>JBBDHG010000071.1:332500-907500 GCA_037951165.1 Lophius americanus | reverse complement strand
AATCAAAAAAAGTTAAATTTACACGCTCCTCAGAATGAAGTCAAGCTAAGAATAAATTATTTAAGTTACATCAAGGAGGTCCTTGTTTAATATCTAATGCAAACTTCCTTAGAAGTAAGTAGTCAGCCTGTTATGCAAATCACTTCTCCTCTGGCCAATTACTTCAAAGTACGCGCCGGTGCAAGGGCGTGAATCTGGTCAGCTACCGCTTCCATCCATCAGTGACAATTTCTCAGCTCGGATTCAATTTCCTGCTCTCTCATCCAAACAAAGTTAAGATAAAGCAAAATCACCTCCCAGCTCAGGACATTCACACACTCAACGCTCCTGAAAGTTTAATATTACCACCTACAAATGCATCTTGAATACATTTCAGGATGTTTCCTCGCATCTCAGGGAGTCAGTTGTGGTTCTTCCTGCGGCGGTGTGGCCACAGACTGCAGGTTACTGATGACTCTTCTCCCAGGTAGAGATGTAATAAGCACAGATGGAGGTTTCCTGCCACCTGGAAAGAAACGGGAGGGCCCTGACGGGGGACTTGATGGAATAAAGGCTTCACACCCACAGAATATCAAGCTCTTGGCGCTACATCCATTATCGGTTTTAATAATTAAGCAAAAAAAAAAACCTGCAGGACTTTGTATTCCGGTACATTATCGAGCTCCAGCTGAGATCTTTTCACATTTAAAGCTCACCACGACGGAAAAATACACTTAAAAAAATGAATAGTCGCATAGTTAAAGTTTAAATTACTGTCATCTGTTTGATTTTATTAAAAACAATCATTTTTTAAAATGTATGTGTTCAAATTTCATAGAATCAGCATGAATTTGTTCATTATGAAAACAATAAAATTAAAAATTATGAACAAGGGGTTGAATACGTTTCATTGTAGAACAAACAGGATTCAATTAGTTAAGATTTATGAGAATGGACTATAAATAATTATCAGGAAAGGATGTTGTGCTAATGGGGAAATGTATTTAAAACACATGAGGTATATTAGAACTATTACATAAATATGTAATACAGAATTCATTCATAAATGCATCACTTTAAGTTCATTAGTTTGTTTACGTTAAAATGATGTAATCCAAATACACGGACATTTTACATGTCATTTAAAGACATACATTTAATCAGGCCTAAATGTTTCTTGAGTCTAGTCATTCATGATATCCCACAAATTCATACCCGCATATAGCTTAAGTCGAGGAAGAACTGGATTGATGTCGCGAAAGGTCGGTCATATATCTATCATCATATAGTTCATATTTTACTCTTGGTGGGGTTGGGAGTCGTTTTACAAAAAAAAAAAAACCTTGTTCTGCAGATATGATTTAACGTTTGATTTGGGGAGTTAGATCAGGTGGATTGCTTGTACAACACAGGGGATTGGGGGCTTTTCCGGGATAAACCTTTGCTTCGTTCGGTACATGAATGGATTTTGACGGTATGATTGCACATGGCTCACTTCAGTGGTTGTCAGGGAGTCATAAGAGGAGGAGTCAGGAGTAAGGAGTTGAATGAAGGAGGGAGGTGAGAGGAGTGAGAGGAGAGGTAGAGGAGTCCTAAAAAAAAAAAAAAAGGAATGTTTGGACATCATTCATGAATAAGATTAAGTCCTCATATCCATAAAAGTGATACAATGTTCATTTTTACGGAAAAGGTTGCTCTTTATTTTTGATAATTCAAGCATGAAAAGGCTGTAAAGATTTATAGTTTATGGACACTGATGTGTGTTGAGTGTGCGTGGCGTCCAGTCTAACCAATCGTCCATCACTTTGTGTGAAGCATTATTTTTAAAAACATGACCTTTGTGAAAATAAAATTTTGAATAAACCAGGCTACACCGCTGTGAGAATAAATCATCCTCCCCCTTTGATGGGGGCTATATTTAATTTATGCAAGGCTGATATTTGGATTTGTTCGGTGGGTGGCCACTTAATGCAGTATATATATATATATATATATATATATATATAAATTGCAAAAAACAAAAAAAGCAACTTGTCACATCAGTTATTCCGCACCTTTTGCCTCCCATGGTGAGTTGGAACAACAAAAACATTCTGCCCTGCATCGGTGCATCATCCAGGTCCTCTGCCGCCTCAAAGTCAGCACATGCAGAACGAGGGACGTGATTTTCGTCTGAAAAACACAGACCAAGAGATTAAAGGCTGTAGGGTATCCTCAGAATGAATTAGTTTGTGCGGCGCGCTGTCAGACTACTTCAGAGAAAGTTACGGCTAGGAGCCGCACTCTAAAGCCGAGTGAAGAGTCTGCCATCAGAGATGCTATAATCATTTATGAGGGTTGAGGCGCACAGTTTCAGGCGGCACGCAGCAGATTCATCAAGTTCTGCTACCTGACACACAGAGGGGGGGGAGATGTGGAGAGAGTGAAGAAAGAAACCATTCTGTCTCTCTCAGCGCCACATGCCTGAATTATCAACGCGTAATGAGCGAGAAAATCCACGAAAATAAATGTATCATTATTTGATGTTCCAGCATCTGACCAGCTGTTCCGTCGGAGAATACTGGACTGGCACAGTCATAACTCACAAAATGGGAAGTGTGGTTTTCATTTTCCTGTAACAAAGACCTCTCAGGGCTGCGGAATCATTCTGTAAATGATAACCAGCATCCGAGTGCCTCTAAAAATGGATATTCCAGGGCAGCCATTCATATTCAGCACATGGGAGTGAAGATTTTCCAAAAGCAACCTTTCAACTGCCTGTTTTGTGCCGCCCAATTGGTGTAAATTGCTGTTCTTTCAAACTGTTTATTTTATATTTGTATGAGCATAATCACACATTCTGAACCGTCATCGAAGACAGAAATTTAAATAGGCGTCAACTTGCAGATGGTATACATTTACACCAATCATCCATAAGATTATAACCTGCCTGTAGGTCTCTTTTTTTCCTGCGAAAACAGCTCTGCAATGCTTTATGTGTCCTGACACCTGACTATCAGAACCGCCATTAACTTTTTAATCAGTTTGTGTCACAGAAGCTCTTCTTTGGGATCCGACAACATAGGCTGTCCTTCGCTCGCCATGGGCATCAGTGAGCCTCGGTCGCCCATCATCCCGTCACCTGTCACCAGTTGTCCTTCCATAGATGATATTGGAAGGTACTAACAACTACAGACAATGAACACCCAACAAGACCTGGAGTTCTGGAGATGTTCTGACCCAGTTATCCATCCATCACAATTTATATCACGGAAAATGAGGGCATATTATGGAACTGTCATTACTTCCACGTCCGGTACCGCCACAGACAACACAGGTCCTGTTGAAAGAATAACTAGAAAAGTATGTCATGTATCATTTTCAAATGTTATATCCACTGGATTGATTTTGGGAAAGGTGAGATGCATATTTGTGACACTAGGGGGAGCGTTATCTCCCAAAGTTTTCGAGCCCTGAATTTTAACCCTTGGTCAGATGTTGTCCAAATAAGGTGCATATGAATCGTCTCCAGGATATTTTTCTTGTGTGTGTCGTCTTTTACACTAGTAGTTCCTATTATACTCACGAGGGGGAGCTTTTTCTCTAAAAACAATGTTTTTTCGAAATAACTTCAAATTAAATTGAGGAGTTCAATCTAGGTGATTGCTTTGATAGCCTTGCTGTCAGGGACGACAGCATCGGCCTAGTTTGCCCCAGTTCAATTCAATTAGATTCTTACGCTTGTCCATTTTTCCTACTTCCAACACCTCAAAATGTTCCCTTGCTGCCTAATGTATCCCACCGACTGACAGGTGCTATGGTAATGAGATAATCAATGTTAATCTGACATCGCCTCTCGGCGGTTATAATGTTATGGCTGATTTGTGTGGGCTGGTATATGTTAGAATACTGTTTTCATTTAGCAAATCAAAAAACTAAATCCAGGGAAAGGGGTCCGACACCTTTCACCTTTTTGACGTTAGAACCTTGTTCTTGTCTAATTTGGAATAAAACACATTTGAATCTCATCGATCGTTTCAGACAATGCAGGTAAAGAATTTTACCTTCACGTTAGCACAGACATCGTGTATCTCTGGGCAACAGAGCACTTAAATGGAGGTGTGGAATGTTCTCGGCGCATTCAAACCAAAATCAATCAATAAGAGCCATTGTGTCACAAATGCTGTGATCAATGTGTTAACCCTCTCGGCGCTAATCATTATGATGAGCCGAGCAGGATTCTTTCGGTTTACTTGTAGGCACACATTGATCGTTGCTCATAGGTCACATATATAACATTCCAAGAAATGAGAGGACTTACTGTACATCCAAGGACCCTCCCATTATCTCTCAAACAAACAATAGTGTGTGCGACACGACACAGAACTTCCTATTCTATAAATAGAGCGTGTCTGCCTGCACATGCCGGTCTGTGGTAGCGCCACAATGTGCGAATAGCTAGCTGTGAATGAAGCTTTCGATCTAATTTCGGATCCCCGGGACTGGTGTGGATGAAAATATGGAAACCTGAGGAAGTAGAAGAAGAGGACGGAAGAATGATTCTCAAGGATCAGCAGATGAAGAGGAGGAGGCAAATATCGTTGGTTTGACCCACGATGATCTAAATTTATTATGATGATCATCAATAAAAGTATTTTCACAGGAAAAAGTAAGGAACATTTACTACTGGGAGCATCTCAGCTTCTTTACTGTGATAGAAAAACAAAATAGTCCGAGTCAATCAGACGAACCGAGATGAAGGAAATCGTGTTGTTTTCTCCCCACAAATCAATTAATTGAGAAAATAATCTGCAGATTATTTGATAATGAACATAATGTTCAGTTGCAACTCTGATCACCATCATGAAATCAATTGTGCTTAGAAAATACTTCAGATAGCCTCATCATCATTTTCCTTCACCTCGAGTTATTAATACGTAACCCATCTACAGTAATCTCCTCCACACACACGCGGAAAACCTCTGGATGATGTCATCTTTTGAGCTGGGGGATGTTTGTGTCACACTCAAGCAACTCCACAGGTTTTCAGTGGCTTCAAGTTGGGGCTCATTGCACGTCAATTCCAGAACCGTGATGTCATTCCTCTCCGGGACAGACGATGCTGGACCACGAGCGCCGCACCACTTTTTAAGGTAATCAGGCCAAAGTCCATCATGACCCGTGCGATTGCTCACTGATGCTCATTACTAGCTGATTATGGGTGCCACTGGTCTCTGTTGCTGCAGTGGAGACCGGTCTGAACCTGTTTTTGACGCGCAGCAGGCGGAGCGGTCAATCCCGATTCTGGGTCATTACACATGGTAACAGTGCAGGCGGCCTGTAATTGTTCCTCTGGCTATGTGAGATACGTGCAACACACAGCAGCTGGATTGTTATATGAGCCCGCTTTCACCACGCCGACGGGGTAATGTTGTATTCTTTCTAATGTTTACATATTTTTATGGTCTTGGAGGTATAGAGGTCAAAGGTGGGTGACCCCATCCCCTAAAGGCTGCCACTGATATGAGATATAAATGTTAGTCTGACCTCACCTGTCAGTGGTTATAATGTTACGGCTGATCTGTTATCTATATGTGTATCTAGTGAGACATGACACAAATTAAGCTGTCAAAACTTTCTCTGGAAATTGTGTAATTTTACACTTCGGTGTCTCTGCAAAGTCCGCCTGCTGATAATCCTGTGACATCATCGAATTCTCCTTAGGACCTATACACTCAAAAAAATTAATTGGTGAACTGTCATATAACGTGTTAACCCCTAACCCTAACCCTATGGAAAATGAAGGTGTGCTCTTGTTAAATGGTTAAATGTTGTTTTTTTACTGTAAATTTAAATGTACATGCAACAAACTGTCAGCAAAAATCACGGTAAAAAACGTTGATTTCAAGGCTCCAAAATGCCCAAATGTATTGGAACTGACTTTATTTTTATGTAATGCCCCTGTGCCGTAAACACGTTTACAGTAGATCTGTTTTTTAAAGTTATTTGCCACAGAGTCTTACTCAGTGTCACAGTATTTTCCGGCAACCACAGCTGCCGGTATTTTACCGTAAATTATACAGAATTTATTTATTTACAGTGCAGTGAACAAGAATTATCTCAATGGAGTTCACACTTCTTTCTTATCTCGGCCCAGTGGCAGAATGTAAATGCTTAAGAGCAAGGGGCCAAGGATGGAGCCCTGAGGATCACCACAGTTCAAAGGTGCAAGAAAAGATGAGGCATTAACCAGTGATATTGAGAAAGTCATATTCAATAAGTAGGATTTTCCTTAATTTTTATTGAATATAAAAGCATGTGAGGACTTGTAGAATCATGAAACTTGATATAATAAACAACAAAAAAAAAGCTAAATAAGGGTCAAATAGTTTTTTAAAAACGTGCTTTACCAAAAGCACGCTTTTGAAACTGAAAACTTTCCTTGAAATCAAAATTTTCATCACGGAATAATTTTATATTTCTCTTTTATTTATTTTTTTACTGCTTTGAAACAAGCTTGCTCCAAGCTATTTGTCATTATATGGTGAGATATTAAAATGATAAACGCCCCCAAAGAAATAAAATATGCAAAGAAATAATTTTCCATAGTTTTTTTTCCTTCTTTAGTAAATTGAATGAGCTTCTCGGGAAAGTTTCCCCCACGGAGATCAGATGAGCAGCAGCCAGCACGGTACCGGCTATTACCGTCACACCACGGCTCTTATTTGTTGGCGCTGTCATACCCTGTGTCATGTGCTGCAGCTTCACCCACGACTGTGCGAAGGTGACTCTCTGTCCCCACCCACCGGCGCCCCCTGCCGCCGCGCGCGGCCACACCTGCATTAAACGGGGAAAGTCCGTCCGGTAGAGAGGCAGAGACCGACGGGCTACTGGGAGCAGCTTCTACGGCTCCCATCCGGACGCTGAACCGAGAAAGGATCATGAAGAGGGAGACGGCGCGGAGACGTGCACGGATCGGTGAGAATTAGCTACCGAGGACGCACGCGGGGTGTTCGGATTAAAGGTGAAACAGACCGGAGCGATTCTGGATAGAGGAGACCGAGTTTGAGCAGCAGAGAGCTCAGGTAAGACAGGGTTCTCATAAATACTGATAGGAATTTGCTGCACAACTTTTTTACGTCCATTTATTTACTTGTTTTCTTTTTTTACATCATTTTCTATGTATTTCATGATTAAAAAAAAAAAAGGCTAACGTTATTACATTGTTATAGCAACATTATAATACTGTAATAACATTATTACGTCAGTATTAAATAACTAAACCAGCCTAACATATTACTTTAATAACGAAATAATAATAATTGTTTTACAATGCGTTTTATTTGATAAGTATTAAAGGATAAATATCTGTTATTCTGTGCAGAGTAATATCCATTTACCTACTTTCTTTTTCTTTCATATAGATTCTTAGTAGAACACATCTATTTATTTGTTAATATTAGCTGCCTTCTTACTTCTTTGTCAAACCCATATTTTAACTTCTCTAAAAGGCAATTAATTAATTCATTTCTGTTATTTCTAACTACTTCCTGGTAGAAGAAGGAAGACTCAAACTGTTCTCAAACACAAAAGCCATATTTGGTTCACCAATCACTTTTGCAATGTTATCACCTCTTCTTCCCTGCAACTGGATGCCATTACTTACATACCACATCAGCAGAACAGACGGTAAATTCTGAATAATTTATCATAAATTGGTAGTAAACTCCAGGAGATATCCAGGCTCCCCAGGAATGAAATGTTCACGAAAGACTTTGCCGTTTTAGCCTCCATTAAAAACAAGGAAGTGAAGCGCGTTGACATTGTATCACACCCCTAACCTTTGCACCAGCGGGATGGAAGTTACCAAGTGCGTGTAACATGCAGCGTGGATTGGCAGGTCATGGGGGGGTGTCATCTGAGGTCAGTTTTTGCTGCATGGCGGTAACTCCAGATTCGAGGAAGTGTCAATGCTGTATTCAAGGTATTTCGATTGGAACACATCAATAATGCACAGCCCAGGCGTAACCCCCCCCCCCCCCTCTAGAGAGAGCGATGTCATATATCTGACAATTAAAGACAGCATGTGATAGAACAGAGCCTGGAGTCACCAGCGAGCGCTGGAAGGAAGAACAGGATGGAAACAAAGTGAGTCAATGATTGTGTCTCTCGATGGCCGTGCGGAGTGGAGGAGTTACACCAGAGCTATGTTAAGTGCATTATAAATTAAATGTATTATTATTATTATTATAGCTGTGTGTAGGGTGTGTGTTTGTGTGTGGTTGTATGTGTGCGTGCGCTCTGTCTGTCTGCATGGGTGTCAGACAAAAGAATGGAGCAGAGAGTAGGCAAGAATCTTAAATATCCTCAGGAGGCTTTTTGTTCCACAGTCAGCGGATACGGGGTTAGCGTGTCATCAACAGCAGCTCCGCGTGTGTGTGTGTGTGTGTGTCATCCTGAACATGAAACACACACAGATGTGATCAACCACAAAATTCATCAAGGAAATGTGTTTGTGCACATACTGAAGCACCTGTACACACCTGGACTGTTTCACTGTATGAACCTGGACTGTGTCACTGTATGAACCTGGACTGTGTCACTGTATGAACCTGAACCGTTTCACCGTATGAACCTGGACTGTTTCACTGTATGAACCTGGACTGTGTCACTGTATGAACCTGGACTGTTTCACCGTATAACCTGGACTGTGTCACTGTATGAACCTGAACCGTTTCACCGTATGAACCTGGACTGTCTCACTGTATGAACCTGGACTGTTTCACTGTATGAACCTGGACTGTCTCACTGTATGAACCTGAACTGTCTCACTGTATGAACCTGGACTGTGTCACTGTATGAACCTGGACTCTTTCATTATAAGAACCTGGACTGTTTCCCTGTATGAACCTGGACTGTTTCCCTGTATGAACCCGGACTCCTTCACTATAAGAACCTGGACTGTTTCACTATAAGAACCTGGACTGTTTCCCTGTATGAACCCGGACCTGTAGTTTTTTGGTAATGTTTGTGAAATCCCTTTGTGTTTTGTTACTTATTGGCAGTGAATGCTGGTGAAAGAGCAGACATTTCTCCTTTAACAAAAGTCATTTTCTTTTTGTAGCCTTCAGTCTCAAACAGTTTAGCTCCTCCATACAGAGGAAAGTCCTTCCAGGAAGTTCTGATGTTGCGCCAAAAATAGCAGTCCTCTCTGTTGAGCCTGGAGGGAGCGAGAAGACACGAGCCTCTGATGCAGTGCTGTACTAAACGCCGGCTTGAAAAGGACATTTGAGTACTATGTTGACGTTCAGCGGCTCATATGTCTGATATCTTCACTGTCTCCGTTTAACATCTGTGAAAGCTAACATTTGTGGAACCTGCTGAGCTGCGTCTCATTAGAACGGCGTCTGGCTTGTTTGTTTCTTTGTTCTGGACTGGGAGCCCACCAGGACCATATGGGTCTGTAGACCCATAGGATGTCACATAAACCGCTTGGCGTTGGTACCTAATGAAAACTAACATGCAGCTGAACAATTATGTACCTGAAAATTCAGAAGTATTATTATTATTATCCTTATTATCCTTACCGCCGACAGGTCCCACACTTCTGCTGCTGCTCCCAACGCGATAACTCAAAAGCTCTTTTATGGATAATTTTCAAACTTTTTAACCACATAGACCTTAGTTTGGCTAAGAAATCGATTGATTTTGGTAAAGGTAGATTGTATATTTGTACCACTAGGTGGAGCTTTATCTCCAAAAGTTTTCTTGCCATGATTTCTCAACCGTTGGTCCGATTGAATCCAAATTTGATGGATATGAATCGACCCGAGGACGTTTATCTTTTAAATATAGTATTTTACTCCAATAGTATTCATATTCTGGTCACTAGTGGGGGGCTTTATCTACAAAAAAAAAAAGGGGCTGGACACAGGAGAAGCTGTCCGAGCGTCAAAAAGTAGAAAAAGAGCAGCTTTTCAGTCTAAACTCTAAGGAGTTGCTGCAGCATAGAGACATAAATTTAGCTCGTCAACAAAATAAGATAGACAGCCAGACTCTGCAGCAGCATCAGCAGCATCTCATTCATTACAGTCATTATCACAAGACAGCCCATATCAAATGATAATATGCTGAAAATCACCCCCGGACCCACAAGAGGAAAGGAGGAGGGTTAAAGTAAGCAAGTAATGAAGGAAAACATTAAAAAAGAAAGAAAGGGTAGCTTCTCATCGTCAGCATGAGTGAAGCAGAAGGGGAACAGCATGCTAATTGGTGATTTGATTAGCATTTTAATATTGCAGCTATACACAGCAGACAAAAACATCTGCTTGTCCAGAGGTTTTTCTTTTTTCCATCAACAGTGGCTCCTCCAATGTGGGGTTTTATGCAGATTAATCATCATCCGTTTTATTCAGCTAATTTCCTCCAGATCTGCTTTCGGCTGCCGATTATTTGACAGAAGCAGAAACACAGAAGACACTCTGAACGGGGGCTCAGCGCTCAGGAACCCTATTTGACTCCTGACATAGTAAAAGGTCTTAATGGTCCCAAAAACCTGTGCTGAACCATAGATTGGTCCCTTTTTCTTTTTTTGTTGTTGCTCAGAGCAGTGTGAGAAGAGGAAGCCTAATTCCAAAGGAGGTAAATGCCATATTAGATAATAAACAGAGAATGAGAGTTTCCAAGAATCATTCTACAATTAGATAAGCTTATATTGTTTCCTTGGGGTTTTATTTTTTTATTGAGGCAGAGGAGTTTTTACTGAGGATGAAGGCAGTAGATACCAAAGACAATAAGATGGGAATGACACCACAGTCATCGTGTAAACAGCACCTCATGGAAACAGGTGCAGCTCACTGTGTATGCATGCTTTAAGGCACGACACACACACACACACACACACACACACACACACACACATCTGTCTCTCTCAGACCAAAGCAGCAGACAGGTGAGATAGGGAGGAAGCCAGCTGAAGGTGGTGAGATAGATGTGGGTAAAATGAGGAAGATGTGGAAAACAAGGGAGAGAGAGAGGGAGGGAGGGGGGGGTCTGAATATCTATCGATAACTGTTAAGAGTCAACAGGTATGAATCGGTATGCTAACATGCTCAAAAAGACGATACCTTGTTAGCTATGTTAGCATGTTAACATCGCCAACTAGGCCTATGACGTCATCCCTGACATTGGGGGTTTAACCCACCCCAAAAACCCAATCCCTTCCAATGTTCAAGCAATCCCTCTGGGAGAACTACTTTAAATTCATTTTGAAATTACGTCCAAAATAACTTTGTTTGTCATAGAATAACTCCCCCTAGTGAGCAAAATAAGATCTGCTAGAGAAAAGTATGATATAATAAAGATTGATCTCCTCAAGTCGATTCTCAATTTGGACTTAATTGGACTCATGGTTGAGAAATTATGCTCAAGACTTTTCAAGATAAATCTCACCCTAGTGTCGGAAATACACAACTGACCTTTCCTAAAATCAATCCAGTTCTTCCTCGTCCTGAGGTCTATGTGGGTGTAAAATTTGAAAATGATCCATAAGATATCCCCAGTTTTTCGGGGATATAATTAGCAGCAAACACAATTCCTCTGCAGTCATCTCACGGGGGTCCGGTAAACTCGGTGACAACTTCAAGGGTAAATCTTCCGGTTTCACTGGATGAAAAGTCGTAGAACCAGCAAATTTATCTCGTTAAATCATCAGGCCAACATGAACGATTCTAGTGAACGTCATGTCAATTCAAAAAGTAAGTCAAGGTAAACTTTATGAACCCAGGGGGGACATTTGTTTCCATTTTGTTGAAGTCAGCAGTTATAATTTTAACAAACAAACAACTAAAAAACAATCAACAGTACAAGACGAAACATTGTAGACAATCAGATTTTATTTAAATGGCATTTTTCATACAAATAAAATGTTACACAAGGTGTTTCACACAATAAAGAACAAAAAAACAATCCCGCCAATACACACACAGACACACACACACACGCACAAAAACATACAAAGTCACACATACCCATGTGCACACAAACAAGACATACAAATACACACACACACAAAAATAAAAATACACACATACCCACACAAACATACAAATACACACACAGACACACACACACACGCACAAAAACATACAAAGTCACATATACCCATGTGCACACAAACAAGACATACAAATACACACATACACACACAAACATACAAGTACACACATACACACCACTCATGCAAACACAGTCACACACAAACACAAATACACACACATAAACAAAAATATACAGACACACATAAACACACATACACACACATAAACATTAAAAATATACACACAGACACACACAAACACACATACACACATAAACATAAAAATACACACACAGACACACATACACACATAAACATAAATATACACACACAGACACACACAAACATACAGACACACACACACAGTAATGATGTTTTGATTAAATAAATCATTAAAGGAATATCAGTGTACATTTGGGAGACTCCATTCAAATCTGTTGCTGCAACTTTACTACAGATTCCAACAGAACCTTCTAACCGGTTTTCCATTCCTTAAAATGTCGATGATCGGCACCAACCGGAATCTCGGGCATGCAGGTCAAGTAAAGGGAAAGTCCAATCTGGACCCTCCACACAGAGTTCTGAGCCCTGCCCTCAGGGAGGAGGTCCACTCTCTCTTTCAGGACTGAATATTTAAGATAATGTGTTCCCCCTGCTGTGGAGTCATTTGTCGTCCCACCACCACTTTAACAACAGAATCCTCTTCATCTTACAGCTCATTACATTTTATTTGGATGGTATCTGAGGTCCAGTATGTAACGTACTCCATGTATTATGTGTTATTTTTTTTATCTGGTTGTGTTGACTACCGATCACACACCAGTGGGACGTTACGGTTGTTACAATCTACTCAAAGCAGGGCTGAACATTTTCTTTTCTTCTTTTGTTTTTTTTTACTGAAAATGAAAATTCCTTGGAGAGTTGAACCCAGCACCGACGTCGCCGGTACCTAATCTGTAAAATATGATTGAGTAAAAGGATGCAGATCATTTGCGGTACACTGCAGCTGAAGTAAAGCTCTCCTTGTCCTCCTTTATCTCCTTCCTAGGCCTGCGATCCCCGACGGAGCGAGGACAGCGGCACTGACTCGGCCATTGTTTGTGTGTGAGGCTCCTTGTTGTGTTCCTCTGCCGTCCGTCGTGACGGCACAGGAGAAAGAAACGGAACAAAGATCGATGCAGCAGCTCCTCTCTTTGCCAGCCGCACTAAGTTACAACTCCGACAACGACGACGACGACGTCAAAGTTACAGCGTTAACCGTCGCCGAGGGCCGACCTACCCGTCCGGCCTCAGCCATCTCTGATCAAAGCCCCCTTCCTCAGCCCACTCCCCCCAGCTTCAGCTGAGCCCCCTGACAGCTCAGAAAAATCCCTCACCTTCCCGCTCCGCACCAGCTTTCTTCTCGCCCTGCAGCCCCGTTTGGCGCCCGGCACCAGCGCCCATCACATAGACAGATGGAGCCGACCCTGACCCCTCTCCTCACCCGTGGGGACGCCAAAAGTCTCGGCGCCTGACTAGAGGAGGCGGCTTTGTGTGAGCGCGCCTGGGGGAGACAGGAAGGATAGCTTCGTCACCACGGCGACACCTCGCCTTCGTCTCCTGTGGACTCCTTATTAGCCCAACCGGGACCAGGAGGACCCCTTTTATTTTTCAGCCTGACATTTCCTTTTACTTTTTTATTTTTTAATATATATATATATATATAAACAGATACTTCAATTGAAAGGAAATGCAAACATTGAGAAAAGATTCCAAAAGGAGAGGGAGCACCAGTCCAGTGAACCTACAACCAGACTGATCTGACGCTCCTCACTTTAAGTTCTGCTGAACACCACAAACGTTTAATTCTGAGCTTCACGCTTCCTCTCCTTCTCCAACTGCCTGGCAATTACTTGCATGGGAGAGTTTTTTTTTTTTTTTAAACAGTATAAAGGCCACTTTTTTCATTGTGCTTTCCAAATGTGAATAACACAGAGGAAGCTTTTTCCCTGACAGCAGAAAGGAAGGAACGACAAGGCCGACTCCAGTCAGCGCTTCCTTTCGTATGCATATGCGCCTTTATCTCCTCACCTGGGCTAACTGGTCCGGTTAACCCAATGCATTTGCGGTCTCATCCTTTAAAACATCCTAATGTGGGGGCCATCATCCAGCTTGCTCTGCTGACCAGCATTCAGATGAGCTCATACTGCAAGACAATCAAGTTTTTAAAAACGGCGAATCAACAATAAATTGGGGACCCTAATGGCCGGTGGAATGACTTCAGCCGGCTGAGAGGGGGGAATACCGGAGTCCCAAAGCTACCCAGGTAATTGGAGTGCAGCCTAGTTGTTGTTTTTTTTAATTTTTGTTATTTACTCATAAGCTCAGCTCCTCTGGTGACCTTGTAAGCCGGAGACTAGGAGGCAGAAGACGTAGCAAGAGTGAGAATGTTTCACGCCGTCTGGCGTTTTTCGATGAGCTTTAGGATTTGCCATCGTTGCTCTCTGCTCATTTGCATAACACAAAACGTCTGGGCTGTGCCAATTGAAAGGAACCCGTCCAGGCTTTTCCTCAGAACGCAGTATCAGTTTTCCCATAAATTGTCTTAATGATCACTGGGGCAGCTTTCTCCCGCAAAAGACGGCAAAATACCGGCTGATCCAGCTGCTTCTGATGTGCGAGCTTGGCTGTCACATTCAATCACCATTCCTAACCTAATTAGAGCAAATGACGGTTTAAAGTGGATCATCAGTGATGGTACTGTTTTACGATTGGGGAGACATCATATTTCATGAATATGCAAATCGCACAGGGAGAGTGGTGGGAAGATTCGCCGCCGACGTGTGAAGATGCCTCTTCAGATCTCTCCACTAAAGGCAACTTTAGATGGCGAGACAGTGGTATTATTTCATTTTACAGCATCTTACTCTGCACAAGATGGTCCCGGTGGGATCTGGATTGCGGTTTGTGTCAGACCGTATGAGATGGACGACAGGCTCGTCAGATTGGTGTTCCATGTTCATCTCCACAGCCTGAACTGAGAACAACCTCTTTGGTGATTATCTCGTGGCTGTCACAACGCAACAGTGCAGAGTAAAAACGCCTTTTTAGTTCCCGAACCTCCTATAGACCACATTAAATATGCAGATGTGTAGTTTATGTTCCACCAGAATATGAACTCTGTGATCGGATAATTATTATGACGGGGATAACATGGAATCGTCATCGCCGCCGCAGATTGGTCGTGTTAATGCGATAACTCGAAAACTGTATCATGGATCGGTTTCAGATTTTGTATCCACGTAGACCACCATTCGAGGAAGAACTGGAGTGAATTTGGGAGAGGTCAGTTGTATATTCCAACACTAGAGGGAACTTTATCTCTAAAAGTTCTCAGGCCATAATTTCTCAACTGTTGCTCTGATTAAGTCCAAACTTGGTGAATATGAATCGACTTGAGAAAATCTATCTTATATATATTTGTATATATATGTTTATATACATATATATACAAATATATATGTATATAAAAAACATATTTATTCTAGTAGTTAATATTTTACTCACTTTTTTATGAAGAACATTGTTCTCCGGACCTAACTCAAAAAGTATTTCAAGGATCATTTTCAAATTTTATATCCACATATGCTTTAGTGTGAGGAAGAACTGGATAAATTTTGGCAGAGGCTGGTTTTATATTTCTGACACTAGGGTGATTTTTATCTGCAATGTTTTTTTTGGCCATATAGTCTCAGGCATTGGTTCGATTTAGTCCAGATTGTGTGAATTTGAATCGTCTCGAGGAGATTCTTCTCGAATATATCATATCTTACTCTAATAATTCATATTTTACTCACTAGGGGGTGCTTTTTATAGAAAAACAATGTTTTTCGGACATAGCTTTGTATCCGTTGGTCCAATTTAGTCCAAATTCGGTGCGTATGAATCCTCTCAAAGAGATCGTTGTTGTATATATTAGCCTCTGCAGATCCCCCTTGTTAACGCGTTAACACAAAAACTATTTCATGGATCTCTTTCAGATTTTTTTATCCACATCAACGTTAGTGAGAGGAAGAACTGGAACAATTTTGGGAAACATCAGTTGTAAATTCCCAACACTAGGAGGAGTTTTATCTCCAAAAGTTTTCCGGCTATAACTTCTCAAATGTTGTTCCGATTTTGGCCAAATGTGATGAATCAAGTAGATCTACCTTGTAGATATTAAATATTACTCTAAAAAAATCATGTTTTGCTCACTAGGGGAACTTTATTTTTTATGAAAAAAAACCCTCCTATCAGCTTGTACAATGCAGTAGATTGGGGGCTTTTCCAGGTTATACGCCGGCTGAAGGCGTAGGCCGAGTCTATTCTCTGTAACATATTATATTAAAATACTGAACCCCATGATCTTGGTGCTCAAGGGGTCACACCGGCCTGATCACGGACTCCAGAGGGTCGAAAGGTGGCCGATGAGGAATGAGTCAGGGCTTTTTCCTGAGGACAATATGGCAGGACTAAGTCTAGAGGTCATATAAGTGATAAATGAGGAAAGGCGGACACAGTCCAGTTGTTCTGGGTGGGGATCAGACTGTGACTAAAACAATATGGAGGAAGATATACTCATATTATTAAGAGTTCGATTTCATCTCATAATCTCTGCTGCGTGACATTGGCTCTCGCTCGGCCGCCTATTTGGGTCCCTGCCTCACTTTCCTCTGAGCGGTCTAATCAAACAGAAGATAATCTGTCCATGCATGAAGGAAGGTTGATATTTCAAAAAGCTGGATAAGACAAAGAGGTCTGTAGCGGTGGAGAATCGTCTATATTGCTTTTGACACCAGAGCGTCTTTTCAAACGCCTCAAATTCCGACACCAAAAAGAAGACAGACAGAAGACAGACGTCTCCATTACTGTCGTTACCTGTCTGCGATACTGAGCTCAATCAAGCCGGGATTAATCTGTAACTCAACAATCCTCATCCTCACCTTTCACTGCTTAATACCTCTGCTGAGGAGTTAATGTTTCTCCAGCTTTGGTTTGTTTGTCTGTCAGCGAGATAACTACAGAAGAGGGGATCCGACGAAGATCCACATCGTTTGTTTTAAGACGCGGGTCTGTTAGCGTTTCTCGGAAAGATGGTGACTGGTCTTTAATTATCTGAAGTAGGTTTTTGGTTATATCTAGTTCCAAAGAGATGGATTTCATTACACAGAGGTGGAAAAAGTACACAAATTCTTTACTCAAGTAGAAGTACTGCAACGTGTGGAAAAATTACTCAGGTAAAAGTACAAAGTCACCTGAACATCTCTCGCCTTGGTAGGCGTGTCGTGGGTATATATACCGATCTATATATCAAGCGAACACGCAAAGATGACTAAAAACAATAACAATAACTGACTACAGTAACGACTCCATTTTGAAAATGTAAGAAGTTGAAAGTAGAGATATCTGTGTCCAAATTTAGGGAGTAAAAGCAAAAGTACTTGTACTTCGTTACATCCCATCTCTGCCATTACCTCATACACTGGAAAAACATTTAGAGTTGGATAAGGAAGGTAGAGAAGTATGCAAAGGATCTATTAAAGAAACTTTTTTTTTTTAAATCTCTATAGTATCTCTGAAAATACTCTTACTGTTCTTGAGGCTTCCACTTCAGTGTCACCGTTAAGCCCACTGAGCCCCCAGCTCAGCGACCCTCTCACAGACATTATTCTTACATTGAGATAACAAACAAGTTATCTACCTTCACAGATGCACCTACAATCAAAATGCAGGTGGAACTTCGCCGACTAAGGCAACAAATGTTTTCAAATATACTGATCTAGATTCTGAGGAAAGTCGCCAAATATATTTTTTCTAGAATGACAATCACTCTAATAATTATGCAACATTATTTAAGGGTACGTTGTGAGGGTCAAAGAGTCATATTATGAAGGTCAAAGACTCATGGGACTGTTGCTTTTAGGCACCATTGGCAAAATGGGAAAACTGAGCTCCGTATATTTGGTTTGCAAAATGGAGAGTTACAGGTTTTTTTTTTTTATCTTCAGATCAACGCAAGTCGTTTTAAACTTAGCAGACAAAAAGTTTTGGTTTGCTATGATAACCCCACCTCCAGCCGTCGAGATTGCTGGAGGTGGGGTTATCTTGTTTTTGGTTCGCTTTGAACACCCGTTTTTACGGGCCAGGGAAGTTGAAACGGCTAAGCTAAAGCTACAAACTGGTTCCAAGGCATTTATCCAGGAACAACCTCGGTGGGAAAGGGGCTTCTGAGTGCCGTCTAGTGTAACCCTCTGATGTCCTGCTCAACTGATTTAACACATTTTGAGTCTTTATTTCTGTGGATAAATGTGATAAACCTGTTTATAATGTGACCCGGTGGTACCATGTAAATGCTAAAAGACAAAGGGTCCAAGGATGGAGCCCTGGGGGACACCACAGGTCAAAGGGGCCACAAAGAGAGGAGGCGTTTACCATTGCTATAGAGAAAGTATTCCATAAGTAGGATTTTTTTATCATATCAAAGCATGTGAGGAGATTCTAGACAGAGTAATGTAACTTAATACAACATAAAACAGTCTAATAAGGCACAAATCATTTTCTAAAAACAGGCTTTAACAAAAGGTTGAGATGATTTTAATAGATTTGACTATTTCCCGTGAAATACATATATCATGAACTCTTTTCATAGAACTGATTTCATTTAAAAAAAAAATTCTTGACAGAACGATTTGTAGCTTTATGATCAATTTTAGTCCAAGATATTACATTAATAAGCGCCTTAATAAGACATAAAATATAGCTTTTTTTTCTTGGCGAGGACATCAAAGGGTAAAAATAGTTAACTTTATGCAGTGCACACTCACACACACACACACACACGCACACACACACACAGCCTCTCGTCAGACACAGGATGTGAAAAGCTTCCAGAACAGCATGTTGCCAATAAACACCCCTTCACCTCCTCTTCTGTAATCACCTCTTTCCACTCTTCATCCCACACCTCGTGCATGCTCCTCATAACACTCCGTGTCACCGTGTTACTCCGCCGCCTCAGCACAAAGCAACCCTCGCCCAGACCAACAGGAAATGCGATCTTGATTTGAGTTTGTAGCCGTCAAACAGGCAGGAAAAAACGTGATTAATTTTTCTTCTTCTCTTCTTTTTTTCTGCGATCAAACTGCTCCCTCAAGATGTCAAGGGTTTAGAAATGACTCGTCAGAATGGGAAATAATGAGCTGACATATTTCTTTAATGAAACGGGAGGCTTTAGTGAGGTTTTTTAATGGATATATGTTGAATATGAATAAGATTACAACAGTGTACGGACAAAACCCAAAGAGAAGGATTCATTATTATATTATTAATAAATTACGTGCCTTGAAGTGGAGTGGAGTGTCAGTCAGGATGAAATAATTAAAATGTACATTTTGCATTAGCTGTTTGATTGTGTTTGTTTGTGTGCATGTGTGTGTGTGTTCATGTGTGTATGTGTGTATGTGTGTGGATTGTTTTGCCGTTGATGTTTCTTTAATCTAGTCACCATGGCGGTTGCAGCTCATTAGCATAATGACAATGACAGATTGTAAAAGGTTGCGAGTGCCAGAACAGCAAGTTTGTACACTGTCAAAAAAGAAAATTAGGATTTTGATATATGTGTGGGTGTGTGTGTGTGTGTGTGGCTGTGCATCTTTGATTTGTTTATCCACCATGCACTGACAATATGCACAAAATGAGAGTTTAAACTTCCTCTCTTGAACATTCTGTGTTTTTCCAAACCTCAACAACTTGAAGTTAGCACATGTTGTCAGATTCTCGGATGTTGTGAGCGGATCACGGACCACATTTATATAACTGCATGTAGGATTCACGTCAGAGGGTGGCATACGTACAAAAGTAGAGTGATCTATATGCTTATTTCCTTTTATAAATTACAACCAGCGTTGACAGACATACAATTATTTGTATGATACTTCAATTCCCTTTGTATGACGTATGATCGGTATTTTCTAAGATCACAGAAACGTACAATTAATCTTCCATTTATATCTCCGCCAAAGAGGTTCTGTTTCCACTCCTATGTGTTTATTTGTTTGTTTGGTTGTTTGTTTGTTTGTTTGTTTGTTTGTGAGTAGGACAAAATTTAGCGTTACGGAAAAAATTACATGACGGATGAAATTCAATTTTACCCAGAAGTAGGATTTTAAAATAAAATTATTTATTTTCTTCCTTTGGGGGTGGATCTGGTGGCTCAGTGGGCTGAACAGAGACACTGAAGTGGAAGACGAGCGGATACAGAGTACCTCTGAGATACTCAGATAGTTATTATTAAGATTTGTATGAAATAAAAATCAATCATTCCAAAGATCCTAGAATCTACTATAATTTTGCGTGTTTAGGAAAACTTAAATTAACGGACAAGTTATCGCAATTTATTACGTTAGCCGACACCTTTGGGATATTATAGGTATTAGGTCCACTTTGACAATATGTTTAAAATAAATTGGTGATAACGTCACCAGCACCAGAATGAGGAATGTGGAGCGTTTTATTAAATTATTCTTTAGTAAGGGTAAAGAAACATTTAATCCTTTGGTACATCAACACAACATTACTACAGCTATCAGGTGATGAAAAAGTTTAAACGAAACTGGGCCTGTTCCCAAGAAAGAGCACAGACAGACTTGAAGGTTATCACATCTGTGCGGGAGGAGGGAGACAATGACTTAATTCTTGTAAAAGTGTCTTTTTTCTCTTAAAATTACATCTGTGGTCTCGTACAATGTGACCTTTTTCTTTAAGATTTATAACTTTTATAAGATTTAAAGTCTAATAATATGTCTTCATTCTTGTAGAATTACGGCTTTATTCTCATAATCTCTGATGTTTTAAAAAAAAAGTTTGCGATATGGCGCCTAATGTTCTGTCGTAGGATAACGGACCCTGGCCTGTTTACTTTTCTGCTCATCCATATAGACAATCGTATCGCTTTTATGACATAATTATATCATATAGTATTTTGCCAAGGTCTTTGAGTCTCTGCCCACACATTTTGTAGAATCTGGAAAAACTGTGTGGAATTTAACTATTGTGTGCAAACGTGTGCTAATGATGCTAATGATGATAACAGTAATAGCGATAAAACTGCATTTATTTATTTAGAATCTTTATATGCGTCACATCCTCTTGTTAGACTATAATTTAAAGTAGCTCTTGAAGAAGCTGCAGCACCGGCATGTTGTCAGATATGTATATATTTCATATATTTGCTGAATAATCGTTGATTACGGCGACTATCTGTCTTATCGGTGTATATGTGGCGAATACGCTTTAACACACTGTACAAACCTTGTAACATCTACATGTATCTGCTTTTCCAGGTCACTGCTAGTGATGTAAGGAGGATTCATTTGGATCCATCTCTGCATCCAGGGCCGAGCCAGAATCCTTCTTGGCGAACAGAAGTTTGATGTGCTGGGCTCAGTCAACAGGGAGCATGTAATGTCAACATTTGGGGACACCAAGGTCTCATTGCGTTAGAAGCACTAATCTCCTCTGGGTTTTTATCTCTCTATCTTATCTTCGTGCTTTTCAGATTACGCACGGAACACCATGAAATAGAACTTTCTGCTGGTTCTTCCAAACTTGCTTGGAAACGGCTGCAGAGTAAAATAAGGACTGGATTGGATTATTTCTTCTCGGTGTTGCGGGACACCTTGTTCCTACAGGTGGGGATTGCGTCATTATGCCTGAACGGGACAACTTTGTACCTTTGAGGGGCCCCAGAGGCCCCGAGCCGGGAGAACAGGGTCCAGCAGACCCACTTCGTATTCAGCACAACATCCTGGAGGAGCAGGTGGAGCTGTGGTGGTTCAGAGATCCAGGAAAGTCTCTGCTCTGCTACTGTGTGGCCCTACTTCTGATCCTGGGGTGCGGGCTGGGCGGCGTCGGCCTACTATCCACCACCACGAGCGTCTCCAGCGAATGGCGGCTGGGGGCCGGCACAGCCCTCTGCCTGCTGGCGCTGGGGGTTCTGCTGAAACAGCTGCTCAGCTCGGCCGTGCAGGACATGAACTGCATTCGAAGCCGACAGCGGATCGACATGCTGAAAAGTGGCGGTTTATCGGACCTCCTGGTGGTTCTGATCACCGGGATGTCACTGCTGATTTGCGGAGGGGTTCTACTGCATCTGGCCCTGGTTAACCACATGCCAAAGCCGGGCCAAGCCCTCAATGACATGTACATCTCCGGAGTGGTTTTGCTCGCGGGGGGAGGGGTAGCGGTGGTGGGCGTCGGGGTGTACTCTGTTTCGGTGGTCCTGCTTGAAAGGACGAGGCACGGGCGGAGGTTGGTGGACCGGGTTTTGAATATCTTCACCGTTTCTGGACACATCGAGCGTCAGGCTCGCAGGGAGACGACCTCCAGCCTGGCTAATCTGATATGAGCCGTGACCCCGCCGACACCGACCATCATCTTCATCTAAGAACCTTCATCCTCTGATGAACCAGAGCAGCGTCTGAAAGCCAAACATGGCGGGACTCCTGATTAAAACAAGATTCTTCTCTTACGTGCCTCAGCCCCGTCAGCAGACGATTAGATGGCGTGTGAGCCAAAATGAGGAGTGAGATTAGTGAGATTAAGCGGACCTGAAGGCAACGCGGTGGCCCAAACCCATCTGAAACTAAAAACAGAAACTCAATTCCCGTGAATAGTCTTTGGATACCATCAGCTGTCTGTAATTAAAAACCTTTAGGGCATTTATTAATTTGATATCTTGGGAAACTCTAAAAATGATGAATTGTTTGGTCAAGAATATTTTTAAACGGTAAAAAACATTTTTCTTGCATTATTATTTCAAGATTTAAATTTGTATTTCGTGGAAAAATACTTTTGATTTGATTCTCTTAACCTTTTGGTAAAGAATATTTTTAGACCTTCATTAGACTTTTTTGTCCAAGTTACATAATTGTGTGAAGTAACTCTTAAAATGCTTTATTTAATGAGCCAAAAAGAAAATACGACTTATGGAATAGGACTTTCTCAATTAATGCTCTCTTCTCGGTGTCCCTTTTGACCTGTGGTGTCCCCCAGGGCTCCGTCCTCGGCCCCTTTCTCTTTACGGATAAATTCTTCCACTGGGTCGCATTAAAAACAGGATCAGATAGACACATAGTGACTCAAAGAGTGTTCAACCAAACGGATGGGTAGCACATTAAACTAAGATTTTTAAAAAGATTGAGCCTAAAACGGAAGTAGAGCCACCTTCTCCAATGTTCCCACTAAAGCCATGATAGATACTGAACATTTTCTTTCTACCTGCTCCTGTGTCTTCAGATATATAAATCAGAAAACCACCTGAATGGGCCGACGTGTAAAAATGGAAGAAACAGAATGTATGACAGGAGGCGTGAATTCTTTCTTGGTGCTTTTATCAACACTCTCACTCTGCTGAAGCATCCAGATGACAAACTTGAGAGACTCTGGAAAAAAAAGTGAGTTGGAGTCAGTGCCAAGCGTTATGGAGGAGGTGTCCTCGCCGTCTACTGCCTCTCCTCAGGTACTAATAATCGCGATCTGTGGTGACTGAAAGACACTTGTCTGCATGAACACAGGACAGAAGACACCGTGATTGTTGGGTGATTATGTTACGGCACTTTCGAATGTATTGATTTGTGTTTATGTGCATTAACACATATTGTCTTAATTGTCACCGATGCAGCCCTGTGTTTTCCTTAAACCTGTTTTTTAGGGTGTTTTTTTCATGGTGACACTGAATCAAATGAAAGAAAAGTGATCTGTCGTTGCGCTGAAGTCGTGGATGGGTTCGGTTCTGTCTGGTTTCGTAGCCTCTGGGCCGTTGTATTTATTATACTCGTTAACTGGGTTTATATGGACCCTAATATTCCTGATTATGATCAGTTTAAACATCCAGCCAGAATAAAAACGCTCCATTTAAACACCCCAAACATCCAAATTGATTTAAATTTCACTTGATTAAACTTCACACCCGAATCGTTGCAAAACTTTTTCACGGATCATCAAACTTTTGATAAACCTCCAATGTCCCGACGGGCAAACGAAGATGTTTGATGAACACTCCAGCATCCAGTGAGCTAACGATGTTTGAACCCTCATCTTCATCTGAACTCTACCAGCTTCTGTGAATTTCTGTGTGTCGGATGATCGGCAGAGGGGAGGCTGGTGTCTCTGCAGAGCAGACGTGGACTGAGTCACTTCTTGTCCCGGCAACGTTTCCAGAGAGTCACAGTAAGCCTACAGTAAGCCTACTGTGACTCATGGAGCTGCTCTTCTCACATCCAAATAGCAGAGGGGTCGGGAATCACAGAAACCAAATAAATGTGTTTTCCTCACAAGTGTTATGCATTCACTTTAGGAAAAAAGCCCATGTTCATTTTTTAACTTTAGAGATAATAATTATCTCACTCATATTGAGGGAGGTATCTAAGGACGAAGAAAAGAGGAATGATTTATCACACCAGAGGATGTGTGATGAGTAGTCTGCTAGAAAGTCTTTGGTGTTCAGACCCTTTGGGGAGATTGTGATGGAAGGGTCTCAGCCTTGAGCAGCAGGACGGAATAACCCCCCCCCCCCTCTGGAGCCTGGACATTGGTGGTGGTGGCGTCTGATGACTCTGCTGAGGCTGATGAATGACGACGCCAGTGGATCTGCAAAGACGAGGTGGATGGCGCGTGAATCAGCAGCATGAAAGAACTAGACTGGATGTTTTTTTTTCTGAATTAACATTCATCCATCGTCTGTCTCTTCAGTCACCATGTAATCAGGCTGAATGAATTTCAGATGCATCATCTCATGTCGGTGGGGTCCGCCATATTGGCTCACCTGATCCTGGAGATAGACTTCAATGTCTAGCAGATCCAAATCATCTTTCATAATGTCCTTATGTTAATTTTCCAGTGTTTATTTCTTTGAAGTTTTGGCAAATTCAGATCTGGACCAAATCAGAACTTGTCCAAGGTCAATTAAAGCTAGCTAACAAGTTAATAGCATGGGTTTTTGTTGAGAGAGCAGGTGACAGTGGTATTTTCTTGATTTTGCCGATGGCCTTCCTCTCCACGCTGTTGTCTGCAGAATGTTTGGTGGTGCTTCAATTACGTGAAATGAATTGGTTTTAATGAACCGTTTCAAGTACTTAATTCTAAATGAAATTCATCAGTGAAGCTTTATTGTGGGCAACAGAGCAAAACAGACAATCCAGCCATGACAAAGACTGAACTAGAAAAAGCAATCCTCCGCCGAGACACAACAGAACCAAAGGTTTAGGAAAACTTCATGCAGATTCTTCCATTAATGTCAGAGCCTCTAAATAATAATAATAATAATAATACATTTAATTTATAATTCACTCTACATTTGGATCAAATCTCAAAGTGCTAGGTTAAAGCAGCTAAAAGCATCAATAAAAAATACAATAATAATTACATTAAAATATGACCAAAAAGCAGTAATTTTTTGATTAAAAGTTATAGGTTCTGCTAAAAAGGAACGTTTTAAGTCCTTTTTTAAATGTCCCACTCGTCTGTGGAGCCCTCAGATGGTCAGGGAGGGCATTCCACAGACGAGGGGCAGCAGAAAAGAAGGCCCGATTTAAAGCTACAGACAACTCCAACAAACTCTCCGAGTATCTCACAAATACTCTGTAGCCGTTCGTCTCCTTACCTTCCGCTTCAGCGTCTCTGTTAAGCCCACCGAGCCTCCAGCTCCAAGCCCAAAGAAAAACCAAAGGAATCAAAGGAACTTTTCAAATAGCCCCAAGTCCATACTCAAAATAACATCAAAGGAATCAAAGGGACAAAGGCAGCAATAGCCACATTGCGACTACACTTCTCCAAACAGTTTATTCTGTTTTAATATAGTTTAATCCAAGAATATGGCAAAACCAAAGTCTGGGTGGAATTTCATGCAAATCTATCCTGCTGTTTTTCTGTAGTCCTTCTCACAAACCAGGGTTGCGAGTGAGAGAGAGAGAAAAGAGAGAGAGAGCAGCATCATTTCAACTTTTGTATTTTTCCTGTTAGTTAAATGTACTTGAATCTCTGAAGCACCATAATGGAAGAAAAAGGGAGCCCAAAGTCGTATACACATTCATAAATCTGGTTTATCTAAGAATAAAAGTTAATAATCTCAGTGTGCTTCTGTAGTTATGACTACTGGTTTGCAAGAAAAAGAAGTATTAAATTTAACCATGAGGCTGCAGGTAGGGTTGATAATTGTAGTTGTCGCACTTGAAATTTAGTAGAAGCATTACTGATTCCGAGATCGTGTCATTATAGCCATGATTACACCTAATGCAGAAGATGAAGGTGTTGGAGGAGGAAATAACGGAGATATTAAAAGCATTAAATTATCATGGCCCGAGGGGAAATTCCAATGCGCAGGTTTGAATTTAGAATTGAGTCTTTTATGAATATAAAAGACTATATAAGAATATGTGAATCTAAGAGAAGACGAGGTACGTGTCGGCCCTGTGATGAAGGGTCGACTCGTCCTGTAACCCGCCTCTCGCTCCATGTCAGCTGGGATAGGCTCCAGCCCCTGAAACCCTGATAAGGATAAGAGGTTACGGATGATGAGCTAGTTAATGAATGAAGATTTAATTAATCCCAAAGAGAAATGATATGATATAACAATAAAGTGAAATTAGGCTTACGCTGTCATCCCTGATAGAAATATTATATACCTGCCCACAGTCCCCTGTGTTTTAGTTGAACTCCTGAAAAAACTGCGCTTTTAGAATAAAATCTATATAGATATATATCTATAGATACAAATTTGCAGCAATTGTTGGTCATTCGTGTTTTTCTTACATGTTTTTCCAAAGCCTGTCGGTCATTCTCCGCATTGCATTACGGGAGAACGTGAGAAAAAGTTGTTGCGTTGTATCTGATTGTTGTGTGACTCCACCTCTCTGTCTGTCTCACACAGGCAGAGCCCTTTGCCTTCAGACAAAAGGGGGTCTCACAGTTAAACATTGTTGGAGTGATGACAGACAGCAAACTGGAGGCACAATGCACAAGGCGGCCTTTAGGCGCTGGGATAGACAAGCACCGCTCGCTCTCAGACACTGAGAGAGAGAGAGAGAGAGAGAGAGAGAGAGAGGGTGAGGGGAAAAGCAACTGGGCTTTTTTTACAACACAGGCAGAAATCCTGTAATCCTTACTTACACAAATCTTTCTTTTGACCTGCAGTGTGAAGCAGCAGTGGCAGATTGTGTTCTCGTGCATGTCGGCGAGAAGGGCTGAGCGGAGTTAAGAGGGAGGCAGTACTAACACTGTGGAGGACAGGACTCAGAGCTTTTTAAATCAGTCTTCACAGTAAAGCTCTAACATTATTTTCCCCACATTAAAATCTCTGATGTTTTTTTACTAACAGCACGTTCATATTAGCTATTGATTAACTAATTAGTAACAGTATATCCCCAAAGTATTCAGACCGCCGACACATTCCTTTTCTCGTGATCATCTTTGATGTTCCTGCACCAGGATTGATTGTCCGCCTGTGGTGACTTCAAGTCATTACAAGGAGATTGTCTGTTTGTTTGGGAGCAACTTAATTACATAAATCACAAGAAAAATTTGCATGAAATTTTAGCCAGAGGAAGGTTTCGGCATATCCTAGAGGTGAGTAGAGTTTGGTGACGTTCCGTGTTTTGCAGCCTTTACAAAAAATAAAATATAACAAAATAATATTCCGTTTGGAGTAGTGACGTCGCTATTAGCTGTGCTGACTTTGTTCCTTTGATGTTTCTTTGGGGGTGGAGCTGGGGGCTCAGTGGGCTGAATAGAGAGGCGGAAGTGGATGGTGCGGGAGACGAATGGCTGCAGAGTATTTGATAAATCCTCAGAGGGTTCGTTTGAGCTGTCAGTAGATTTAGAGGCTGGAAATAACTCTGACGATCACGGAAAAATCTGCATGAATTTTCCTTAACTTTGGGTTCTGCTGTGCCTCGTTGGAGGTTTGTGAACTCTGAGCGCTCTTTTTAGTAGGACACGATTTGGAAAGAAACACTCCTATCTAGAAAAAGGTCACACGGCTAACATGCATATCAGAGCAAAAACCCGAGCCATGAGGTCGACGGAACTGCCTGAAGACTTCAGAGGCAGGATCGTGTCGAGACACGGATCTGGAGAAGGCTGGAAAAAAACAAAACAATTCTGCTGCAGTGATGTTTCCCAAGAGCTCGGCAGCCCACATGGACAACCTGAGCGATCAGGAGGGAAGTGCTTTGGTAAGAGAGCTGACCCAGAGCCTGATGGTCACACCGGCTGAGCTCTGGAGGTCCTGTGTGGAGATCAGGTAACCTTGCTGAAGGTCAACTGTCCTCGGTGAAAAACACCGAAAAGGGTCTGAATATTTACGTCAATATGATACTTCTGTTTATTTTTAAAATAGATCAGCAAAAATGTGTTAAATTCTATTTCTGCTTTCTCATTATTGGGTATGGAGTGTAGAAAGTTGAGGGAGGAAATGAATTCCTGATATTCCTGATATTTAACCCTCCATTAACATGGAGGGTTAAATATGGGATGTCAGAATGCTCAATCAAACCTCTCCAATGAATCATTGTTAATGCTGCAAATAATCAAAAGGTCCATCCATAAGGACAAGTAGGAACAATTTCAAAGAAGACAAGTTCTGAAAAACAACATACAAAAAAAAGTTTATTTCCAAATATTTCCCTTTGCTGCCTTTTTAACAAAATGCAGTTGATAAATTAACCACGCACACACACCATAAAAGACACATGAAAAACGTCCAGGCACACAGATAATGGAATGATTGTATCGGGGAGGTTTTTTTTTTTTTTGTGTTCCTGCTAAATGCCATAAATCGACGCAGGAGCTCCGGTTGCTGCCGGCGGTGCAGCCCGGCCGATGTGCTGCAGTGCGCGGAAAAATATTAATGGGGAAACAATTACCTCGACATATTGACAATATTTGCAGATTCTGCAAAGAAATTCCCCATGGTGGTGTTACCTCCGCCTCGGCCCCACCCCGCCGACAGCTCCCACCCTTTTTGTCCTTCAGATATTTCCCACCAGGGACTGACGAGTACGGCATAAACAACAGACACAACATTCTGCACCACGCTCGTTCCTTCAGTTCCTGCTTGGAGGCTGCGAGTCGGTTCTGAGAACAAGGACAAAGTTAGAGGACCCGCGGGAGAGCGCCGGAGGCTTTTTTGTTGCATATGCCAACACTTTTGACAATATTGTGCCTTATTAATCATTGATCTGGCCGCTGGTGTGAGGTTCCATGCACCGGGGTTTCATGTTCACAGTGCTAAAGGTGAGGAGGAAAGTCTCAATTCTTCCAGGCAGTGGCTGCATAAACACCAGAGGGCTGAAGATGAAGATGGACTGACTAATAAAAGTGAAGAGGATATTATGGAAAAACAAATACAAGGCTGTAAAGTTAAAGAAGCGCCGAGTCGTTAAAATCCAGAGGAAATCCAGGGGATCGGTCGCACAGGGAAAAATCTTTGATATGGAGAAATCATGCGTCAGCAATGTTTACGCCCATGATCCATCCCAGTTACCGTGGTTATCGGGTTATCGTGGTTCCGCATGATCCGTCGGATTATCAGTAGAACGGATGAATCCGGCACACAAAATAAGACGCTTCAAATTCTTTAAAATGAGAAGCCTCCCCAAAATTAAGTTCTAAATTACCCTTGAGGGATTTGAAAAAATGGAGGTGAGGCAAATGAGAGCTTGTCAGAACCAGATGGAGTCAGAGTCATCAGTCGAAATATGAAACGTTTAAGAGGGGTCCTGAAGAATCACAGGTCAGATGTCATGCAACAGCTTTTCCCCATCCGCGCCGAGAAAGTCTTCGATGAAGAGGCGATGTCTTGTTTCTGTTGGGAGAGAGGTGGGGCGGGGGATCGAACGCGTCCTCCTGCGCTTGTCCTCCGCTGACCGCTGCAGACGGGGAGGCAGAGAAACGGAGAGAGGAAGACAGACGGAGAAAGGAAATATCCATTCCTCTAGCAGCGCCTGAGTCCTTTAGTTCGTCCGCAGCTGGTAATCTGCCAAAAGAAGCAAAAGAAGAGCATTAACGCGGGTTTAGTCCCCTCAGCACCTCAGTGACAATGTCAGCCCTCATAAAAACCCAGATCCACTGTGGAATTCTACTAACTTAACGTGAAGCAACCCGGCCCATCTATTTGTATCAATGTAAGCAACATCTCAAATCTGTAAGAGGCTGAATCGGATTTATGTCCTTTACTGTCTGATTAAATATCAAACATCATGGCTTCAAACAAAAAGTGTCTTTTCATGGTTTTAGAACTTCAGCGCCAAATGAGGGAAATGCAAACGCTTGAATATACAGTGATAATTATATCCAAGAATATTATGCGATCGTCACCACCGCAGATCCTTTGTGTTAAGGCGATAACTGAAATTTTTTTTTCATGGATCATTTTGTTTACCAACATACCTGTAGACCTTAATGTGAGGAAGAACTGGATTGATTTCTGGGATTTTCGGGTGTATATTTCTGACACCAGAGGGAGTCAGAGAGGCCAGACTGAGATGGTTTAGAGGGAAAGTGGATCTGTTGGTAGGAGGATGGAGATGAAGCTGCGGGACAGGAGAAGACGGGAAGCTTCCTAACCGGAGGTTGTGTACTTTCACAGCGAACACAAACGCAAAGATTGCCTGAACCCCGAGCCGGGTGGATTATAAAGAAGAAGAAGAGCAGCTTGTGGAATATGAAAACAACACGAGTGGCTTTATGACGTATCATGCAAGATTAATCACAACAGGAGGAAGAACTCCGGCGTCCTCCATGTTTGTTCTCCTTCTGAAGCGACGTTTGGTCACGTGAGTTTCTGTGAGATCTGGCGTCTGTGGAATCACGGCGGTGAAATCCTCACTACTCACAGCGGTATTGAGGAGCAGCTGCTTGTCAGTCTGGAGAGGTGGTCTCCCCGTCCCGCTGAACCATCAAGTACGTGCGTTTGGAAGATTATAACCTTAAGAATGGGTTGAAACCGTCCTTATGTGTGTGTGGTCTCCCACGTTTTCAAACATCTTAGATATGATAATCCTCTAGTGTGTATCTAATTTTAGATACACACCGTTCACAGGACGAGGGGAATGTAGAGGAATGGTGCATCTGGCACATGCTAACCTGTAATTGCTTTCTCAAGACAGAAGAGAGACGGGTGAGGAACGGCCAAAAAGGAGAAGGTCAGAAGAGCAAAAACGGAAAAAGTCGTTTTATAGGAAGGCAAAGGCGAGGAGCCAAGTCCCCCGTCGGCGAGGCTTTCTGAGCCGGGAGGCATGGAGATGGATGTAGGGCCTGCGCTGCCTCTGCTTGTCCGGGGGGCAACATTAATGTTGTCATATTTCACTGGATCAATAGGCCAGGTTCTTTTTGTCCCCTTTGGTAATGATTTGTGCGTCAGGTAACATTAAATAAGTTGTCTGCAGACAGACGGCTCACTATCCAGCACGTTAGAGCTGGATGGCAAAATTTACTCTCATCCATCATAATTCTCTCGGCTGCTTCCTTATCAGACTATATCAATCTAACAAGGATGTAAAAGCTGGACCTGCTCTGTCCTCCCCGAAAGCAGGTGTGTAGCCCTGGAAAGCCCCCAATTTCCTGCGTTGTACAAAGAAGTCCCCCAGATTGAACTCCTCAAATTTGAATGTGTCAGAAAAACTGTGGTTTCCTTGTAAAAAAAAAAAGGCTCCCCCTAGTGAGTAAAACAGGAACTACTACAGTAAAATATGACATATTCAAGACAGATCTGCACGAGTTGATTCAATTACAACAAATTTGGACTAAATCGGACCAGTATAGTATAGTGGTTCTGTGGGATCAGACACCAATACTAGCCTTTGTCCTCCGGGTCACCAGTTGCTCCTGCTTAGATCCACATTCATACGAACCACTGCAGACCAGGAAAAACCAACATCACCTGCAGTTGTGTAGATGCTCTGATCCGGTCTTCTTCCCAACTATAGGAACCAGAATGAACTTTTTCAACAATCGGTCCTACATTAGCTGTTCTGCTGGATCAGCACGGGTTAACCTTTGCCCTAGGCATGCATCAATGAGCTTTTAGCCTTTTATTCCTCTTTGGTGGCTACCCAAAGAGGAACTAGACCTGCACCCGACTACACCTGCAGTCAGGTCATCACAATGAAGCCCCTGTCAGAGAAACATAGTAGATATAATAATAATAATAATAATAATAATAATGGTTGTTCACTCGCTGCCTGATACATATTATTTAAACTATATGTCATTGAGATGAGAGGATGTTATTCTGACTTCACCCTTCGGTGGTTATAATGATATGCCGTATCCCCCATAAGCCATATTTTGACCAGTGGCAGCCGTCGGTCATTCCTGCTGCTGAATGCCTGTTCATTACTCATTAATGACTCAGCAGAGTCAGTCTCCAGTATCAGGCTATTGTTTAATCAGTGTGAGTGTCTGAGTGAAATATGACCCCCCCCCCCCCCGCTGCTGATGGTAGCGCATACAGAAAGGTGAGAGGCCTCCTCTCCAGTGCCCCTTACGTCATCACTCTTCTTTCCCTCACTCTTACTCATTTGCTCTCGGTTCTCTTTTTGCCGCTCCTGCTGAGCACCATCCTGGGAGGCCCCCCAGCTCTCCTAGGCATCGTTCCACCGCCGCGGCCCCTGGCTCGCGCCTGACACGTACGGGTAATGGGTATGATGGATGTCACAGAGCCAGGCTCATCCCTCGGACATATGGCGGGTGTAACACTTAAGGAGTTCTGGCTTTGGTCCAGTGGAAGTATTGGGATTCCATCTCCATATCGTTTCTAGTACCCCCCCACCCCCGAATTGAAGCTTGCTGGCGTGTTGCTGCAGGCTAATTAATATAATGTAACTTTAATGTGGCAGAGAGCAACGATTATGTGCAATCCATCCCAAAATGAAGCATCTATTTCAAAAAGGCGGAGATGTACCTTCTTATATATCTCAGCATTATTCCGGGCGAAGTCTCCGGTAAGACGCTTGAGAAAAGTTCAAGCTTTAGGTGTGTCTCCTTCGGTGTCACCTGAAGCAGGAGGGATGTGATGCAGGGGGGGTTCATTCCCAGGGCAGCCATTTAATCTACAGATCCCCGCTGCAGGCTGTGCAGAACAAGTTTGACTGCAACTTTCCAGAAGCCTCGTTCAGGGGAGTGAGACACAAAGGATTTTACGCCACAGGCTAGCAGGCTTGTAAAGTTTTTTATGATATGATATCCGGTGTGTTCCGAGCCCCCGAGGCCGTGACTCACGGCGATAGAGCCAGGTAATGGATATGATGGATGTTTTACTGCTGGGTTCACTCCGAGGGCACACACTGAATATAGTCGCGTGGAGACTGACTCTGACAAAAGTCTCACGGGCAAAACATGGTGTTTGACCTCATGGAATCCTCCCTTCTGCCAGTGGAGCTCCACCTCAGAGGGAGTTTAGATGTGACATCATCTAAGACGCTCTCCTTATTATCATACATCCAATCCTATCTTTTACTCAGCACGTTTCAATTTGCTCCTCTCGGTCAAGCAAATCGGATCAAACCACAGTCCTGGGAGTTTTTGAACTTCTCTCGTTGATTAGGAGACTCATCCAAAAGCAGACATAGTGGCTTTGATATTTAGGCATAATTAGGGGATTTCAAAAGTTCCAGTAGAAGATGAAGATTTTAAATTGAGGAGGAGTTGAGGTATCTAAATCTGTAGCATGGGTTTGTCGGCGTTTGCGCTCACCTCCACTTTGTGTGATGTAGCGTACCCACGGCAACGCCTGGTAGCCACTCTTCTCTATGATCTTCAGGTAACGCACCTGTGGAGCACAGACAGGTCACATGTGGTTATTTCACTTACTCAGACACAGACATGCAACGAGGTCTGCTGTATGGTATGTGATAAACACCAATCAGCCATGACATTATGACCACTGACAGGTGAAGGCAGAATAACGCTGGTTACCTCATTAGGATCTATGAGGCAGCGAGTGAACCTTTATTTTTGAAGATGATGAGTTGGAAGCAGGAAAAAAGAGCGATGAAGAGCGACTGCAGCACAAATTGCTGGACACGGTAATACCGGTTCACCGGTTTCAGCGATATGTTAGGTCTTTATTTCCGACTCCTGCTGACGTTTCGCCTCTTGCACTGATGAAGGTGAGACCGTTGAAACGTTAGCAGGAGTTGGAAATGAAGACCTAACATGTTGGTGAAACTGAGATCAACCTACTTGCATGTGTTGTTTTTTGTTTATGCCGCCATTTTTCTCTCTTTCTATGCTTTATTCCATGTTTTGATTGAGCACAAAAAAACGATTCTAGTATTCTTCTTTGTCCATTTTGGATGGTTCTGGAACAGATTATCTTCTCGGTACTAGACTCTATGTCATGTCATGATGCCTTTGTAGCTGTAATGTACATTTTTCAGGATAACAATTAAAAGCAAACTTGAATTTATGAACTCTAAAGTGGCAATGAGAATGTTTGTAGGACACCAGGGACATCCTGGTACTTCATTTAGATCCTATTTTGATTTTAGATTCTTGCTAAACAAATGTTTTGGCCACAAAAGGGGGATTTACACAAAGTTAGTCCGCTGGTTATAATTATATGGCTGATTGGTCTGTGAGATTCACTGTGTTCATGACTGTCAGCTTGCAGCATATGTGAAAGTTCCCTGTCCATTAAAAACCACCTGTATGTCCTAATTTGGTAATACTAGATTTTTTTCTGTCAACATGATAGATTAATAGCTTCAGATTATTTTATTTATACCTGTAGGTAGATTTGGTTTGCGGTTTAAGTCCATGCTGACGCAGACATCACAGACAAGAGACCACGCAGGATATAATGAGACACAGGGGAGGTTTTCTGCTCACCAACACTTTAAACGTCTAATAGAATAAGGCTAAAAACAATTCTTCTTAATAGGCTGAGGGAATTGTCTGACCTCGAAAGTTAAAGCAGCAATTTAAAAGCCATTAGATTATCTGAATTGGGAAATTTGCATCCAAGGACACAAAAGTTCAGGCTAACCTTTTATGTCCTCCTGTGGGGCGTAAAAATCCACTCACAGAACTGAATCTGATCCAGAGGAAATAAAAGAACTAAAGTCATGTCAGTTCAGAGACTGCTGGATGAAAGGAGCATCACTCCAGATGTTATGGGACCATGTGAAGCCCCCTCCCTCGGGCTCAGGTCCTGTACCAGAGGCCCAGAAGTTGGCTGCTCTTCTGGACGAAGACCTTCAGATGTTGTCCACAGAATCTGCTGGAGGTAATCTTCATTGTTGGGCGCCGGTGCCCTCCATTCTCCGCTCCACATATCCCCCATGGCACCTCCTACATCCGTTCCAGCTGTTCCACCGGCAGCTGGGTTTTATCAATCTTCTTGTCCTCCTCCTTTCTGATGTTACCGTCAGCTGTGATTACTACATCTATCACGGCTCCTTGTGATGGATGCTCCTCGTCAGCCACCCCCATCTCTGGTTTGTTGGTCAGCAGCTGCTTGTCAGTCTGGAACACGGAATTCCCTCAGGATTTTTAGTATTCCCAACCAATCTCTGTGATTCGTCCATTCAGGATTCGGGGTCTTCTAATCCAGACTTTCCTTGTAAGCAATCTTGGCCTCTAGTTCGCTTCTCCGTTTGTGCTTTCCCAGCTTTCATCTCACACACTGCTACTCTGTTCTGGACTTTCTCGTGAGCATTCATGGATGATCCGGGTTCTAACCCGGGTCGTGGAGTAGTTGACAGACCTTGATCCTAGCCCTCCATCTTTTCCTCCCTCTTAAGGTGCAGGACCTTGTTTGGAACCATCATTTTGAGGGTTCCAGTATGATATCCAGGTACTTTTAGACGTCCCCTAAGTCTGCAACCCTGGTTCCTGGTAATTCACCCCCCCCCTTCAGCCTGCATCACAGTCCTTTTCTTTGCCACCACAACAAATGACTTCCTGGTCCTCGGTATAGGTCCTTGTGGGTCCTGGAGAGGTGGATCCGAATAGATGGACACTGATTGAGACTGGATTGTTTGAATCTGTGGCCAAAATCCATTCAATGCATGATCTGGCTGAGGGGCTCAGGGTGGGTTCAGAACATCACCTCGGTGCTTTTTTGATGGTGATTGGTGTGACGGCCTTAAAATGGGCTTTTATTGATATTTTCTAAAAATATATGTCAATAATCTCATTAAATCATGTTACTTGCACTTAAGAAATGTCCCAACAATCAGATCTACATCCTCATTTCCTGATTTAGAAAGACCCGTATCTCCCTGACTCTTGCCTCTCGTCGTTGGTTTCTCAAATTCAGTACTGGTTATAAGATTCTTAAATTATCCTTAAAGCCCAACATGGTCTGACACCAGTTATATCACAGGAGGCTCTGTTTCATAGCTTGACGACCTTTATTGCACCCTCACTGGTTGTCCCTCAGGTCAAGGATGATGACCAAGGGTGATCGAGCTTTTGCCATCAGGGCCCCAAGGCTATGGAATTCCCTGCCTGAGTAGATTAGGCTCTCCATCACGCCACCTGACCCTGAACGGGATAAAGGGTTCAGGATAATGAATGAATGGATCATTTGATGTGTAATTGTTTGTGCTGTTTTCAAATCTCTGGTTTAATATTAGAACTTTGTTTTATTTGGAGTATTTCATTCTCATGGATTTCGCGCAGCGCTTTGTAATTTTCTATAGATAAGTGCTACTATATATATATATATATATATATATATATATATATATATATATATATATATAAATATATATATATATATATATATATATATATATATATATATACAGTGTACCACTTTACAATAAAAATACTTTTATAAAGGATTTAAAAATAGTTTATAACATATAAATTGGTTATAAATGAGTTTAATAACACTTAATAAGTCATTAGTTTACGTTTATAATCAGCTTTAAATAAAGATTTCAATTCATCAATGGGGTCACTATTTGGCACTATACAGTTAGCTTTACAGATAAGTGAGCGCACTATTTGGCAAGTATAAGGTCTCTGATAATAAAGTTATTATTTTATTATTTTCCTTTCCCACGGTCAAATTTAGTTCCTGACAAAAGTTCCAGGCACCTGAGGGGTGTTGAGTGGCAGGATCTCTGCTCAGGCCCGTCTACCTCGTTTTGGAGTCTCTGATGATTGCTCTATTGACCAGAAACCATCGCTTTGAAACTCCGGTGCTGTGGTCATTCTCATATTCCTTCTATACTTTGCAGCTGCGACGCCTGAGAAGAACTCCAATGTTATTGAGGAACACGTTAAAGATCAGACGTTTGTAAACTACAGGAATCTCCCTGATTGTGAGAATCTCACATGTTTTTCAAAGTAGCCTATTAATATATTTTATTCTTGTATCATAAAAAAGGCCAAGTGTTGTATTGTTGAAAGTGAGTGAAGATGAAAGTAATGGAGAAGAACTTCAACTGGGTAATAAGCGTAAATAAAGGGTCCGACCTGAATCCCGGACACAGTGAAGTAGGGAATCTCAAAATTGACAGTGACTGGTCTCTTAGCATCCAGCTCCTCGCTGTCCACACTGGGGAGGCCAAAGTGCGCCCGCATCATGTACTCTTTACCCCCCTGCACATGCAAAAACACAGAAAAGGCAACAATGCTGTTAGAACATCTCGTAAAAGGGGTATAAAAGCGGGACAACTCCCTTCACGCATCAGTGTGAGTCAGATATCATTCCGTGGGGTTAACTACGAGTCAGTCATAAACACGGAAACGACGAGGTTAATCATTCGTCACGCCAGCAGTGAAGTCGTCCAGCCACGACTTTATTGGTCTGCACTTTGGTTTTCAAGTTAACAATCTCAATTTAACTTTGTCTTCAAATCAAAAATTCTACAAAACGTGAACTAACCCAGCAAACAACTGTGATCTCATTCTTTGAGTAGGAGCTCTGATGGAAGGAGCGATCAGTTTGTAGAGCGACATGAGGAGGATCTTCTTATCGGGAATGCGTGGGTGCGGTTTTATCAGTTTCTCTGAAAGGGTGCGTGGTAAAAAAAAAAAGGTAAACAAGCTGGTCAAATGTTGTATAATGTTTGTCACAGTTCCTCTAGTTGTGACCCTGAAATCAGTGAAAAAGGTTCACGTAGAAAAACCCACCATAAAATTGGCAGATTGACGGGTCGTGTCTTCATCACGGTAAAGAGCCGATGAGTCAAACATGTTTTCACAGCATCCAAACACTGAAATCAATTATCTTGTGTTTAATATATACTCATAGCCAATAAATTATGAACGTAGTGCTGCTTATTAATAACATGAACGCATATTTTCTGAAAATAATGATAATAAAGAAGTGGGCGGAGCCTGAAGGCTGGTTGACTATGGATGAGTGAGATTTGCAAGTCTTTCCATCTTTGTTTACAAGCGAAGGTTGGTTTCCCGTGAGAGTTGGCAGGAGGTGTTTTTTTTATGTCCAAAGGTTGACGGTGACGGAGCAGAAGTGCTGCAGAGTCACACCGAGGTCCACAACAACACACCACGAATGATGATGACTCTTTAGCGCCCTCCTCTGGCTGAAGGTGTAATGGAGCACTGAGGGGACGTCAGGAACTTGAGGAACGATTCAGACGTCATAAGCTCTAACTGTAATTGATTTCAAAAAGCAAACCCAATCATACCGATGCTGCTCTGCCTCTACTGGCAGGACCAAAGAGTTCTGCAGAACCGGCGTTGTACTAAACATGTTTCATGTTATCCATCATGATATTTTGATGATACTAACAGGGAAGGACTTGATGTTCCACTGCACCACGCTCTTCTCGGGCAACCACTTGGTGTTTCCTGTGCTGGTCTTGAACTTTGGTGAGTCGGCATCACTGGGCACCGGCACCAGAATGGACACATTGTTGGCCGTGGACCGGCTCTTAAACTGACTCCGAGCCTGTGGAAGGGGACAGAGTTCAAAATGTCATCCAAGACCTTTTAAAAAGAAAGAAGAGCATGTATATCCAAATCTTCTGATTATGCATGCTGCTGCAGCTGCTGCAAACAGACGATGGGATGTGAGCCGCCGGCGGAGGGATCAGAGGGAGTGGACAAGGGGCGCGGCGTGATTGTGTGTTTTCACGTGTGTGCGTCGCTTACCTTAACCTTGATCTCCACACGACTGTGAGAGAACTTCTCAATCACGCTCTCGATCCATATGAGAGGCTTCACCTATCAAACAGCGAGGGGGAGGAGACAAGGTCAGAGAGCGGAGGACAGAGTCGTACTGCATCACCAGAGTGACACGGCGAAAAGGACCGAGGGCGAATGTGTTCCTGCGAGCTGTACAATAAATGTGAAGATGTGGGTTCAGGTAGATTTTCTAGCACAGCAGAGGTTCTGGAGTCAGGAGATTCTCAATGAGGACCCTGAAGGATGTTTGTTAGACGTCACATATAAACAAGGTTAGCTGAATCGCTGTTTGTCCTCAAGCGTATTAGCTGTCATGCATCTTGGCATTAACGTTTCCTGACAGTTTATCTACATACATACTTACAGGCGTCGTATTTATCGACACTGACTCAAAGGACTTCAATCGGAGCTAATCAATAATAAATAATAATACATTTAATTTATAACCTCACTTTACGTTTGGATCAAACCTCAAAGTGCTACAAGGTAAAAGCAGATAAAAGCATCAATAAAAAATATAACAATTATTATATATGAATATGACCAAAAAGCATCAATGCTAATTAAAAGTTATAGGTTCTGCTAAAAAGGAAAGTTTTAAGTCCTTTTTTTGACGTCTCAGTCGTCTGTGGAATGCCCTCCCTGACCACCTGAGGGCTCCACAGACGACTGAGACTATTACAAAAGGACTTTTTTAGCAGATTTATAATAGGGGCAGCAGAACAGAAGACCCAATCACCCATGGTGCTGAGTTTAGTCAATGGGTTTTTTACCTATTTTACCCAAAATTTTTACATTTAAATGTGTTATTAAACCCTACATATCTTTTTAATTTGTTAAAAAGGGACTGCCCTTTATTAAAAATCTTTTATATATTTAAATTAAACTAATAAGAAAGAAATGGGTCCAATTAAACTTTGTCAGAAAGTCCGGCAGTACTCAAGGCAGGGAGGTTCTGGGTTTGAATCCCAACCTGGGATCTTTCTGTGTTGAATTTGCGTGTTCTCCGGCTTTCTCCCACAGCCCAAAAACATGCAATACAGGTGAATTAGCGACTCTAAAATGAGCCGCTATTATAAATATAGTTGAAAATTGACCAATTATAATAAGTATATTCAAGTTAATAAAAATTATATCTGATTCTAGAGGAAACTGTTTCACGCAAAACACTTGGCATGATTAAATGGAGTATATTCAACATGATTAAATGGAGTATATTCAACATGATTAAATGGAGTATATTCAACATGATTAAATGGAGTATATTCAACATGATTAAATGGAGTATATTCAACATGATTAAATGGAGTATATTCAACATGATTAAATGGAGTATATTCAACAGACTATTTTTGTCAGTGTAGCTGAAATAGGATCTTAAGTGTTTCCCAAACCATCCGTTAGGCTCCCATGAACAACAGTTCTGTTTGGAAACTCTGACTAAAAGAGGACGGAACATTCTAGGCTGTGATGGGATTTGTGTTCAAACCTTTCTATCGCACAACAAGAAGTGTGTTTGTGGAGTTGTGTGTGTGTGTGTGTGTGTGTGTGTGTGTGTGTGTTAAAGAGATATTTGTTATCGGCGTGTCCGACTCACTGTAGTGTTGAGGCGGTAGGACATGAGCTCGCTCTCGCCGTCAGGCGGGATGAAAGAAATGGTCCGGTCATTCTCGAAGCGTGACAGACGGACGCACTGATGAAACTTCACATCCTCCAGCTCCACGGTCTTACTCTTCTCTCCTGACACACACACACACACACAAAAGATAATGCACACAACAATACACAAAATATGATTGAATAGACTCCCATGCAGCCTGAGGGAAATCAAGGTCAAGGTCAACATTCACTCTCATCTCTCTCTCTCTCTCTCTCTCCAGTATGCTACCAAATACATCTGGCATCTTCTCGCCCCCCTCTGAACAGTTATCCTGCTGCCACAAACAAACAAACACACAAAGACATAGCCTGCCTTCAAAACCAGCTGCCTTCATCATCTCTCCCCACTCAGTCGCCTCACAGATAAATTCACAGCAGCACCCACCCGACAAAGTAGATAAATACTGTAGGGTCAAAAACACACATCTGTTATTAAAGTAAAGACGCGTTTATTCAGTACGCTGCCAAAAAGAGTTGATCCGAGATCCTTCATACGCGGAAGTCTTATGTGAAGGATTTGTTTTTGTGATATTTAAGCCAATTATAAATTACACTTTTTCCCACTTCATCATCAGTAATGTGACATTTAAGCCGTTTGATGTTTCACGCATGTTAGTCAAATTGCCTCAGGAAGAGATTTTCCTATTTAGCCTATAAAACAAAGAATTGTGTTAAAAAAAGACTTCTTCTTCATCTTCACCTTCATCTTCTAAGACTTCTCGGAACACTTTTGTATCCAGAGCCCTTCTTTATTCTAATGATTTTACCTTCAAAGTCCTTTTGACTCATTCTAGTTTTGGTTTTGTTTTAGTTCTGCTGGCCTTCGTGTCACACATCTGGTTTGAAACCCTCCATAAATAAAGTTCATTATTATTCATTATTATATTATGATCACCAATCAGTGTACTTCTAGTTCCGGTTCCAAACCCAGATGAATGGGGAGGGTCCGTCAGGAACCTCTGCCCTATCAATTTGCAGAACAGCAAAGCTGATTGCCAAACTGGATCGGTTGGGCCCGGGTTAACAAGAACCTCGCTGGTACTGTTAACCCGCACTGTCCCCGTGTGCAGCTCCTCACTCTCTCCTCCTCACTCTCTCCTCCTCACTCTCTCCTCCTCACTCTCTCCTTCTCACTCTCTCCTCCTCATTCTCTGCTCCTCCTCACTCTCTCCTCCTCACTCTCTCCTCCTCACTCTCTGCTCCTCACTCTCTCCTCCTCACTCTCTGCTCCTCCTTCACCTGAGTGAGCAACTGCACTCAGGTGCTGCAGGAGAGGAGGTGGGAGCGGAGAGGGAGAAAAACATGGCCACACGTATCTTTCAACCCAACCATTAATATATAAAAAATGTCTCTCTGGTTTCAAGATGCAACAGTGCGTTGTGGTTGCTGTCGACAAAAATCAATAAAAGTGATTCCTGGATCACTTTCTCGCTGGACAAAATATGATTTTCTATGAAAAAAAAAAATGAACTGAGCGGTCGGGGGCGAATGAACATCGCTGTTGCAGAGGGGGCTCTCATAAAAGCGCAGCAACCTGAAGGATGACATCTGTCGTCTGCTAGAACATGAACCTGTTCTCCTCCTCTGTGGTTGAACGCAGGGAGCTGAGCAGGGGAGAGGCGCCGAAATGACTGTGTGTGCGTGTGTGTGTGTGTGTGTGTGTGTGTGTGTGTGTGTGTGTGCGCGTGTGCAGCAGGAAGGACATTTTGTCTATTTATTTCTGTTAATGTCAGTAGCACACACACTTGCAAGCAACCTTATCCAGAAGACAAGAAATAAAGGTCATGTGGGACACACTCTGGCAGTGCTGGGCTCTCAGGGACTGGAGGAGGTGACAGGTGTGTGTGAGTGTGCATGTAAAGCGAGGTGTGAGGTTGCAGCGGTGTCCTCTGGGATTTACCTTTAAACCTGCTCTCACCTGTGTCTGCGCTGTTCACGCTCACAGGCAGCAGGGCCAGAATCTGCTTCTGCATGTTGTTGTGAAAGACGAGACAAGTTGAGCGGGTTCATCGTGGCATTTGTTAAATGTTTCCATCCAAAGCCTCTTACTGCCGAGATTCGACCAGGATGAGGGTCTAAAAGGAGATTTTAACGATGACTCCAGGATATTTAAAGTATTATATTTAAAGACTACCCGCTAGTAGTCTTCATTTTTCACTCTTTGGCGTGGTTTTCTTACATGCAACTATACAAGATATAGTTTTACTCTTCTTTAAGATTTATTTTTCATGTGATGCATCGATGACAATGAAATCAAGTAAATAAAGAGACGATGCTATAGGACAACTGCAAATATCTGCAGTTTGGATTGTCTCGTACAAAAAAAAATAGTAATAACAACATTTGAAAATAATCAGCAGACTTATTGATGATAAAAAATGAATGTTAATCGTTTTGAAATATCGTCATACAGGCTGAGGAGCTTTGGAATAATTCAAATTCATCTTAGGGAGATATGAGCAAATATACATAATATACAAATATATATTAATCTTGATTGTATAATAACTTTAAAAAAAAAATCCTGTTATTCTATTAATCAATTTTTCAGTATAAAAGGGTTTTAGGAATGTCATTTAATATACTTATTCTCTTTAGTATCACAGTTGCAATTTGGATTTCTACCAGCAGAGGGCAGTAGTCAATGATTTATACTCTGCTACATTCTGGATGAGATCAATGGTGGGATCAAGCAAGTTCGATAAGATTGAGCTGCTGATTATTCTATGATGATCACAGAGCTGTGAACTGACACGATAAAAATGCGGAGGATGAGAGGGGAAAAACAACATATTTAATATTCGTATAAACAATCCGTGGGTGTGTTGCTGTAGTGTGTTTTGTTGGGTCATTATTTTTCATCATCTTCAGCTGAGGGTAACTTATTTCCCAGCCTGCAATACTCAGCAGGGGACTGTGGGCTGCATTTACAGGATATCCACAGACCCTCACCTTTCATCTGCAGGGCTGTAGCCCAGGGAGAGGATTAACTCGGAGTTAAAGAGGCTAGACGAAGAGGGAGCCTTTCCCTTTTAGTGAGAAGAAGCAGGGGGTGGGGGGTTGTGTGCAGGGAAAGGAGAGGAAGGAAAGTAGGGAGAGAGAGAGAGAGAGAGAGAGAGAGAACGGACGAGAGAGGGTGCAGGAACAGACGCGGAGAGATGAAACAGTGGGAGATGTTAATGGGAACACTGGGAAAGGAGGAGGAGAGGAAGAGGAAGATGAGGAGAGATGAAAGTTAAGCTGGGTGTGGGAATTAGAGATGTGAAAGGTTTAGACAGGCGTGGGAGGAGGGAGGGCAAGTGTGAGGGTGAGTTCAAGGTTTGGAGAGTTGATATTATTCAAAAAGTAGCACAAAATATTTTTGCTGCTTCGGCTTTTCTTCTTTTTTTTTTTTAAATCAAAGATGTGTGACTGGTGAAATATTTTTCGTTCAAGATACGATAAAATGTTCCCCCCGCTGACAATCTACAGGTTCTCAGTCAAACATGTCAAAATATTAGATAAACAGTATCTATAGGATTCATCTTGAACGTCACGATAATCTTTGTCGTTTAGTCAACAACTACATCAGACTAGATCGTCATGAGCCCACATCGGACACATGCACACGCACACATGTGTGCACTCTGCAGGACAACAACACACTTTCTGCAGAAATGTGAAACCTCTCCATGAGAAATGCAACGTGTCTGATTTAAAGGTAGGGACACATTTGTATATTCTTATTTAGTTTAAAAATGACAGCATGTACCCAAACCTCAATCAAAAATTCTGTCTTTTTGTCGGAGACCTTTTCACACAATCAATAAAACTCAGGATTACTACAACAGAACACATTTGGGATGCGAGTGTGTGCGAGTGTGTGCGAGTGTGAGTGATGGAAACGGGGGGGTTTGTATGACAATAATGTCTGACACCCTTTCAACTGAGTAAAAGCCAAAAAAACGTCAACAACATTTTTAAAGATCCGTTAATATCAAACATGAGATTCCTCTGAAAGCATCTGAAAAGACTTTTCCAGAAAGCCCCTTTCCACAGATACTTACTGCCTGTGATTTCAAACAGCACTTTGTCATTCAGGCCCAGTCTGAGCTCAGGCATCCCTGAAAGAACCACTTTAAGCTTGATGCTGCCCACTATTTCACTCCGCAGGACGCTGCCGCTGGCGCTCACCTGTATGACATAAGAGAAAATCATTACCTACAGCACCAGAGGTATTCACTTTATGATTTATGTGTTGGATGCACATAAAGATGATATTCACTTTATGCTTTTATGATTGATAGCACTGTGAAATAGCCATTTTCGCCAGACATGGTGTACCTTTACAGCAAAATATGACCAAAGATCCCCTGAGATTACCTCCACATTACTATTAGCACATATCAATGTACACTTTAATCTGTTTTATTTGAATAATAGGGTCAAAAGAAACACGTTTGCTCAAACAATTCATAAAAAAAAAAACACCCGAATCAGCATTTTAGCAGGTTTGCAGAAAAAGGAAGTGGCAACGTGAGTTCATCAGCTGTGTTTCAGTTTCTCTTCTGGGTTTAAAAATGTTTGTCCTTGAGGTTTTTCTTCAAGGGCGTGACATCTCAGAAGGAAGTAATCTCTCTTCCTTAAATCTTAAAAAGTCACACATTCATGTAGTTGTTGCTACAGCTTGCAGTACATTTGTGCCGCCGTCTGTATTCCTCAGTTAACGACATATTACTTTACTATAAATCAGTTTCTCATCCAGCCTAAAACAAAAAAGCTTCACGCCAGGTCAGTTCTTAGTTTACGGCGCGGCTGACGTTATACGATCAGACGAGCAAATATTACGACCACAATCAGGTCAAACTGTTTTTGTTGTATTTGGTATAATATTAATAATATACATCACAGAAATAATCAGGGGGTTAAGTGACTGACTGTCCCTCCTCTCAGCGAACAGAAGTCCAGTAAATATCCTCTGGAAGAAGAATGGAAGAATGTTGATGTTACGGATCCTTTCCTTCTCGATTCAATTCAAGGAAAGGGGAAAACTTGGAGGAGTCAAAACAAAACGCTTATCTTCAACCAAACATTCAGATGAGACATCATCCGCGTGAACAGAAATGTTCAAACAACTGCTTCATTTCCAAATAACAGATAAAACAAAGGTTGATGAATGACAGGATGAGTCCTGATCACTTTTGTATGCAGTATTTTCATATCGGGCTTCTGGATGCCTCGTTTATGGATTAGAACCAATAAATATTAACAACCCATAATAGTTATATCATAGGTATGACAGTGTTAGCGTGCCGCTGTAGCTTCTAGCTAACAATCTGCAACACGTTCTGTAGCTTAGAGCCTGAACCGCTGCGCTGATGAAGTTAGGACTTATATATTTTTTAGTTTGCTCATAATTCAACGCTAAACAAACAATTAAGTAACAAATGATCTTACTGACAACCTTTATAAGAGTTGTCCGACGTATCGTTTATCTTAAGGGTATTGGTTAAACATTTCACTGGAATATCACTCGTGACATTCCAAAGATATGATGAAGGGAAAGAAGAAACTTCTACTGAAGAAGGTGTCATAGTTAATCCCCCTCAGAGCACTGATTGATTTGTTTAACCATAACATTTCTTACCGAGTACATCCCTCGATGATATTTCCTAGGTTCTGAGGCGTGTGTGAACGCGACGGTCTAAGAGGAAGGTGAACGCACAATTAGCTCTTCTTTCCTTTTTTTTTTTTTCTTTTTTTAAATATTACCACAGGGCTCAAATATGCAGCATGATTCAGGCTGTAAATGTGACTGATTCATCCTGGCCTCAGGAAATAAACCATGCAGGAGAAGCAGCTGTTATCTAACAACGTGCAACTTTGTCTTACCAGCAAAGTGTCAAGTATTCAACACTTTCAAATCACTGATTATTCTCTGGTGCAAGGAATGTTGGACTCCAAACAGCAATTTAAAGAGAGCGTGGCGCCCGTAAAAACCTCATTCCCGCTCTCTACAAACGTCATCGGTAACAAATCACATCAGGATAATATCACGGACAGTCAAGAAGAAGTCAGTTTCTACAGTTGGATCAATAAAGAAATTTAAAGAGACTGGAGATTTGAAAAAAAAAAAAAAAAAAAAAAAAACCTGGAAGAGGATGTTTCTGTAAACTGATCCCACACACTGTGAGGAGGCTGGTTCGACTGGAAAAAGACTCTCGAAGGTTTACAACTAGAGAATTGTAGAGGTCAGCTCACTGTTGGGGTCAGAAAGTTTCCCTAACCACCATCAGACGGCACCGACACCAATACGACAAAGTCAACGCTATCACCTCAAGAGCAGGGAGGGTCCCTGACTCCTGCATGAGAATGAGGGCTAGCAAACGCAGCTTCACAAGACCAACCGACCTAGCTTTGTGGCGTGGGCCCTTTGTGGTTTCTATAGATCATACATTGCAAATAGTAAGGCGGCGTGATTGTATTTCTACCAGAGGTGCAGAACTGCGAGCACCGGACCTGACTCCATCAAATACCAGCAGGTAGTGGATAGAAACCTGAAAGCCTCTCTCAGGAAACTTAAAGTTGGACCGTCGAGCAGGTCTATGATCTGAAAACCACCTCATAATCTACCCAAAAGTTGTTCAGAAATCCCAAAAATAAAGGTTAAGCTATAGACATCCCAGTCACCTGACCTAAACCCCACAGAACATCTTTGGGATGTGCTGCAGAGCAGAATCCACAAGCCTGGACCTCAGAATATGAAGGAGATTCTGTATGGAGGAATGGTCTCAGCTCCCTCAAACCTCGTATCACACAAGATTTTTTGTCAATAATTGGAATTAGGAAACCAGATGTATAAATTATTTAAAATTTATACATCTGATAATGTACAGAGTGAATCTCTGCTTCCTGAGAAGATTATTTTTGAGATATGATGCCGAAGATGCAAAAACTGTCCTCACCAGCAGATTCACTGACTCAATGACATCCATGAAAACTTCGTTCTTCCTGTATTTGATGCCCTCCGATCGCCACGACACAGCATTGGTGACGGTGGCAGGAGGTCGTGGAGCTCCGACCTCTAATTTGTGACCTTCCTGGGTGATGTACCTGAAAGACACAGAGACAGGAGTCAAACTGTTTCTCAATCCTTCATCTCAGTCCTACTGAAAACCCAGAACAGACATGCTAAGAACTTCACCGGACGCTCACCTATACCACTTGTGTTGAAAATATATTTTTTAAAAAAGAAAAGAAAAGGCATTCAATGATTCAAACGTCGGCCATTTTCTTTCCCGTGAGAAATCTATTGAATTTCTATTGTAATCTTGAAATGCAGGTAATCCAGACGTTTTTACAGGCGTTCAATAAGAGCTGATGTTTTTGTCACAAACTGTATTTATCAGAGGAGATTTTAAAACTAAGTTTCATATCTCTAATGTAGCAGGAGATGGAAATAGCAAAGCTGGAGTGACTGGGCTGAGTTCTAGCAGGCGAAAGAGGAAATGGTTTGGGTTCATGCTAGATGAAAGAAAATATTTGACATGTTGCATTCGTCAACCTTCACGCGCTAATTTATTCAAGCGTGAATTAAGTTAAAAAAAGACTTAGTATTGTTGTTTTGAAAACTCCTCATGGGTGTAATATGAAGTAGATTTACATAAGCCTATTGTGGCGGCGGCCACAGATAATAATGTGATCTACAGGCGTTTGTTTACATAATAACAAACTGTGTTTAGCGTGGCTAAATAAATCCCCGGGTTCAAGGTGTCATAAAGGGTTCAGAGCCACCAGAAAAAGCCAGAACCAGCATGAAGTGTTTGAACCTTCCTTCAGTTCCTTTTTTTGTTTTCGGAGACTGGGGGAAGGTTACGATGTTTTAATAAACATGTTACAGGGTTTGTGAAACTTTAATCCATCGTGAGATATACTTTATATAACAGACACTGCATACATATTCTGATATTGCACGAGCTTTAGCTGGTGATTTTAGTTAATCTGGAGCAACTGGAGCAAAGTCTCTTTCAGCCATAACATTGTAACCACCCACAGGTGAAGACAGATTGTAATGGCATGAGAACTGGGGTCAGAGCATTTCCAGAACTGCAACTCCTGTTGGGTTTGTCCAGTCTGCAGCGGTTAGTGTCTACCAAAGCGATCTCAGGGAGGACAACCAGTGAAGCGGCTAAATAGTAATGGCTGCCCAAGAATCACTGATGCACGTCGGGACCAAAGGAAAGCCCGTATTATCTAGTGTCAGAACACGCAGTGCACCGTGGAACTGTTACATTGGCTAAAGGTACATACCCAATGTTAGGCGGGTGATCCTAATGTTATGGCCGGTCCATTACGAGGTATTTAAACTTTAAACAAAGCAAAAATCAGCCTTCAAGTATTTTACATTCAGCTTGATTTATGCAACAAGCGGCAACGACCAAACAGAGAGACAGGAACATTCTTTGAAGCTGATGTGTTGACTGTTATCACTAGAGCTGAACGCCGGCAGGCCTACTTTGATGAAATCAGCCATTGGCCAATAAGACTCACTTGAGGCCGGATGCACCGTACAAGCACATCGAGCAGGAGCTACCACGGCTCCAAACAGCTCACAAGTAAACCAGAAAACACAAAGCTCACAGTTTAAGACACCCAGAAGGACCAAATAAGGCGTCATGAATCATCCCGGGGAACATAGCAAGTTAAGCTAAAGTTAGCAGGGCAGCTAAAGCCAGCTGGAACTCAGAGCAGAACAGTTACGAGCCGTAGGGGCTAAAGCTAGCGAGGGCTCAGAGCCCACCCGCTGTATTTATGTATCTATGCTGTCATTCATGGTTTTTAAAACTTAACAAGACAAAGGAGGCTGCGGTGGAACAACCCCGGAAGCGTTCGGCACAACAAACTTAATCAAACACTTCAAATGAAATCCCCCCCGAGGAACAGTAAGTTGAGAATCTAAGGTTAGCAAAGCGGCCCAGAGCTGGCGGGAGCTCAGAGCCAGCCACAAGCCCTGAAGTCCTTCAACAAAAGCCAACTTATGACATATGACGGACTGAGTGAGGCGTAGAAAGTTTATTTTATCTTCAAAATGGTATACTGGTGGTTAAGGGAAGGCACGGCCGGGAGGACAGAGGGTACATTCATTTCAACAGGTCAGAATACGTCTACATTACACACGGCAGACCAGCCTCCTCACTTCCACTGTAATCCTTCAAAATAAGAGCACTTAAAGTACATTACTCATTAAGCCCGGCAAAACCGCGAGGTTTGGGTCAGGAAAGGAATCTGGTGTAAAACCTAAGTCAATATTTGGAGCAGAGAGAAACCGACTTCCAGACCGGATCGGTTGAATCCCGGTTTAACTCATGGACTTGTTGAGGTCGTCACTGACCCCAGAGGGAAATGACCGTATATCTCTTCAGCTGCTGAACGATAAATCCTCTCGTCAGCAGCGAGGTGGAGGGCGAGTGGCATTTAAAAGTCTTTCACCTCTGCACCTGAAAATGATGCCAACGTGAGAATGAAGGGAGAATAAACCAAAACAGTAAAAGCTGTACAACCAGAAGAACTAGTGTATTCATTAGATGATCGCAGACGCTCTCGGCTGGTTTATAAAATACGTATGGATTATAAATGCCTTATCAACCTCTTTGGTGTCTTTATCTCGTGAAACGGTAGTTGATCACCTCATTCACTGTGGAATACTATAACACTGTACACATAATGACTTCCCATGAGCCTAGGGGGGAGCTGTATTCTCATAAACAACACGTGACCTGGACTGTTTTTCCTCAAAACACCTGCCCAGCCACTATTTACCTCTCGCTGAACTCGATTCCGCTGCCATCGTTCGACGTACATCGTTCTCTGTCATCATGTGAAACAGGCGGTGGGTTTAGACTTTTTGTCATTATTAACATCTGCATTTCTCCAGCTGTGAGAAGTAGCCGGTATTTCACAAAAGGCCAGGATACAGATGTTTTACAGCCGTGCGTCTGAGATCTGTCCAAGTTCCATTCGTCAGCTACAACAAACAGAAACCTGCAGCAATATCTTGTAATGCCAACACAAACATTGCATGTCCCCGACCTTTTCTGCTCCCTACCGTTGTCTCCCCCACTGAGTTGTCAAATTATTGACCCAATGTTCCACATGAATCTGCTGTTGCCAAGCTCTTCGTTTACAAAAGAGGGAAATCTGCAAAGCCATAGCAAAAAATGGCAACAATGGCGTTTTTGGAAAAGCTGCAGCCCCGGAAAAAAACCTGTCAACAACAATTGTTGTGCAGCAGAAGAAAAATGGTGTCGTGCAGAAAAAGGTGGTCAAATACAATTTTGGTTTCAATCCCACATCCACTATATTGAGTCCTCTGAATTGGCATTCCTTTGATTTCTCCATAATAAGTGATTAGTGTGAGAGATGGGCTGTATGTCTTCATGCATTCAAAAGCAATGTGAGTATAAGGACCGGGTCCATTTGACCCAGACTCACCTCTATATCGGACTGAGCGTCTGGCAAACGAGACCCCAAACATCTGTTAGTTCCGCTAAAGTGTGCTGTTACCATTGGGACTCCAGAGGAGAGTCCGGAGTCCCCGGATAAATAATACTGTGAAATCATTTCTGACATTTCTGTGATTCTTGGACAGCCATCTGAAGCAGACTGGGGTTCGGTATCTTGCTGTTGGGGCCGGGGATCAAACCAACGACCTTCCACTCAGTGGAGCCACAGCCAAAACTTCAGTCAAACAAATACAGAACACAAACAAAACATGAAGGATCTCGGTTTCAGTTGAGCTGAACATTTAACATCTTAAGTCAATGAAGAAAAGTTCTACGTAAACAAGTTTGGATTGAGTGATGGATCGGGGCGATATTTTCCTCCCCGGTGTTCCGTTCCGCTTCCTCCCACCTAGAGGCTGTGGAATGAGTGCCGACATACCGCACAATCAGAAAGCGCAGAGAGATGACAGACGACGAGAAGTGGGCTCGGGGTCAACATCGGGTTGTTTTTGTCGCTTTGCTGTTTGTTGTGTTCGCCCCGGTTCTCTCAGAAATGCTAATGACGGCGAGCGTCGGCAGCAAAATATGACAGATTAGCATAACAATAGCAATCCTAACAAACAGACTCGCGTAAACGTTCAACATGCATATGCATCACGTACCCCTCTGCAGCATCGCTTACTCAGCCCCTTGCATCGACACACACACACATACACACACACACGAATGCACTTACACACATACACGCGTACACACTCACACACACACACACACAGATAGATAACGGGAAGTTAGTGTTGTCATAATTTAAAAGGGTTTTATGGTGAAGGCATGAAAAGGTTATATAATTGGAATAGCCAGCACTATGTGTGTGTGTGTGTTTGTGTGTGTGTGTGTGTGTGTGTGTCAGAGCACAAGGGAGAATTGAGACTTTGTGTGCCTGTCTGGAGAATAGAAGATCGTGACTTTTCTTTCTGAGAGTCTTGAGTGTGTCCAGCTGACAATGTCTTTGTGTTTGAGTGCCAATAGGAGCCTGGTAATTATCTCCCCTATTCAGACACCAAACACACACACACACTACACACACACACACACACACATACACACTGTGTACAATCACTCCACACAAACACAAACACTGTACACTCACTCCACACACACACACATACTGCATACACACACACACACACACTGTGTACAATCACTCCACACAAACACAAACACTGTACACTCACTCCACACACACACACATACTGCATACACACACACACACTGTGTACAATCACTCCACACAAACACAAACACTGTACACTCACTCCACACACACACACACATACTGCATACACACACACACACTGTGTACAATCACTCCACACAAACACACACACAAAAGATGTACACTCACTCCACAAACACACACCGCATACAATTTACACTCAGTCCACAAACACCTACATACAAACTGCACACAAACACACACACACACACACACACCCTATACACCCACTCCACAAACACATACACTTTACACTCAGTCCAAACATACACTAACACAGACACATACACACTATACACTCACACACACTGCATACTCAATCCACACACATACACACACAAACTGTACACTCCCCCCCCACAAACACATACACACAGCTTCGGACAAGCCTCGGTGCACAAACGGCCCACTAAATTAAACATCAATGATGTAGCGTGTAAATGAAATCATTTCAAACATAAAAGTTCCCCATTAATGTGGAGAAAAGCTGATTCCGCTCACGGAGAACCTTCAGGCCTGTAAAGCAAACATTTGACTTTCCCCTTGAGACAAACACCTCAGAGGAGGGAATTAGCTAAAGATCCCTGTGTAAACAGCGACCACAGGAATAACAGTTCATTCCACTCACGACGTAAGAGGTCCGAAAGTCGTGATCATAGTTTTACTCACCTGCTGTACTTTGCCCAACGGAAAAACTACAAATAAATGAAAGTTACTTGAAAGAGAAAAAGCCCACGCTCCCCTCTCTGGAGTCACTTATTGTATGAATACAAAGGTTTTTATCTCGCCTTCACATTTTACTCCCTGGTGTTAAAAAGCGGTACCACTTCGGCTAATACGCTTAGATTAAAAAAGTCCGGTAGTTGAGGATTTTAACCGTTTGACCTATTAGAGTGATCCATGTCACACTTCAACTACCACAAAGATGACTTTTCTTATGTTCTGCCTCTAGGACAAGGTGTTGGACCGTAAACGCTTCCCTTTAATGTTTTGTAAATTTGGCTCATGTTGTGGTGACAACATATCACATGAAGGAGAGTTACTGGTTCTGCCATCGGTTTTCTCACTCTTGAAGGATCTTGCTGTCGGTTGTCTGAGGGAAACCAAAGTCCATCACTTCATCCATCAGCTCGTACACCGTCACAAAGTTGTCCCGGATACTCTCCTCCTCAAGCTCCTTGAAGTATTCCTTAAATACCTACAAAAGAAAGTCACAAGGATAAAGTTATTATTTCGTAATAATAAAGTCGTATTTTTACGAAAAATAAAATCAGAATTCCACAAGAATAAAGTCGTAACTTCATGAGAATAAAGTCGTAAGTTCAAGAGAATAAAGTCATAACTTCACGAGAATAAAGTCGTAGATTTATGGGAATATATTTTTAATTTTACAGGAATAAGAACTTGATTTTATGAAAAAAGGTTTGATTAAATGGCGGAGGGCAGCCATTCAGTCTGGGCTCTTGGCCACTATTGTCTCAGGCACAGTATCTGATGTAGATCACTGTGTTTATGAAGTAGCCGGCGATTATTTTGGATCCCAGTTTTTGGGTACGAGCTTCCCTCCACATTATGTGACATCTAAATCTATCAATGCAGCCAATAATTCCTACATAGTACGGTTTCTTATGCAACCCACTCAAAGTCCTTGATAATATGTCGTCGAACCAACAAATAATAATATTTCCATATTTGTCAAACATATTAAAGTACACTTTGACAAGATGCTCCACTTTCTTCATTTTGACGCTGGAGACACTATCACGATATTTCCCCTCTAAGGCATAGCCTGAAATTATGACTTTATTCTCGTAAAATTGCAACATTTCTGATCGGCCTCTTTGCCCGAGATAGACTGATGAAAATAATTGAATATTATTCGTAAAAAAACAGACGCACCTGGACAATTTTGTAAAGAAAGGAGTAAACCAGAGCGGCGTTGGAATTCTTCTTGGTCATGGCCACCACTGTTGGAAAGGACCGTTAAGAAAGGACGTCTGAAAGTGACGGGCAGAGGTATCGTGGTCGGGACAAAAGCTGTTATTTACATTGGTGTCATGAACATCTTCTATATCCTGTTTGTGGTTATGAGATGAACGCAGTGACATCCAAAGTTAGCAGAAAGAGTCCCACTCGCCAGCATTTGAGAACATGGCCACATGGGGGTAGAAGAGCTCAGTTGTCTAATGCGGTGTTCTGGGAATAACATGTAGCCTCTACTAGAAAAAAGTCATGCTGAATTAATCATGCTAGAGGAAGCTGGAGTGTAATACCTCGTATCGTTAAGAGAAGATAATCACAGTGAGGTGATGCTGAAGTCAACAGTTCAATTCAGAGTTCCTTTCAGTTTATCTGCTAGACGCCGTGAATCTCAGATACAGTATGTCATGATGTAACAATGGTTTCTACTACCGCTATGGATAATCTATGGATTCAGGGCTGAATTAATTCAGGGCTGTATTTTCCTCAGACCCAACAGGCACAGGATTCAGACGCGAACTCAAACGGATACGGTAGAGGTTGCTGTGTTTGATCCACAGGAAGTGCGAGGAGCCGCGGCTGACCATGGGCGTCATCTCAGCCTCTTCTTCCCTCTTCATCAGGATGGGCATGAAGTGGTCGATTTCGTTCATGTCCATGTTCCCCATGTAGTTGCGGCAGATTAGGACCTGGATGCACAATGTCAGGGTACAAGAATAGAGGAGGGGAAGATTAGATTTTGACTGAAGCGGAGCGATCACAAAATGAATGAAACCCTCAAAAACCCGCCTGCAGAACACGAATGAAAGCACAGCCGACACCGTTTTAAAATGGTTGCAATGGCAACTTTGATATCTGATGATGAAAGACCAACACTTCACGTCAAAAGGAGCCGGTCGAGATGGATCGGGAATCTGGTTAAGACGCCTCCCTTTGGAGACTTCCCAAGCACTGGGAGGAGAACCCCGAGGAGACCAAGACCTCGCTAGAGGGAGCTCAGGATTCCCCCAGATGAGCCGGAGAGTGTTGCTGGGGAGTGGGACATCTGGAAATATCTTTCCGCTGCCACTTCAACCCCAAAAAAGGAAAAGAAAATGGATGGATGGATGGAGGAATAACCACTAGCGCAGCACGGTAGCATTGCCAAAAGGTTCTGAGTTTCCATCCACCTGCGGGCCCAGGTGGTTCCTGTGTTTGTGTGGGTTCCCTCTGGGGACTCAGATTTCCTCCCACTTCCAAAAAAACGAAGCATTACCCTATGAGAAGTGCTGACTCTTTATTTCCTGTTGTTATGAATGCGAGTATGAACGGCCATGAGACCCCGCGATGATCGGGCAGCTGGTCCTGGTTCTGACCCGCCTCTCTAGCCCCTCAGCAAAATGTAAGATTTGTACCAACTAACCACCACGACCCCACTTTAACGTCAACAGAACGTTTTCATGAAAAAGACAACAGGCCCTAATCTTTTGGCATATCCAACCACACTTGTAGTTCTGTTTATGCACAAACACATTTCTGTACGTTCACTGCAACTCTTCTTCTTTGGTTCCTACATTTACCCGAAACAGAACAACAACCTGCAGGTAATACAATGTAAAAAGAGGATTTCTATATAGTTGGCTGGTCAAAGACTTTCCCTGTATCGTATGACATCATGTATTCTGTTCTACACACAGTCGTGTCAGCTTGTGTAAAGAAAGCCTGTTTTACCAGAACAGTGACCCAGAAACTAAAGTTCCTCTCTAAAAAATAAATGTATTCAGTCAGAAGTTTGAAGAGGCGACAAGAATCACACTTGATGAATGAATGAAATATAAATATGTATTTAAGACAATGACATTGCTTAAATGTTAATATGTTGATACTGTATCCTATAGCGTTAACACACACACACACACACAATCTGATGAGTCAGCAGTCTTTCAAGAGTCTGAATGCACATGGAGAGAATAAAGAGATCAAAGCTTCTACGCTTGAGGGATCTAGATCTCACACACGCAGACAGACACACACACACACACACACACACACACACGCGCACACATCGTTTCTTCAATAGAAGAGTCTGTTCTGCAGGGGTCGCACAGGGCCAGATACAACAAAGGCGGGAGGAAATAAGAAATAAAAAAGGAAATGCCAGGAATGTAAAGCAATCTGAGGAAGAAAAAAAAAGGGAAAAGAACAGGTCACTGCTCAGCTTCTGTGAGGCGAGACCGAAACCAGAGAGGGAAAAGTTCAGGGGTCAACCGCGAGAGAGAGAATGTGGTTCAGACACGCTGAAAAAGGTAAACAGACTTCAGAACTCACTTTGTTCTCCTGGAAGCAGAGTTAGATAGAAAACCCTCACAAAGGGCACATTCAATATATATATATATATATATATATATATATATATATATATATATATATATATATATATATATATATATATATATATATATATATATATATATATATATATATATATATATATATATATATATATATATATATATATATATATATATATATATATATATATATATATATAAGAAAGAAAAATTTTAGCGTTTTTTGGATTTCTACATGACCTTTGACCTTTGTGAATGCGCATACATTTTAGTTTGACTGTTTTGCTCTGGTTGCTGCCTGTTTTCAGTTGTTTTCTGTTTCTACCCCAGAGAGAGCTACAAAGGAAAATAAAATGAAATGAATGTAGCATTGGTAAATGAAAATGGGCCGATAAATCCCTTCACTCTAGCTCCCATCCATCCTTGTTCTGAACCGCCTACCACTCAACCTCGCTCATGGCCTTAAAAATAAGGCTTAATACACACACCAAAGAAAGGGTTGAAAAACAAAGTACATCCTCCACATAGTGCAGCCGACAACATGACAAGAATCTGGTCACTGACGTAAGTGACACAAAAGTGCTGCAAAAAAGCTTGATTTCTACTTTGATGACACGAAGGGAGTTTTTTGAAATTCATTTTGCATTGCTTTTCCGCGGTACGTTGTGTGGGTTTAACATTATTTACAGTCAAGCTTTTTGTAGAGTTGCAGCAATTGCGATTTTTTTTTGGAGTCTGACCAGTCGATACCGATTTCAGATGTGTGTGTGTATTCTGACCAGTTGAAATTAATTATACGCTCTCTGTCCTCCCCGCCAAGTAAAAATAAAACTTTGAAAGCCGCGACTCCATTACATCTTGGCTTTATTCAAGGACTTCAGGGCTTGTTGCTGGCTCTGAGATCCCGCTAGCCTTAACCGCTCTGCTAAAGTTAGCTTCTCCACTTGCTGTTCCTCGGGGCGATTATGTTTGAAGTGAGTGATTAAGTTTGTTGCGCCGAATGTTTTGTCTTATTTTGTACTTACTCGCGTTACAAATTGCGAGCTTTGTTTTATCGCGTTTACTCGTGAGCCGTTTGGAGCCGTGTTAGCTTTTACTTGGTGTGCGTGTACGGAGCATGTGTGTAACCGGCAGGTAACGGGCCTCCAGTGAGGTTCTGCTCGCCGATTTCATCAAACTAGGCATCCCGACGCCGTGCATCTCTACTTTTTCATTTGAACCTTTTAACCACTAGGTGATACATTCTTTGTTCCGCATTAGCATTTTACTGCTAATGGCAGTTAACAGCTTTGCATGCCAATGCAGTTTTGTCCATTCTAGGTTGCCGTACACAAACATGGCGGCTCGGTGGAAGAGGACCCACTGCCTCCGTAGATATAGAGGCCTCAGTCTAAGCTGAAATACACGACGATTCTTGTGATTAAGCACTGATAAAGACTAAATAAGGAATATCATATTTCATCTACTCCAAGAAATTCTTCCCACAGAACTTTTTAAAGAAGCCGACGCCCTGAGAAGTCACTCCGGGAAACTTCTAGCTTGGATTCGGAGCAGGTTTGTTATCGGGACACACAAGGAAATCAGTGACTGTCGACAATGTGTGAAATCAATTCACTGACGTCCTCTAAAAGGCTAATAACTACCAGATCAACCTTGCTCCAGTGCTTCACTGGAGGTAAACAGGAATAGAAAAACTTCAGATATCATGAGCTTCACAATCACAACTCAGGAAACCTGCAGATGAAAAAGTGGAATACCTGAAAAGAAAGCAGGAATGCCGAACAATGCCACTACTTTGGTCCATCAACGTGATTCATTTGTCATTGTGCACGCTCACAGAAACTCATTTTCTAGACAGCTGCTGTGTGAGAATACAAACGAGAGCATCAGCATGTGAAACGCTCACAGGATCACAAAAAGCAGAAAGAGGAGGTTCAGCGCGCGTTTATCCTCTCAGGTCATCACGTTAGCACGGTAAGCTAGCTGACAAATGTCTGCACCTGATTGTACATCAAGCTATATCAATGATATGAGGTTATGCTAACAGGACTAAAGGCAGCCGTGCCAAGAAATGGAATATAGCACAAGCAAAGTGGCCACAGATGCTCTAGCTACTGGATAATGATAATAATCTATATGTGGAATAGAAATAACAGCAACGTTAGATTTTAATCTCAAATATGCCTGAAAACATTCAAAGTAAGCAAACCGGAATAAAACCATCATTCATTCATTCTTTATCCGTAACTACCGCCCGCCTGAACAGGATTAAAAAAACCAAAACAACTATGAGGTTCTCAAACTCATCCTTGAATTACGTCTGGATGTTTCTGAGGAGAGGTGAATAAGAAGACACAGGGTTATTAACCCTTTATGTTCGTGGTGTAAAAGATTGTAGGTGAGCCTTGATCCGTTTAAATCACACCCTACACGGTGATTCATCAACTGTAACAAGTTTGAACTGTTCCTGGTTCCCCCTGTTTTGTAAAAGTTGTGAAATAACTGCCTGAAAATAATTCCAATTTGGTGTTGCAGAGATATGGAACAACGCCAAGATGACCGGCTGTCTGCTTGACCAGCAGTGTCATCGCCCGTGAGCGAGGGAGGAGGGAGTGAATGATCTCGACCTTACTACAAACTTTTGTTCCACTTCTTCTCTGATGACGTGATCTGGACAGGCAGCTGAATCCACCCAAGGATAATCCTGGAAACTACAAACCAGGCCTAAAATGATCTGCTTGTGTCTCTTGACCAGTTTTATAAATATAGCCTATCAAATAAGCCAGGTTTGTTACGATTATTTAGACTTGATATAATCGGAACAAGTTCAACTGATGCTACGTTCACACTGCAGGTCATATGTGACTTACTCACGGCGGTGTGAACGGCACAAACACGTGGAATCTGATCTGTTCCAGTTCCAACTTGGGCCACGTCCATTTGTGTTATTGAGCTATCAAGTTGCTCCTCCACGAGTAGTTCAGGCTCTCCCGTTTTTGTCCGAACATTCTGGATAGTTCTGAGCCAGAGCCTGACTTAGCACCAGGTTTTGCTTTTTGACAGCCTAAGCACCAGGTTCTGCCAGACAAGCACCAACTCTCTGCTGGTCTAGAACCAAGAACTGAAAACGTTAAACGGTGATGTAATGGTGTGGCTCTGACTTGGCTCACAGGTTCTTAGGAGGTACGCAACTTGATCCAACTGTGCACCAGCACCGGCACTGAACTAGAACCAGGTTCTTCCTGGTGGAAAAGGGTTATTACTGCCCTTTTACTTTTGAGTTTTTCTTCATTTTGTTGTTAAGCCAAATAAAATTCCGTTACCCGTCTGGTGGATCGTCTGACTGACAATAAAGTTTATCTTGAATCTTGAATTGAATATTAAATTATTTTTGAGCTTATTACCTGTTTATAAGCTCTTTTTTCTTAAATCTATTATTAAAAAAAAGAAAGAAAAACGCCCACATGTATGTTAGCCTTATCCTGAGCGTGAGGATGAATCAAACTGATGAAGACGAGTCAAGACCTGGCAAACATCTGACCTCTAATGTTGATGAATGAGTCTGATAAATAAATATTAAAGAAAAGAAAGAGCCGTATCTCCTTCGGAAGCACCGCAGGGATGAAGAAACGTGCCGATAAACCCTGAAACGTTCCGTTACTCAAAATTCTACTGAAGCACCAGAACAAAACAAACAAGATGAAGCCATGCTGATTTCAACAGTGTGACATTTACGGCTACGAATCAACGTTGCGGTCTGGTGGACAAAGGCAACAAGCCTGCAGGAAGGAAGGGAGGAAGAAAGGAGACACGTGTGACTTCAAATATGCACCGGTTGGACCAGTTCACCGGTACAAAGAGGACTGGGTTGGGTCAGTACTGACGAGGCTTCTTACTGGATTTGACTATTCTTCGATCCATGGTGTCGTTCTAAATGTAATGTATGTTTTAAACCGGGTCCACATTGATGTAATAGAGGACAAGTGTAAGTCCTGTCTGGTCAGGACAGAGGAGAGAGGAGAGAGGAGGGAGGAGGGAGGAGGGAGGAAGAGTGACGGTGAAGAACTACAGACTTGCCCCGGAGGGCAGAGGAGCGTATAGGAGAGACAAGAGAAAACCCTTTTCATCTCTACAATCAGACATGTAGGCTATGAGGGACTGATCCTTCGCCCTGATGGGTATTGCCAAGCGCGAGGCTTCCTCAGCGATTCCCTCTAAACCCTACGGGGTTCTGGTGGGAAACCTGAGACGCAAGAAATCCAGAGAATTCATCCTTTTGGATTCAGCACAGCCACCTAAAAAAAAAAAATCCTCACGCTGTGTTTCCTGGAGTGGCAGAGGAAGGTTGGAGGGACCAAAATCTGAATAAGAAGGAAACACTACTTTGATTTATATGCATGGAAATAAGGTTTCAGTTTGGATTTAATTATGCTTTCCAACACTTAAGGTGACGATCTAGCTGGTTTAAAGCCCAACAGGGTTATAAACTTTATATAATGAACTTGTTAGTGGTTCAGGCTATCACTTTGTTCCTCAGTGAATTCTTCAGGCTGTCCAGTAAATGTCAGAAACATTATTTGGCAGATGTTACTTAATTTTATTTGACAAATAGACCATGAGCCAAAGAGATCCAAATCACCACACGACTAAATTTGAACTGGTAATCAGAAAGTAAACGACCGCTATTTTTGATTCGGTTCATTTTACTGACTTTTGAGTAAAAATCCACCCCAAAAAATACATATATATAATATATATATGTATATATTACATATATATTCCACCTCACGGTATGATTCCAACCGTGAGGTGGAATCATATATAATACTGATTCCACCTCACGGTTGTGAGTCACTTTTGGGCTCTTGAATTTTGAGCTCTGGGAACTGTAATTGTCTTTTTTTATTTATTATTTTTCAGTTATTCATTGACTAAATAATAGATAAAAAAAACAAAAAAAACAAAAACTTATTTTCCACAGAAAGTAAATTCAAATGTTGAAGGATCACACAGATAATGATAGAATTTCAAAATAAAGGGGGGAAAAAAAGTGAATTTATCAAAACTGACATTTGATATGAAGTATTTGTACCAGTTTATGGTAAAATTTTGTAAAGTTTATTTCTATAATACCTTTTCAAAACAGTTTTTATGCGTTTTTCAAGTGTTTGACAAGCGATGAATGAAACATAAGAAGTAATACACATTTTAAAAAAGGATAGAGACTAATGCAAAACATTTAAGACTAGGACATGAATAATAATAGATGACTAGACATGACGATAAAGAAAAGAATGAAAATAGTAAAGACTGAGATGAAACACTTTTTCAGTAAATACACTTGAAAATGAAACTATTTAATAAATGTCACATGTCTGAACCTGTTAATAATGTGAACAAACAGTAAGGGACCAATGATGGAGCCCTGGGGGACACCCTGGTCCAAAGGGGACAACTGAGGAAGAGGCACTAACCATTCATAGGGATAAATATGATAGGTAGAATTTTATTTTGTTAAAGCGCTATGATTTACAAAACAGAATTATGTAACATGATCCAACAACAACAAAAAAGTCTAATAAGGCGACATCGTTTTCTAAAAAACATGCTTTACAAAAAGGTTGAGCTCATCTAATCAAAAGCGATATTTTCAATGAAAATAGAAAGATTTCATCATGAAATAATCGTATTTAGTTGAAATAAGTTATATATATATATTCTATTGTGTAAAAACATGCCTGACAAATCAATTTTGACATTTTAAAGTATCTTAAGAGTGTCTAAGATTTCCCCCCCCCCCCCCCCTATTTTTTCTTCGCCGAGGTCATTAAAAGGTTAATAATAGGTCAAAATTAGCAGTAATAAATTTAAATATTGTGTTTTGAATAAACCATAACATTAGGAGAAGTCAGATGGAATAAATCTGTTTTTAGATTAGGCTTAAAATATAAGGTTTTGGGGGTTTTGGAACAACCTCTCCACAAAAAAGTATCTGAAAATATAACTTTATTTCACAAAACAAAGTCAACCTCAAACCCAGACACAATTTTTATTTATTTATTTTATTTTCCCCTCTATCAGATATTGTGAAGGAGTAGAATCTTGTCATGGTTAAGACTCCGGGAGCAGGAAAAGGGGGTACGGTTCTAAAAGTTTGAAAGAGGACTCTAGAAGAGAATGCTGCTGCATCGCTGCACAAGAACAAGCCCTCGGTTGTGGACCCGAACCAGTTAGTCCAGTTCAGCGTCTTCCTCTCTTCCTGGCTCACAGACGCCAAGTTAAACCACGACGTGTATACATTACGTCCAGACGCCACGGAACAGGCTGTTAAAACGACATTAGCGTTCGGTTTTGGAGCGTTTATGGACTTTATAAGCGCTCGCACACTTTCCAGTGACAGGTGCTTCCATGATGTCAACTCTCCGCCCGCCCTCCCGAACCCAAGAACAAACTTACCTTTCCCTTCAGGTCGAGGATAAATATCGCCGACGCCGACATTTTTCCGAAGTATCCCTGAGAAGAAGACCTAGCCTTGATAGTATTTGAGTCTAGAGAAGTGTTTTGAGTTATTTAAATGGGGTTGCTCCCATCACCTCCCTTCCTCCTCTCCTCCACTCTCTCTTCAGTAGCTTCGTTTCAACTCGCTGCTTTTCCAGACCGGATAATCAAGTTGTTTTTATTCTATCTGCAGCACGACGACTCCAACTTCCGGTTTCTGCGGTAAAAGGGAAGCTACTTCCGGCAGCGGCATTGAGCCCGGAATTGTACGATAACGTCACCCTCTGTGCGATCAGTAATGACACAACAGAATGTACTAGGTTCTCGTCTTTATTTCACTTTTATGGCTATGATGTCTAATTGTTTAATCATTTAGCGAACCAATCGGGATTGTTGTATTTATGCAGAACTGGAACAGTAATAAAGGCTTTTCGTTTTTTCCCCTCACACCTTGATATTTTCTCATTCCTACTCTGATTGTATTCATTTATGTTGTTGTTGATGTTTATTCATCATCCTGTTGTACATTTATGTAACACAATATCGTATTTACATGTCCACTGGGAATTGATGGTTTTTATATAATAAACTATTCCTTCTAGTCCGTTTGACATTTTTTCTGGACTGCCACTTTATAAATATTCATACAAGATGTATTTTTAGTTCTTGTCTTGTAAGTTGTTTCGGTTGCATACTTACAATCAAGTTTTTTCAAAAGAATAAAAATGATTATATTCTGCACGAGTGGAAGCGCTGTTGCTTTGGTTTTGTTTTTCTCCAAATGTTTTAAAATAACAAACATATATAAGATATATTAGTGGGAGAGAAAACCGACTTTCTACATGCATCAGGATTTTGGGATGCATGCAGAAATGTTCTGTGAGATTAGTTCTGACTCTGTCACTGTAGTCCCAGAGATGAAGCCTCCTGTTAGCTTTCGCATTTTTTAATTTGCATTGATCAGCCATATCATTATGACTGCTAACAAGTTGATTGTGTCAGCAGGAAGTGAATATTTTGTGTGCTCACAGTTAAAAGCCACCTGCCTCATATTGTGTATATTTCATTTTCCCACCGAAACAATTCTCTGTGTGCTGACGCCTTCCTATCCGAATCAGTATTAACCTTTTAAGCACTTTGTGTTTCAGATCAAGCAACTCAGGCTTGCCGTTGCCCCCCACACACTTCAATTGAGCCTCAAGACCCTGTTGTCGGTTCACCGATTGTACTTCCTGGATCACTTTAGACTAGGTACTCACAACTACACCTGAAGTTTGACCCAGTCTTCAAGCCATCACAATTTAGTATTATCAAAATGTTCCTGCTTCCAATACAGCAACTTAAAGAGAAACATTTTAACTCGCTGTTGAGTATATCCCACCCACTGACAGGCGGAATTGTAAAAGACATAATCGATATTATTGTGACATCACCTGTTGGTGGTTATAGTGTTCTGGCTGATTTGAGTACCCCTTGGAAATTCACCGAAATAAGTATTAATTCCCAATCATTTAAATGTTCTTTCACTTTTTGCCCTTGTAAAGGAATATTAACCCATTGATATATTGGTAATATTTCTCAGGCTAAAGGAGAAGTTACTAAATCTTCCATCAATTAGTAAATAATTTACAATTCCGTAGTTTTATTTTGAAGAGACAATCGCCGTATTTCCGGCTTTGCTCTGGCTCGTCTATGTGAACTTGACATCTTCTGTCTCCGAGTCGGAACCTTTCCTGAGAACTTCACGCAGTCCTGTCAGACCACTCTCATCAGCTGGGTGGGCCCGAAAGGCCCCAGGCCTCTATAACACACACAGTGTCAAACCTGATTACAGTTGTTGATAAAAGTGATGTCAAGTTTGAAGAGAAAAGTGACTGCGCTGATTCCATCCTGTGACCTCTGACGGAAACGCCGAGCAAGACCACATAGTAGAAAAACCAACCCTCAGAAGTCACATCCATTGTTACGTCACGTTTCGCTTTTGAACCACTCTCCGTTTGTTTGTTTGTTTGTTTGTTTGTTTAATAGCATGACTACTAAAATTTATTTTGAACCGATTTGCATGAAATTTTATCACATAATTAAATCTTGGAGACGTCATGACCCTGTGGCGTGATGTCATAAAAAAAAATTCTCAACAAGCAATATGTTTTATATGTTCAAAATAAATAAAGATTCATGGATGTTTTTGTATGAAATGTTACCGAAATGCAAGTCTTAGCATATTCTGGAGATGAATCCATTCTGGCGACGTTAAGTCAGTCGGAGTGGTGACGTCACCGTGTGGCGAAAGTGCCGTCTTGAAACTTTTAGCTTTGTTTTTTTTGTTGATTGACCAATTTAAACTTGAGATATAGTTATATATTATTTTTGTGTCCATGCAAAACAATGACAGCTTGGATTATCATATATTTGATATTCTTTTTTTTTTTTAAATCAAATGAAGAAACAGAAAAGGGGGCTCGGGTGGTCAAGTTGGGGGCTCTTAGCAGAGAAACAGAGGTGGAGGACTCAAGAACGACCCATTCAAACACTCTAAATTAATCAGAGATTCTGCTTTGACAATATCTTTCTTTTTATTGAACTCACAGTTTTTACATTTAGTCATTAACTTCCTGTTACTACATGTCCTGTTCAGGGTTGCAGGGAGCTGGAGCCTGTCCCAGCTGACATTTGGCAAGAGGCCGGCTGCACCCTGGACAGTTTGTCATTTCCTGACATGGTCCACACGCGGTGACTGATAAATACTCACACTCACATCTTCACTCCTGGTGGACTGTTTTTGTAATGTGGGAGGAAGCTGGAAGCAAACACAACTGAAAGGCCCCCGGTGGATTCCCACAGTTTGAAAGCATTTACAGAAGGTGAACAAACATCCATGCACAGCCCCGGCCTTTAAATAAGCTAATAATTAAAACGGCTCACATTGATACGTAGCACAAAATGCTGCAGGGATCGTTCAGAGCGGTGGCAGGGGGGCGAGATAGTGAGATTGGTTCTGGGAGAGAAATTACTTCATGGTGTTTAATATGAATTTTTGTCTGAAAGGTCCGAATGTGCTGGAATCACTGAGAAGAACGTGGAACAAAACAAAATCAAAAACACACTTACAGAGTATCAAATAAGCTTTTGGGCTATTCACTCTTGTAAAACTATTGATCCGTCTGGATTCTTATTATTTTATTAAAATTCTTACTTTTCTCTCTGTGTAAATGTCAAAAAAATATTTTTTTTTACAATCTGTGCTTCAGGTCAACTCATCACTTCTCCCACAACTAAGATATAAACAACACATCGTTCTCATATTTACAAAATAAAAGTCCTATTTGGACTTTTTACGCAGAAAAATGGCTTTTTCTCTTTTTAAAACATTCATTTACTCTTGCGATTAAAATGATTAGCTTTAGCAACGCTGACCCGCAACAATATATATCTTTATGTTTCGCTATTCCATTAACTGGAATATCATCTTAAGACAGATTTAGATATCATAGTATGCGAGAAAGGCTCAGATTATGCTCAGAATAAGACCTATTTCCCTTTTTTAAAGTGTTGAAATCCCCTTTTTCCGCTGAAATAATGAACTTTACAACACAGAAAGGAACATGAAGAAATGTGGGAGTGGAATTGGTGGTTGGTGGGCGAGGAGGAGGAGGAGGAGGAGGATGTTGCACAGTTCTTTCAAGCAATGCTGAATTCAATTTCATCCATCTCCTCCTCTATGTCCCCCATGTTCTCCGCTGCTCGCTCGGCCCTCGCTCTCTCACTGGCCGGTATGTAGTTGTCCTCGATGAAGCCGTCGTCGTCCTCCTCCTCCTCCTCCTCCTCGCCCACAGGGGACAAACCGTGAGGGCTCATCCCATCAGCCCCGTGAATGGTGAATCCCACCTCCAGGCCTTCATCAGCACAAACACAAGAGGTTATCTGTTAGCGGGTGAGTCACACATTTATCTCTTCACTGCTGGAGAAGCTGCTTTATAAACGCAGCGATGAAGGAGAATGCAGGCTGTAATCTTCCGATACTGACGCACAAACCGACGCTGCTGCTGGATTGTGTCGTCAGGTGAGCGGTTGGCGACTCTTTGTTATATCGGTTCAGGAGCAGAGATCGTCTTAACCGAAGAAAATCAACATTTTTCATACATTTTTCCTGTTTTTCGGATATTTTCTCAGGAATTTCATTGCACCTATTTTTGCAGGTAACACCGCCCCCTCCTCTCCACCTGCTGCAGAGAGGGGCTGCAGCAGAGGACGATTGGTAATCGGGTCATGCATGGGCTGTAGAACACCGGTGTGGTGCCGGTGGGTCCGATGGCGGCGTTGGTGCTGTGTGGCGAGCCTCCGTAGGTGCAGATCATTTGACTTTCTAGGAGTAAAGGTGGTCATTTACATTATTGTTGGTTTGTTTTTAACTTTGTTTTCCTCGGGTGACTTTTGAGGATCTTTAAGTCCTAAAATAGTTACATTTGGTTCAGTTTGAAATATACAAAAAACATGATTAATGTTGCGCCGCTTCTTCCTGATATTGTTTGATGATAATTGATTATTATTAACCTTTAATGTCCTGCTCAGCCGATTGGTTGAGGACATTTTGAGTCTCTAATTCTTATTGAAAAATGTGACTGAACCTGTTTATAATCTGACCCAGTGGCAGCTTTTTTAGGCTAAAGAGTAAGGGGCCAAGGATGGAACCCTGGGGGACACCACATGTTAAGAGGGGGCCACAGAAGGCGAGGCACTAATCATGACTGTTTTAAAAGTCGTATATGCGGTAAGTAGGATCTTCTTGGGACCTTTTCTTACTTAACAGAATTATGTAACTTTACAACCAGAAAACGTCTAATAAGGGTCAACTCGTTTTATCAAAAAAACATTATTTCCCAAAAGGCTAAGCTCATCTAATTACAACGGTTTATCCTTCCCTTCCCAACCAATTAGTCGTTTTATGGTAAATTTTGGAATATCTAAGATATTGAATTAATGAATGCCCCAAAGAAGTAAAAAATATGCAAAGAAATAGTTTCCCCATAGTTTTGGTTTTTTAACTGGGTGAGGACGCTAAAAGTTTAAGGCGATGAATGTTCGTTTGAGGACTTTCACCGAGGAGGAGCAGCAGAGTCGGGTGGAGTTTGAGGACTTTCACCGAGGCGGAGCAGCAGAGTCGGGTGGAGTTTGCCTCCATCAGAGACTTCGTAGTGTTTTATCTGGGATGATTTTCTCTCTCGTCTAGAAGTATTTTTATTATTATCAGGAAGAGAGTGAAGAGGAGCTGTGACTGTCCTTCACTGACCAGTAGAGGGCACCAGACCCCTGTGGAGGTGAGCTCCATTACAGATTTGTGTAGAAAAGCAATGGCATGGCCACAGATTTTATTAAGAAGTGACCTTCACAGGGAAACCTTCATGGGGAAACGACTTTGGTTTTCAGTTTCTCAGTTGTCCAGAAACTATAAACTAAACTCAAACATGTGATTGTTTAACATAGAAAAAACTATTATGTGGAATTACGTTTTTTTATCTGGTTTATTCACCCTAGATTTAAAAGTGTGTGCTGCCTCTATAAACAAACAAAATGCCTCGCTTCTTGTTTATCAAAAGGTGCAAAAAAATAAATGTTCCAATTATTCCTTTTGGCTTTTTTTTGGGAGGTTGTCCATTACTCCTTAATGTTTATGGTAATCTCCTCCGCCGCTCTACTGTGGCTGAATACAAAACGCACTGAGGTCACAAAGCAGCCGCACAAAGGACAGGGTTTATCGCTAAGGAGGCACCCTTCTTTATTTATGCGTTTGTTTGTTTGTTTGTTTGTTTTTCCGTGGTCAGTTGTTAGGATTATGGGGAGATCTTCCTGGCAAAGACCCGTTTATACATGTTTGGATTCCATCGTTTTCAGAATTTATTTTCTTTGTAATCCATTCTTCTTCTTTCTTTTTTTTTGAGTTTCCTATTTATTGTCATTGGTCAGGAGAAAAATAAACATTAAATGCTGCAACTAACCCAGGAATAGTTTTTTTTAGAAATCTCCTTAAGATTGTGAGATGGAGTATTTTTTTTGTATTTTTCCTTTATTTCCAAGGGGGGAAAAAATGAAACACTTCAAAATAATCCTGTATATTTATATCCGCGAAAAGTTTGGGATATTATGGGATCAACCAGGATTCATAACAGGGCGCTTTCCTGTTGGACGCGGTAACTCCAAAAACTATTTAATGGATTATTTTCAAAATTCAGACCCACATCAACCTTAAGTGTGAGGAAGAACTGGTTTGATTTCCTTAAAGGTTGGTTATGTAGTTCTGACACTAGGGGGAGCTCTATCTCCAAAATTGTCAGGCCAAAATATCTCAACAGTTGGTCCGATTTAGTCCAAACTTGGCGCATATGAATGGACTTGAGGAGATCCAGCTATTAAATTTCATATTTTACTTTGGTTATTCATATTTTGATCATTAGGGGGAGTTTTTCTTTACTTTTTTTTTTTTTTTTTTTACAAAAACACTGTTTTCCTGCTTGACTCAAAAACTATTCCACAGATCATTTTCAGGTGCTCGGTTGTGTAGTTCCAACACTAGAAGGAGTTTTATTTCTGGATGTTCTGGAGCCATAATTTCTCAACTGTTGGTCCCATTTAGTCCAGATTTGGGGAATAGGAATCCAGGAGATGTAATCCTGAATATGTCATACTTTACTTTAAAAGTTCAGAATTTGCTCGCTAGTTGGAGCTTTTATGTTTGTTTCAGTTTTTGTTTTGTTTTACAAAAAAACCCCAAAAGTTACAGAAAAGTTACAGAAAGTGGAACTTGTATTTTGTTTCAAAAAGGTGGCGAGTGAACACAAAAAAAATACTGGCCAAAACAAAAAATCAATCAATCTTTGGATACGTAAAAAAAACCTCTACAACCACCCCATTTGAAATTCTTAGTCTTCCGAGGTTCCCTCTTTGGTTTCTTTGTTCGGACGTAACTTCACATTTAATTTATTTGTAATTAATAATTAGATGTGAATCCAGATCCAGTCAAACTGGAACATTTCCTGGACTGCTTGACCTTCATGGAAGCATTTAAAGAACAAACCTGATGGTTCGCCCTGGCCGACGGAGTCCGTCTCTCTCAGCCGTGTGTGCCTGTAGCTTGCAAGATAACGCCGGACCACCTGGCATTTGGCCAGAAGGGCGATGAGGACGGAGACGGAGATGGCCGAAACAAGGACGACCACAAGGAACTCCCAGTTGTGCGAGGCTTGTTTGTCCCTCTGGTCTGTCAGCGTGACTGCAGGAGAGGAAAATCAATCACATCCTTAGAAAATCTGTTAGGATTATGAAGCAAGCACCTGGTTTGGATCAAAAGTAACGTTTTCTTCCTGGTTATCGTGGAAAACACCGAAGTTACCAATCCAAAGAAAATCCCTGACCATCCTGTGTTGCTGATGTTATCATTACATCATATCATTACATCATGTTTTAGGGAAACGCTTTGCTGTCACGCCAGGAAACGAAACAAATTTCAGTTTCGTTGTTTTTTACTATAAGAATTTTCCCGGTATAAGGTGATAGATCGTTTTCACGTTATAACGTAAAAAATATTTAGAAACGTGAAAATGTATCACGTTCTAACGGGAAAATGTTTCGATCACGTCGTGGAAATGATATCATGTAGAAACGGGAGAAACGTCACGATGTAACGTGACAATTTAGTTTTAATGGGAAAATGTTTTACACACATTTTACATTTTGAAATTTTTTCATTTTGTATTTCCCGTTTTAAATTTTCCCACTTTGTGACTTATCATGTGAACATTTTCACATCGTAACGTGAAAATGATCTCATAAAACGTGGGAAATTAAGTTCTGTGAAAACTTTTCAGAATTTTCCACATCAAATTTTTGCTTCAAATTTCCTCATTTTGAATTCCCATTTTCAAATTTTCCCACTTTGTCACTTATGTGAAAATTTTCACAATTTAACGCGAAAATTCACTCGTAAAACCTGGAAAATTATGTTATTTGAAAACTTTTCTAAATTTTCCACATTTTTTACGTTTCAAATTACAAATTTTCCCGTTTTAAATATCCCGCTTAAAATCTTCCCACTTATCACTTGAAAACTTTCACCTTATGACGTGATAATGGGAATATTTGAATCTAGACATTTTCTTAGTCATTGTGGAAAAGACCTCAATGACATCATCCTATTTCAGCTGAAGATCGCTGCTTTGCCAAAGAATGATTCAAACTAAGACAAGAAACACATTCAAGCATTCAACACACTGTTTGTGTGTTTTTTTTGTGTTAAATCTTACCATTCTGTGTTGCAGTGGGTGTCCCTGTAAACAGGGTGTCATTTGGGGTTTCTCCCATCTTCTTAATGGGTGGGACCACTCTTGTTGGATGAGACCTGCTTCTTGCTTTGAGGAACCATTGACTCTAGCATGAAGCCATGGATCATTGGTTGGATTAACACACACACACACACACACACACACAAACTTCTTGCTTGAAGATCCAGCAAAGTCTTTAATTGTAGCTGAAGTTTTCAAAGGAAGTTTGATTCCCTTCAAAGATGGTTGTTCTTGTTTTATCCTCAGACAGGATGTGAGGGAAACGCAGGGCTGGAATCTCCCCAGATGAGGGAGGTAGCGGACACCGAAAGGATTTCTGCTGAGTAGGCGGGGTTTAATCCATCAGAGGTCCTCTAGGTGGCAAGGTTGAGTGACAGGAGACTCCTCAGATCAGTCAGGAGTGAAAGTGGAGGCAGCGTTGTCATCCATTCTGTGCCGAAATGTGAGCCGGCTTCACTCTGGTGGATTCCGACCACGCCTTAGACAAAGAGTGGAAGAGAAATATTCAAATCGAACATGAAAGAAGCAAAAAAAAAAGATCAACTCTCTCAGAAATGTTGGATATCCGGAAACTAAAGTGCCCCCCCCCCCCTCCTGTATCCCAGCTGCATTGTGGCTGATTTGATTCTCTCACTCTCTGTGCGAGTGAATGCATATTTTATAAGTCAGCCTCAGAAAGAACTGACGAAGATGAACAATCAAGTGACCTAAATAGTTCACTGAGTGTGTGTGTGTGTGTGTGTGTGTGTGTGTGTGTGTCATGATGAAAAAGGAGCCGCTGACTGCATCCTTAAAGTCCACAAGTTTTAATCGAGTACACGCTGACAGTGGCTCAGGAGGATTTTCTCCACAACAGGATAAGTGTGTCGCAAACAGGAAGTCCCACATACTTCGGCACCTTCCTCCCAGGTCGAGCGTAAATTCTCTAATCTGGCCTCCACAAACCAGGAGCTCAATGTCTGATGATTCTCAACGGTCAGTGAAAGAAACGGTTTCAGTTATACATGGTCAACGTATAATATATTTTATAAAATGTTAAAAAAAAAAATCTTGGATCAGGCTAAGCTAGAGTTAGCCGCTGCCTAGCCTAGCTTAGCATAGTCTGCCCCAGCACCTAATCTGGTGTTTAGTTCTTATATAAACTGAAATCAGTAACATGCTGAAATCCCTAGCAACCGTTTTCAACCATAACTTCACCATAAACGGATAGCCATAACATTATAACCACCTGCCTAATGTGGTGTAGGTCCCCCTTATGCTGCTAAAACAGCTCGGACCCCTTCAAGACATGGACTCCACCAGACCTCTGAAGGTCTGCTGTGGCATCTGGCCCCAAAAAGTTAGCAGCAGATCCTTTAAGTCCCCAAAGTTGCAATGTCTGACTTCCATGGACGAGACTTCTTTAGTCAGCACATCCCACAGCTCCTCAATTGGAAAGAGATTTGGCAATTTGGAATCCAAATCAACACTTTCAACTGGTTGATGTGGTCTTAAAGCATCCCTGGACCATCTTGCAGTGTGGCAGGCAGAATTATCCTGTTATCCTATGTTTCAAAATAACAATCAGGTGAATAACAGGACCAAAGTTCAACCACCAGATCCTTTCCCATTGCATCCCCCAGCTTGCCACCTTTCCATAGAACATCCTGGTGCCGACTCTTCCTCCAGGGACGGCATGCAGACAAATCCAGCTGATCATCAGCATCTCCGATTGTTCTGTGGGTCCAATTCTGATGCTGGATGTGCTCATTGTAGGCGCTTTAGGCAGCGGGCATGGGTCAGTATGACCACCGAGACCAGTGCGAGTCTGAGCAGCGCCATAAACAGCCAACGCCAGAAGTGTTCCGCATCTCTTTTGGAGAAGCTCTGACCCAGTCATCCCAGCAACACAGACCAAAGAACCCTCAGGTCTTTACATTTGCCCATAAATCCTGCTTCCAACATCAACTAGGAGGACACTTGATACCTAACATTCCAACCCACTCACTCACTGTTGCCACTGTAACAACATCAGCAATGGAGAATCAATGGAGACTTTTTCCCTGATTTCAGTCTTTGCGCCGGGTTTTCGCTCTAGTTTCTGGCCGTAACCATCATGCGGACATTGTAGCGCTGTCGGCGCCGCAGGAAAACAAATGACTCATCATGTGTGTTTAGATGATCCTTCATCCAGGTTATGATAAAATTCTATTGTATTGACGTCCTCAGTGTGAGTTCAAATGAATAATATCCACCAACGTTCTGAATTCAAATAGAAATCCTGCATCCTTTGAAAGAGAGAGGATGGCTGCACATCACTCCTGTTTGCACGCGTCTCAAAATATTTGCGTGCGTCCGTCTCTGTGTTTACAAAGAATCATGTAAAAGCTGTCAGGGGAGTTTGCTCTGGGCAAACTGTAGTTTCGGTCTCGATAGCACCTGTAAGATTTAATGGTTCCTCTTCAGCTCTTTAGTGTTGTTCATGATGGGTTGTTTCAGGACGCAAGTTTCTATTTGTTTCTTTATCCCAGATTTTTTTAAAGCAATGTTTGGATACAAAAACAGATTTTTCTTTCCTGGGGGTCGGTTATCTTTGAAAGCAAACATTTAGAAACAAGCACTAAACTCCACATAATGAAACACGCAATTATTTATTTCTTCAAGAGGTAAATTCAAGCCTGCACTGTTGTTCCCGACATAAATTGGAAAAGCAGGGAAATGATGCCTGAAAAAACGTGTTTTTCTTAAATAAGCTCGGTCCAGTGAGTCAAATATGAACTATTAAGAGTAAAATACGATAAAATCAGGATAAATCTCCTCTTGTCTATTCATTGGCACCAAATTTGGACTCAATCAGAGGAACAGTTAAGAAGGGTATATTTCCTTATTGTTGGAAATATATAACTGACCTTTCCTATAATCAATCCAGTTCTTCCTCAAACATCAGGATCTGTGGTGGCTGTGAAGAAAACTCTTTAATATCTCTGACGATTCTGGGATATAGTTAAACTTTGATTTTCTTTCATTTTAAGGACTACATGTATTATTCAATCACATTAAAGCAGATTTTCTGTCTCATGTATAATTTCAATTTGGACCTACTAAGAATGAGGAAGACATTTTCCTACGAAATTCCGATCCGATCTTTTGGAGGGGGTTGACCTAGAGATCTTTCTTTTAAACTCTGCCTTCATGCTTCGGTTTAGTCTCTCGGTTTTCCATTGACTTTAATCATTCAGTAGATTGAATTGGAAAATCTGGTTGCTGATTTGAGTCTCTCTCTCTCTTTATGTCGAGGGTACGAAGTGATTTTTCACAGCAGGCCGGGTCTAACTGCTTAGCAGCAGCCATTAGGCCTCTTCCTCTCCTCCGTCTGCAGCTATTCTCTGCAGCATTGTTGGCTGTAAACACATGGAGAGGGCTGCCCTTTATCTCTTCCTGTTCTCTCCTCACACATGCAAAGCACAACAAAACATACAAACCAAACAGCACAAGCCCCGGGAGCTGCATGGGAAAGAAGCCTGGGAGCAAGAAGCTACAGTACGTGTTTCAGATTCGCCGCTGCCGGTGTCTGGGTTTAACATGCACACATGTTTAACGAGCCACATTTGCATCTTTGTCTGCAGAACTCTGGTTTGAGTGTTATTCTCAAAGAGAAGGAGTCAGTTTTTTTTCCCAAATCACTCTTTGTTCCAGTGCCCCAAATTGAGGGTGAGGCGTCACTTTCAGAGACACTAATGACGACCAGAGGGTGTAGAACGTTCTCTCAGTTTTTAAAACGGAATGAAACATCAGAATTATTCCCTGCTCCGTGATCTCAGTTCCTCTCCTGTCGGCAAGAAGGAGCAATTTTGTGGTTTGCAATTTAGTTGTCCTGGTTGAAAACGTCGCTTTGGGAATGATGGTAAAAAGTAAACACTTTTATTACGCTAAAGGACATTTTTGCATGCAACTCCTATGTCATCATATTTCAAATCCAAACGGTTTGGGTTTTTTTATGCCTCTTCAACGACAGCTTTAATAGTTTGGCGCCCTTCTTCCGTTCGTTCATGTCATCAAAAAACAGTTTTCCCTGTAAACGTCTCCAACAGCGAGAAGGCCAAAGGTTCAAATATGTTTCACAAAAATGTAAATACGAAAAACAGAAATACAATAGACAAATATAAATTTGTCGAGCAGCAACATTCTTTTTTTCTTTCCTGCACAGAAATAATCTCACGACCTCTCAGATTACTCGTGACCCACTGGAAGAGGCCCAAACCACAGGTTGGAAGTCAAGCTATTAAATAAAATCTCGATCAGCTACTACAGTGAAATGCGACTGATATATTACTTCTTGCCTTTTTACCCCTAAGAAGTGTCACTAACCGTTTCAATGCCATGAAATGTTCCTTAGAGACCTTTATCCTTTATTTTTAACTCATTTAAATGTTCCTTAGAGACCTTTATCCTTTATTTTTATCTCATGAGATGTTCCTTAGAGACCTTTAACCTTTATTTTTAACTCAAATGTTCCTTAGAGACCTTTCTCCTTTATTTTTATCTCATGAAATGTTCCTTAGAGACCTTTAACCTTTATTTTTAACTCATGAAATGATCCTTAGAGACCTTTCTCCTTTATTTTTAACTCATGAAATGTTTCTTAGAGAACTTTCTCCTTTATTTTTATCTCATGAAATGTTCCTTAGAGACCTTTAACCTTTATTTTTAACTCATGAAATGATCCTTAGAGACCTTTCTCCTTTATTTTTAACTCATGAAATGATCCTTAGAGACCTTTAACCTTTATTTTTAACTCAAATGTTCCTTAGAGACCTTTCTCCTTTATTTTTATCTCATGAAATGTTCCTTAGAGACCTTTAACCTTTATTTTTAACTCATGAAATGATCCTTAGAGACCTTTAACCTTTATTTTTAACTCATGAACTGTTCCTTAGAGACCTTTATCCTTTATTTTTAACTCAAATATTCTTTAAAGTCCTTTATCCTTTATTTTTAACTCATGAACTGTTCCTTAGAGACCTTAATCATTATTTTTAACTCAAATATTCTTTAAAGACCTTTATCCTTTATTTTTAACTCATGAACTGTTCCTTAGAGACCTTAAATCTTTATTTTTATCTCATGAACTGTTCCTTAGAGACCTTTATCCTTTATTCTTAACTCATGAAATGTTCTTTAGAAACCTTTATCCTTTATTTTTAACTCATGAGATGTATCTATCTTTTCATTTCAATCCATTTAGCAATTTGAATTTGTCGTGATGATTTATTTTTCAAATGTGGAAAAGAAAATGACGGTAGATCCTGATGTAATATCACAGATAGTAGGAGTATCTCGATAACATTGGTCTGTTTTGTTGTTTTTCTATAATTTCATTGATCTATAAATTAAAAATTTATCGATATATGAACAAATCGGTCCGGGTTCTTCTGGGTTAATGACATTATATACACAATAATGCAAATGGTTTATTAGTAAAATGTTATTTGTGATACTTTAAGTATGTTCTAATTATAAATCGATTCATTGTGCATCACTATTATTCTATTTATTCTACTTGTTGATGTATTTTATGTTTTTGATTGGTATATTTTCCCATCATTTTCAATTAAATTAAATTGGTCTGGGTTCTTATGGGTCAGTGACACAAAATACACAATACTGTGAAGGATTAATCAGTAAAAGTGAAGAAGATTTGATACTTATACTCTACTTCTCTGCTAATAAACGTTTTGAATGGTTGTTGGATTCAGTCTTTTAGCCTCAGTGAAGGATCTGAGTTAATCCTCCATCGACTTTGTGGGACAAAGAGCTTCATTTCCAAGAAAATGAAAGATTAAAATCAACAATACAAAAAGCACCTTATGTAAACTCATGAAAATACTTCATGCTGCCTTTCATCTAAATCGTACCTAATTAAGCTAAAGTCCCTTTCTGTATCACAGAAGCTCAGAAAATCAAAGAGCCGTCCTTCGCTTGACTTTCACCCCCACAATCCACAGAGCGACCTGCAGCGCTCTCTCCTCGTAATCCACTGCCAAGATCTGTGTTTTTATCTGGCTTCGAGTCGTTCTGTGACGTTGTTTGCCAAGGATAGCGGAGAGCGGTTTGCTGGTGCCGCGAGATCAAAACCAGCTGTTCGAGGCGTTGTCCACGACCTTTATTGTTCACCTGGAACGCCGTAAATCAATATCGCAGAGCCTTTGCAAAAATATTTGTGTCTGAAGAACCTTTAATTAATGATTAACCTTTGGAATTGCTCTTTCGTGCTTTTGGGTTGATTTAAGTCATAATAGCAGAGAGAAGTCAGCTGAAAAGTCAGGATTGGGTTAGAGCCTCTTGAATAATGTCAACATACGAACCGCAGCGACTCGCCGAGTAAAAGCTCTTTACCTGTAGACGTGTTCAACGGCACACGACGTTACCCCCGTCTGGGATTTTTAATCCATAAACATCACCTTTGGTACTTTCCGTCGTTAAACAAACATCATGGATCTGGCTGTGAGCTTTTGCCGATGATGCGTTACTGTTTGCAGAAAGCCTGCAACAGGTGCAGGATATGATTGGGAAAGATTTTCTGTGTTTTTCGGCGTCTGAACTGTCAAACGTTTTAGAGCATTGAACTAGAGTCAGTGACAGCAAGGGTTTATCCTTGAAATGCCCCTAATCCCCTGCATTGACCAAGTAATCCCCAGATTTAACCCTTATAGTCCAAAAAACTGTGTTGCCGTAATAAAAAGCTCCCCCTGCTGGGTATAAAATGTTACTGTTAGACTAAAACATGAATTATACAAGATAAATCTCCTTGAGTTGATTCATGTGCACCAAATCTGGACTTAATCGAACCCAAGGGTCGAATGTAATGTACGAAAAACTGTGTTTTGTGTAAAAACAAAAACTCCCCCTGGTGAGAAAAATATGAAGTATGAGAGTAAAATAGGATTTATGCTAGATAGATCTACTGTAGACAATTCAAATGCACCAAATACAGTCATGAACTTATATTTGGAAAACATTGTTTATTGTAAAAAGAAAAAGAAAAAGAAGAAGAAGCTAAAATATGATATTTACAAAACAGATCTCATATGCATCTTGTTTGGACTTAATAGATCCCACGGTTATGAGGCTATGTCCGAAAACAGGTTGTTTTTTTTCCCGTTAAAAAGCACCGCCAGTTAATAAAATATGATTACAGTAAAATAATACATACAGAACCACCAACCACTGGGCAGAAAGTCATGTATGGTGTTTGTGTGATAAATGTAATTCCTACTAATGTACGTGGATTCTATTGTTGCTATGTTGAGAGTTCTACCAGAGAGAGTAAATTTGTGGACAGTATCTTCTGCAGCATGTTCTCCCTTCTTGTTCTCCTATCATGAACCTTCAAGAATATGTTCAAACGTATTTTTCAGGGTTGATTTAAACTCTTACACTTTAAGCACTATTCATTATTTAAGATAAGCCCTAATCCCCACGACAAACTGAGGACCGTCATGATCTGCACCAGTGCAACAGAACCGGTCGGAGCTCCCAGCTGCTGTTCCCAGCCTTACCTGTTCACCGGTCCGTACGGTCTCCTATATCTTCAGCCGCCTCCCTCACTGTCTGTCTGTCTGTCTTGTCTGTCCGATTTGGAATTTCCCATCAACCTGAACTACACTTTCTTGTGTTTGGCTGTGAAGTGTTGAGCAAAGGTTGGAGGAGGCGTGTTCTGCCGCTGCCTCCGAGAAGGTCAGGTTAATGGATAACTCGGTAACTAAGGTGCGCTCCCTCCCTCCCTCCCGCCCACCCACCACTCCTCCTCCTCCTCCTCTCTGTCCAATGCTGTCCCCTCAGCACTGCCAAACCAGGAAGAGGTCAAATGTGACTTACGGGCAATATTTCCACAATTTAAACTGCCTCTGTGGTAACATAAGCAGAACCAGCAGAACCTGTCTTCTGTAAATAGAGGCCTGGTTGATGCAGTTGGGTTCCCAGTGGGTGAAAGACTAATCGTTTTTTCCTCTTTTGTCCTCTCCTAAGTTTAATTAGTCACCCTGCCAGACACCACACCTCACTTTGTTTACCTCAAATGTAAACCCTTCTCTCCGCCCTTTCCAGACGAGGGAGGAAATCAGACAAGATAATTTTTAATGCGAGTGGGAGGTTTTTTTATGTTTAAGACACGCGGCCTGAGGGGAGACAACAAACCTTTGTGGCTCTGAAAGAAAGAGCAAGGTGACCCTGAAAACAATAGGGTCACTTCCTGTGTTCTCTGCCTCCTCACATCTCCCTCCCTTGCTCTTCCTCCTCCCCTCCCTGCCCCGATATGTTCCAGGATGCTTAGGCTGCATGTCTTGGGGCAGATGGCTGGACCAGGATGGGTTGGGACGGTAAAATGATAAGTCAGCATCAGCTGAGAGAAGCAGAAGGGTTTCCCGCCGATGATTCTCAGGGCTGTTTGCTGAGGGCTGACTGCTGGATTATCAGTGTCATGCCATGTTGTTTTTGCTTCACGATGGGCCTAATGGGTAATTCCGAGGGTTTACCTAACATACTTTAAAGGAGCAGGGCACCCAAAAATGAAAATTCAGGTGTTCCTCACACTAAGACCTGTGGGGTATAAAATTTGACCCCTGTTTAAAGGAACAGGGCACCCAAAAATGAAAATTCAGGGGTTCCTCACACTAAGACCTATGCGGTATAAAATTTGAAAATGTTGGATTTTAAATGATGTTTTTGAGGTACGTCCAAAAAACTGTTAAATAAAAAAAAGAAAAAAAAGAAAAAAACCCGGCACACCCGGCCCCTAGTGGTTAAAATTGTAAATATTACCGTAAAACACAATATATATACGACATAGATGTCTGCGGGTCGGTTTATGTGCACCAAATTTGAAACGATTCGTACCCACGGTTAGGTTAAGTTTTGTCGAAAAACAGGGTTTTTCATAAAAAAAAGTGTTTTTCACCCTAGTGGGTAAAATATAAACTATTAGAGGACAATATTTACCATACAGATCACCTCGACTCGATTCAAATGCACCAAATTTGGACTGAATCGAACCAACGGTTGAGAAATTAAGTCCAAAAACATTTGGAAATATAGAACATTCCCAAAATCAATCCAGTTCTTTTTCACACCGAGGTGGATATGGGTGTAAAATCTGAAAACGATCCATTAACTTGTTTTTGATTTATGTCCAGAAAACAGTGTTTCTTGGTAAAATATAGAAGCTCCTCCTAGTGGATAAAACATACACTACAAGAGTGCAACAGGACATTTGAGAGACGGAGCTCCTCCAGTCGATTCATACGCACCAGATTTGGACTCAATCAGACAAACGGTTGAGAAATTATGGTCTAACAGGACAAATCCATAATATCCCCGTCTTTTTAAGGATATAAAGAAAACTCTCTCTGTTGTATTTTTCATTAAAAGTTTTTAAAAAAACACAGCAACTTTAAAGAATACTTTTTTAAATTTAGGCAAAATCTCCGGTCATCCTGTAATAAGATGAGAATAAGAAGATTTATTTAAAACTCCATGTTACACAGATTGAGAGAGGGATGCAAATGGGACTTGATATCAATGGGTAAACTGAGTCTGGGAGGATTCAGGCTACCGCTCTATTCTGGCAGGACAGTTGAGAGGCAGACCTGGAGCACCTGAAGAATTAAAACGGTGCGACGTGAAACTATCATGTACTTCTAAAAAGATTCATTCCAAAAGCCATGTCTTGAAATTTTATTTTTAATTTTCCATCCATACTCTGACCTCAAGAGTTTTGGGCCTTCTGTTTTTTTTTTTTTTTACATGAACCCCACAGGTCAGGGATCCAGTCAAACGCAGAGAGACCGAGTGTTTTTAGTTTTTGGGTAATGAGGTCATAAAGTGTGCCGCTCTTTGAACGAAAGCTGCACAAAGTAAACATGTCGAGCCTGCTCTGTTTTACAAGGGAGCGCCTGTATTAGGTCTAAAGCCACACATTTCGTCAGATGACTAGAGGAATTTTCTTCCTCTGTTTGAGGCAGGGAATGATTTGCATTTTTCATGATGACTTGCGTTTTATTTCCCCGAAAAATAGGTGATTATTGAATCATCATAGTCATTAACGCAATAACTCAGAAACTGTTACATTGATCATTTTTTACATTTTATGCTCACATACAGCTAAGTGTGAGGAAGAACTGGAGTGACTTGGGGAAAAGTTTAATGTTTTTTTCCGACACTAGGGGGAGCTTTATCTCCAAAAGCTTTTTTATTTCTCCACCATTGGTAGGATTTAGTCAAAATGTTGTGCATATGAATCGACTCAAAGAGGTTTATCTCGAATTTATCAGAATTTACTCCAATAATAATTATTGGACCCACAAGGGGAGCTCTTTTTTTTGGACATAACATCCAAGATTTAGTCCAAAGTTGGTGCGGAATTCAAAGGAATTCTACTCTTATAGTTCAGATTTTACTCACTATGGGAGCTTTTTATACAAAAAAAACAAACACTGTTTTTCAGCTCCAACTGATATTTGAGGAGACGCAATCAGGAGCCTTGCATGTACAATGCAGGGGATTAGGGGGCTCCCGGGATATACCCAGAGCAGACTAGAGTTAGGACCCACTTTCAGGCACAAAATGGAGGTAGAGGCAGAGCAGGTTTAATTTAAATATTTATTTCAAGTTCAAAATCCAAAACTACAAACAGGCAGAGGTCAAACACCAGGTGAGCTGTCCAAGAACGCAAACAACCCAAAAGGCAGAGTCCAAAAACAATCCCAAGTCAGTACCGAGCAAATCCAGAAACAAATAAACAGGGACACACTTTCAAGGGAAAACATTTGTGTGACAACGAGGCATCGCCGGGGAAAAGGCACAGAGTGAAAGGCGAGCACAGACTATATACACTGAGTTAACGAGTCAGTGAGACACAGCTGGAGGGGGAACACAGGTGAACACAGGTGAACACCATGAACAATCACACAGGAGGAGAAGAGAGTCACATGACAGACACAGAGAGGGGGAAGGAGTATAACAAATGCTGAATAATAAACATAAATATAACACTTTCAAAGTGAAACAGGAACAAGGACCAGAATGATGACGACGAAAATTAAAAAAGGGAACCAAAACAGAATAAAGCAGAAATAACTCCAACAGTCGTGAGATTCTGTCAGGGACAACAGGGTGGGGCTGGTTTTTAACATTTTCATTCGTTTCGCGGCGGCGACAACATGGGAGCGTCTTTGACCGCACCTTCGGCTATAGTTCTTAACCGCGGCTTAAGCTAAGAACCAAAGAAAAGTCTCTGCGATGTTTGGGATCCAGGTAGCGGTAAACATTGAGATGGGCTGCAGTTATCTCGCTGATCTCATAAGTCCAATGTTTTTCTAGCAGTCCCCTCAGTCCATTTAGTGCGAGCAAACATAAGCACAGTTAAGGTCATTAGTGGCGGCAGCGAGGCTGTTATCAGATTGTGGATAAGACTTCTGGAGGAGACGGGGGGCTTCCCCTTCTTCTTCTACCATGGGATGTTTACCTTTTGTCCTCTCGGTCAAGTGGTGGGTGTCTGCCGGAAGATGTGAAGCCCCAGCTCGCTGTAAGGGAAATAACAACACGTGTCAAACTGTACGTAACAATGGACAGCGGGACCTGAGGAAGAGCTATGTGACAAACAAACCCGCGACCGGCCTTTATGCACCGCGATGAGGCAAAGAGCCGCAGAGCCGGGCAGACGGGATCAATTGTCTCAGTTTTTTATTAGCTCTCATAAAGCTCCCTGATTTAGCCTCTTCTGCTCTGGTGCATAAATAATTCTTTCTCTGGCCACTATGTCAACTGACCTCCACTCAAAATCATGTTTACTTCTACAATTCAGCTTTACAAATTGATTCAATCTTTTTTATTTCCACTCAGCTCATTCGCTTATTTATAAATGTATATATGTATATATATATATATATATATATATATATATCTAGATTTTTTTTTTAACCTTACTGTAAAAGCAGTTAAAAACAAATTCTCTCTGCAGGATTAATAAAGTTACTGACTAAAGAAGAAAAAAACTGGCATTATTCTGTGCTTAAAAAACAGGTTTGTTGAATTTATGTACTTTTATAATTACAACTGGTTCTACAAAATAGTTTCATCCGCATCCAGATATAAGTTTTAGATTTAAGTGAAACTCTAATTTATACTGGGATTTTTTTACGTAGAATTAGCAGGACTGGTTGACATGATACATAATAGCTAGGGTATATCCCCAATGCATTTTACGAGCAACCTCATTGATTTAGCTCTGCAAATTAAATTTATGTCCGAGTTATGTCTGAAAAACAGCATTTGTCTTTGAAAATGCTCCCCCTAGTGAGTAAAATATGAACTATTTGAATAAAATAGAACCTATGTAAGATGGATCCCTTACATAATCGATTCATTTGCACAATATTTGGACTATATCGGACCAACAATTAGGAAGTTATGTCCATAAAACAGTGTTTTTTCCAAAAGAATGCAAGGTAGACCTCCATGAGGTAAATTTGGACAAAATCGGGCCAATGGTTGATATGATAAATGGTGGACTGTATAGCGCATTTGCTTGACCCCAGAGTGCTTTACAACTCTCTGGGAGTAACTTGGGGTCCAGTATCTTGCTCAAGGATACTGGAGGGGATTGAACTACCCACTTTCAGATAAGTTGATGACCGCCCTGCCAGCTGTGCCACCGTCGCCAGTCAACATAAAGCTCCCCCTAGCGCTGTAAATATAGAACCAACCATTCCCAAAATCAACCCTGTTCTTCCTCTTATGAAGATCTATATGGTTGTAAAACTTAAAAATGATCCATGTAATGGTTTTTGAGTTATGATGTTATTTCGAAGGATTTGCGACGATGACTTTGATAATACAGTAGATTATAATATTTTATTGAATCAGTTAGAAAACTCTTTTTCCTTTAATGTGTGGGCTGATGCGGTGAACAAATGTGGTGTGTAACCACATAAGTGGGATTTTTACACGGTGATTGAGGCACATTGTTGACATATTTGTGAGTCCTCCTCTGGCCTCCATCTGGAAATGCGATGATACGAGCGAGATTCTCTGCACATCTGCTTGAAATCTGAAAATCTGAAAGTTTGCCAATAAAACAGCTGCAACTTCATTCCGACCGAACGACATCCTCTGAATTGTCTTTTAATATCCAGGCTTGTATATTTAATGTGATTCTGTTTTACTATCTACAACTCCATCATACGAGTGTAGTCAACTAAGACAAAGTTAAGTCACTATTCTCATGCAGAAACACTCATTTCCAGAAATGTTCGGTTATGTAGATCAAAGAAAACATGGAATTCTTTAAACTGTCACTGATTAGACTCACACAGAAATCATTGTTTCAAAATAAAACACTTTTTTTTTTAAACTAATGGGAAATGGAAATTGTAGTTTTTAATAGCAAATCTGAGAGTTATGAATGTCATTTTTGTTTTTACTCCTAAAATATTGACAAAATTCTTTCATTTTATGTTTTAATGATATTTCAATAATTACTTTATTTAATGGTTTTATTATTTTTACCGCTTCCAGAGATTTCTCAGTGCATTTAGGAAGGCTTCTCAGTTAAATTCCTGTTTTTACACTTCCTGTTTTTACAGTGGTAAAGGTCGTAGTTTTAGTTGTTTTTGCCTGGTGTGTGGAAGGATACGGTGACGATGGGCAGTTTGGACAATATTCACTTAATTGTTTTATTGTATATCCTGTTTTTATAGTTCTTCATTTGCTTTCTTGTGGTCTATTCTGGTGCTAAATGTAGATGAGGTTAGTGGGTGGAATACTGTTTTTATAGTGTTACTTTCTTCTGTATGAAAAGTGCTACATAAATAAAATTTGATTGACTATGTATGTCATATTTTATGTGTGTTATGACTGTTATGATTAATGCATATTTCCACATGAGTTGGTTTGTATGGACTGCGAGGATCAATACATGTGTTTTTAATGTACGTATGTATGTTTTTAATTGAGGACCCCCCATTATTAGCTACAGGGAAAAACTAATGAGGACCCTAACAAATGAACTCTCTCGGCGCTCTAATATTATAATCAATTTGCAGCAAAATGATTGCAGAAATGAATTTCTTTTTGTGTGGTGTCCCCACTCATGTTCCGTTTCTCTGCTTCTGTGAGGACCCATTTCCTCCTGAGGGTGCTTTACATCATTTCATTTATTTCCTGACAGATTTGCGTGTGGTTTAACATTACTTACCTCACTTATTTAAAATGCTCTTGGTTGTTTGGCTTGAGCTGCTGCCACGTCCTGCAGGTGTAATACTGTATACAGGAAAGGGATACAAGTATCAGACTTCCAGTTTCTCACTTTCCTCTTTAATGCATAGCATTGAAATGTATTTTTTTCTCACTGTTCAAGTTGAACGATTGCATCTTATTACAACATCTACTGTATGTAGAACGCACAGCTTGATACCCACCAGCATTCTCATCCATATTTCATGACCCAAACGGCGATGAACCTAAACGGCGTGTTTTTAATCGACGATATGAATCGGTGTTTGTTTTGGACGTCACGGCTGTGCGAACACACTCTTTAACACGACGGTGAGTGATAAACTCGCTGTGGAAAAATGAATTTGCTTCCTCAAGCGAAGGAACGGCTCCGCTGCGGCTCGCTGTGTGGTACGTGCGCCGGCTTACCGTGGGTCCGCTAACTTTTGGGGGAGATTCATGTAAAAGTCAACACATTCTTAATCAGATCCAAATGTGCGTGTTTCTATTCCCTCTGTGGGTGCTGTGGAAATATTTATGCAAAAAGTGAGAGAGCAGCAGGATTTAGTAATAGTTCAGCGAGGAATTTGTGTTGAAATGTATCTCATGGCGGTAATAATTACACAGTACTTGCTACTTTTTCAGGTTCTGCCCGCAGAGGAGATCTATATCTGCAGCCCCCACTCTAGGTGTCCAGACTGTGAAATTATTTAGAGCGGCAGGCAGAGTGGGCCGGAAACCAATACACCTTTTGCTGCTGGCAACTCGTTAAATCATTACACGTATCATTTCTCAAGGGTTCTTGGACAGGAAACCACAAAGGGCCTTAAAATTAGAGTACTTATATGCACAAATGCTGAACCGGTCAATGCAGGAACAGTTTGTGATACAGAACCAGCCGTGCCCCCCCTGCTATCCAGCTTCACATCATTATGAAATATTCAGATTATGTTGAAATGATGTTATTATTAGATTAGGTTAAAAGAAAGTTTTCCGGATAGCTCTTTTAAGGCTTGTAAAAAAAACTAGGGGAAGTCATTCCTTCCATCTCAAACCTCTTTGAATGCATGACACCACAAAAGATGAAACCGAAAGCTATAATCAAGTTTGTGTTTAGACTTTGGACCCAGGAGCAGACTCAGAGACCGATAAAAAGGTAAAAGAGATTCTGAAAAATAAATTCAAGCAATGAGGTGGGGATGGCTGAATGCAGGGGGGAGGATCCGGCTGAAGCTGGGGGGGTGGAGGTTTGTCACGCAGGAGGAATGACCCACTGTGTTCCTGAGCAAAACTGGGTGTCGTCCCACATAACAAGGTATATCCAAAAGTCCCAAATCTCCTGCGCCGTACAAGCAATCCCCTTGAATGAACTCCTCAAATAAAATGTGAAGATATGTCCACAGTGTTTTGCATAAAACGCTCACCTTAGTGAGTTAAATACGAACTATTAGGGTAATAAAAGATATATAAAAGATAGATCTCTTTGAGTCGATACATTTGCACCAAATTTGGACTAAATTTTACCAATGGTGGACAAACGATGTCCTGAAAACTTTTGGAGATAAGCTCCCCCTTACTGTGAGAAAAATACAACCGACCCTTCCCAAAATCACTCCAGTTCTTCCTCGCACAAAGTTCTATATGGCTGGAAATGATCCATGTACTCGTTTTTGATTTATTGCGTTTATCATGTAGGATCTGTGGCGGAAGCGGCTGATTCTGATAAATCCCGGGAATGCCGATTACCATCGCTGAATACGATGGTATAATCAGGTAATAGTAGAACCCGGGTAGAAACGCTGCAGCAGGTGAGGAGATGATGAAACCCAGGTGTGGGGTTGGGCCAGGAGTCAGGTGAGTCTGCTTCCACGCCGACACAGCAATGGGAAGCAAAGGGAGAGAGACAGAACCACGCCAAAACACCAAACCCTGACGGTAGCACTGAAAATGTTGATCTATATATTTTATTTTTTTGCAGATTATGGTTTCCAAATGTTTACAGGGATTATTTGTCTTCATATGTGTATAACAATTGTGATGTTTTCTACAGCCTCAGTATTAATTCTAACCTGGAAAATGTTCTTTTGTTCTACCTCGCTCAGTAGTTACATGATAAAATGATGATAAAGATGCAGATAAAATCCCTGTTTTCTTATTAAAACAGATGTGAAGTGACAAAAAAACAAAAAAAAGCTGCAAAGGCTTTGGTCTTACATGTGAGTGGTACTGTTACATATCAGACAATCCTGTTTGGACATTGTTCCACCAGCATTCTCTACTCTCCGTCTCTGCTAGCTGGCTGCTAATGGGAACTGGAGGCTACGGCTTCTAAGCTGTGTGAGCATGCCTGAGTGTGTGTGTGTGTGTGTGTGTGTGTGTGTGTGTGTGTGTGCGTGTGTGTGTGTGTGTGTGTGTGTGTGTGTGTGTGTGTGTGTGTGTGTGTGTGTGTTGAGAAAACAGCTATCAGACAGGAGCCGAGACCCTCCACCTCCAGCCCCGCCATCACCTCCACAGGCCTTTTCCTGCCTGTAGGGTGATTCCTGCCCCTGTGCTCCATCCACTTCCTTCACACACATATCAGCCTCCACCAGCAGCACCTCTTCCTGAATCGGGCTCAAGTTCTCTGGACGCTGTAGACAAGCAACAACTCATCTATCTCTCTCTGTGTGTCTCTTTCCAGCTGTCTCTGCTTTCTTTCCCTTCAAGTATTCTCCGACTCAATCAATCTTTTTCCCATCATATGCCCGGGTGATTAACTGAATCGTACTTCCGAGACTTGGGTGACAACATTCTCGAGCCAAGGAGTTTTCCAGCTTCCTTAAAAAATATGTTTTAATATTCCAGAGCCAGGTTGGCGAGATCCAGTACCACTCCCTTTCCACAGCTTCCTTAAACTCCGTGATCCTATGGGACACATGTTCTGTTTTTTATCAATACAATTTGCACAGATTACTTAGACAATAATAGTAATGACAGAAACATCTGTTCTACGTTGACTTTCTTACCATACCTAAATAAGAGCATAGCGCAAATCTGACTTTTGTTGCATTTGGTCCTGTGACCACATGCTATAACATTAACTTTACCAAACTGAATTGAATTAAAGACAGAATTTTTTTAATTATTTTTTGTTTGTTTGTTTGTTTGTTTGTTTGTTTGTTTGTATTCCTGGAGCCGTGTTTGATAATGTAAACAAGCGTCGGTTCAATATAATAATCTAAAGAATACAGTAAATTCATAATCCGGTACCACTTTACAATAAGACTGCCTTCATAAAGGATGTTAAAATGGGTTATAAATGGGTTATAAATAGGTTATAAATTAGGTCGTAAACACTTTATAACTCATTACTTAAAATTTATAAAGAGCTTATAATATAATTTTCAATTTATCAGTATTGGTCAGTATTTGGCAGCAGAAAGTTAGCTGTACAGATAAGTGTGCTCACTATTTGGCAAATGTCAGGTATCTGTTTCCCTTTATATCTAATGACTTATAGAGGCTTATTAATGATTTGCAAAGCCCGATTAGTTAACTACGTAAAAGCCATTTATAAATTCTTAATTAGGGGAGTCATATTGTAAAGTCGGACCAGGATGTGTCTGATAATTGTGCGAAACGGTGTTACCCTGTATAACCCTAAACCTACGCTAAACGCTGACCTCATGCTGTTATGATAGAGCTTCCTCAGTCTGATCTGGAGGATTTCCATAACACCACTAATGAGGTGTGCGTCTCTGTTTGTACAGTATATCTACCTGTGTGAGGTCAGCGGTGTGTCTAAAATCAACATTCATCAACGTCCATGACTACTCGCAGCGTTTGTTGGGTGTCAGACAAGCAGGTCGGCCTATTCAGCATCTGGCGATAGACCCAGATCACCTTACCCCCATCTCTGGTGCCCCAGCCTAACCTCAGGAGGCAGACTGGGATACCAGGGTTATGTGGGGGGTCACACTGCCTCAATTAAGGGCCATGTTTCTCCGTTTTTCCACAACTAGACAAATGAATGGACCAAAATACAATGTATGGGAAACTGTTGATTCATATCATTGACATCCGTGAGGGTGCATACTATTAAAGTCACAAAAATATACACAATACTACATATACTACTGCCTATAAGGCGGGTCTAAATCATGAAAAAAAGACAAATAATAGGAAATTTTAAAGTGGATATAATTTCACAACTAGGTGATAAAACAATAAACTGAATAAATCACAGGTGAAACATTACGTCAAAAGACGTACCAGAAGTCATTTCAATCTGTAGAGATAAGCGAATAAAGTAATGATGATATTGATTACATCAGAGATCATTAGTCTACTGGGCTCAGCAGTGAGATGTATTGCATTGGAGTCCAGACAGTGGTGGTGACTGATGACCCTGCTTAGACTGATTCATGATAAAACGTTGAGGATTGGGAGGATATGAAGGGGTGGAGGGTGTGAACCATGAAGAACCATGAAGTTCATGAAGAAGTCAGGCTGTGCTGTTGGATAGATTTGAACAGTTGGTGAATGCAGGACATTCGGAACTGAACATGCTTTGAAGGTGTGACCGACAGCCTGGTATGAAAATATACATCGTAGCCCAAGTGTGCAAAGGGATAGTCTTCCTGGCTGAACTGAAATGGCTAGATTTTTGTTACTGCGTTGGGTTTTGCACTGATATTTTCCTTATTGTTTCCAACTGGAATCAAATTCAGGTTTATTCAAGGTTGAAATCTTTTGATTTGCATGCCTGTCTCTATAACAAGACTTCAAGGAAGTGGCCAAAAAATGACGATGTGTGTTTAAACATTAATCATGGCGGATAGATTTTCATTGGCAGCAGTAGTTGTTTGACAATGAAGACAACTCCCATAATCCCTCTGTACTTCACTACATCATCAAACTACATCCTCGCTTCATTTTCACAGACAGCCGCCCTCCCCCTCCCCACCCCGTGACCCCACTCCACCCCCACCCCAACACCCTCCTTTAACCGTAACCATTTTAACATGTTAAGGTTATTGAACGTTCAACACATTCTGATTTAAAGTTGTCTAACAGTATATTAGCGGGCCTAAACACATAAATGTCAAAATAATGATCAACTAGCCTTCAGAGCACCAGCAGTACTTCTGTCGGGACAGGCCCCCTGTTCTCAGCCTCGATACTCAGGCCTCTGGGGCGGCTGTAGCTCATGAGGTGGAGTGGTCCATTCCCAGAGTCTGCAGTCTACATGTCGCCCGGTGCTTGTGCAAGACCCTGGAGTTGCTCTCGATGGCCGTTCCATCGCTTTGAATGATGGCGTGAACGGTTGCTGTTCCCGATGAGCATGTGGCGCCTTAAATGGCAGCCTCTGTCATCACTGTGTGAATGTTTGTGTGGATTTCTGACTCGTGTCGTGAAAGCGCTTTGTTTGGTCGAGCAGACTAGAAAAGCGGTACATAATGACGTAAAACAGAACCTTAGATATCCATCGTTTTCATCTCTTTATTTTATTTGACTAGGAAATGTGGTCTGCTACAGTAAAAACAAGTCAATCAATCAATGAAACTTTTTTTATATAGCACTTTTCAGAAAGTGACCCAAAGCACTTTACAGGAAAAGAACAATATGCCCTTAGCCCCTCACTCCCCAAGACTCCCATCCACATAAGAGGAAGATGGAGTACAAAATGGAGCAAAGCAAGAACTATAAAAATGGGATATGCAATAAAACAATTTAATTAACCAGCGTCAGGAAACACTTTCATAAATCTTCCAAAATGCACAAGAAAACATTGGAGGCAATAAAAACAATAGAGTAAAAATTAAAAGTTACTAAAATGCGGAAAATAATGCAAATCCATCTTCTTCTTTTTACCCTTGTATGCATCAGACACTGTAACAATTAACAAAACATTTCTTTGAAAAATTAGAGATATTTTGACAGTTGCTATATTTTACATTTTTCTTCCTGCAGAGTTTCGGCCTTTATCGGTTTAGCGATTACTTTATTTGCATATTTAGATGATAAAACCTTTCCTACTAGCTCATTCAAAATTACGGCATGAACTGACCTTCAGCTTTTCATGTTCTTTAAATGCATTAAACATAACGGAAAACCTGTCGGGAGCACATTTTGGATTTTGATAAATGTGTGTATCTCTCATTATATGCTTAAATATTCTGGCCAGAGCGCAGTATCAGAGAGCAATCAAAAGCTTCAGACTTATTTTTAATACTGTCTATGTTATGGTTTACTTTAAGTTAGTTTTAGGGGCAGGTGAATGTGGGGTGTCAATAAGGGGTCCTCATCTGTATAGGAGTATAAGAATGTGTGTGTGTGTGTGCGTGTGTGTGTGTGTGTGTGTGTGTGTGTGTGTGTGTGTGTGTGTGTGTGTGTGTGTGTGTGGGTGTGGGTGTGTGTGGGTATGTTGTGGGGCTGGTGGAGGTAAAAAAAAAAGGGTTGAGTGATAATGAACATACACACATCTCATCATGCATTTTGTTTTCTCCATTATCCACACATAGTGTATTGTGTCAATAAGGGGTCCTCAGCAGTATAGGAATATAAGAAATTGTGTGTGTGTGTGTGTGTGTGTGTGTGTGTGTGTGTGTGTGTGTGTGTGTGTGTGTGTGTGTGTGTGTGTGCATGTGTGTGTGTGTGTGTGTGTGTGTGTCTTGTGGGGCTGGGGGCGGTGGAGGTAGAAAAGGGTTGCGTGATAATGAACATTCACACATCTCATCATGCATTTTTTTTACTCCACACATTCTAAACTGATATCATCATCTGGAATTAAGACGACGTAATATAGCGTTTACTCTGCAGCTATTCACTACTTTTAATTTTATACTGCACTTTACATTTGGATGAAATCTCAAAATACTTTACACTTTCTGCTCGACCTGCAGCCATGCTGACTTAGCCCTTTCTTGTCCCGTGTGGATCCGTTTCCTATATCACTCCATGTTTCAATCCATCTGTTGGAGGCGTCGTCCTCTTAAGGTTACTTCAGTGACGGCTGGGCTCTGTGAGAAAGTATACAGTGGAAAGTGACAGGATGTATGGGCGAGAAGAGGAAGTGGCAGGCAGTAAACTTTGGAAACCAGCGTCCCAGTTGGTCGTGGACTGAGACGCTCCTGTCTCCGTCCAGTGCACTATTATTTTATGAGTATCTCTATATACTAAAAATATTCTAGTTGAGGTCATGGATCGTTTCATGACCGGACGCCTGTTCTGGATCTGGATTGACGGTAATCATATTCCTCATAGACACATAAAAAAGAGATATCCAATTTAATATTAGATGAAACGGAGACCATTTCACCTGATTTTATATTTTCACATTTGGTTTACTGCAGCAGAATGAAGACATTCACAGATTGACTCCAGAACGTCCAGAACTCACCTGCCGGGATTTCAATCGTATCTGAGATGTGATCCCATCATCGTTAATCTGCCCAAGGGAATCAAGGATTGATTGTGGGAAAGATTGGTTGTATCTTTCTGAAACTAGGGGTAGCTTTATAGTAAAAGATTACCTGCAAACATTTCTCAACCGTTGGTCCAATTTAGTCCAAACCTGGTGCTTTGAATCGATTCAAGGAGATCCATCCTTTTGATATATTTTGCTAACTAGGGATGCTTTTCTATGAAAAACACTTTTTTTTGGATAAAACTCCCTAACCATAGGTTCTATTGAAACCAAAATTGTTGCATATGAATCGGTTCAAAGAGATCTATCTTGTAAATGTTGTGTTTTACCATAGTAGTTTATATTTTACTCATTAGGGGGAGTTTTTTTTTCTTTTTATGAAAAAAACACAGTTTTCCGGGAACAACTCAAAGATAATTCATTGGTCACTTTCAGATTTTATACCTACATAGGACTTACTCTGAGGAAGAACTGGGTTGATTTTGGGAAAGGTCGGTTAAATAGTTTTGACACTAGTGGGAGCTTTATCACCAAAAGTTTTTTGGCCATAAATTCTCATGCATCAGTTGGATTTTGTCCAAATTTGGTGCATATGAATCGTGTTATGGAGGATCCATTAGATATTTTCCAGACATACCTCAATATCTTTCCTGGATCATTTTCAAACTTTATATCCCAATGGGCCTTAGTGCAAGGAAGAACTGTGTTGAGTTTGGGGAAGGTCGGTCCTATATTTCTGACCCTACGTGGATCTTCAAAAGTTTTCCGGACATAATGTCTTTACAGGTGTTCCGATTTAGTACAAATTTTGGAATGTACCAGTAACATGGTAGGAATCGTGAATAAATAAAAGTTTTACTAAAATAGGTCATATCGTACTCACTAGGTGGAGCTTTTTACCAAAAGTTTCTTTGAACACAACTTCCTGACTGTTGGTTCAATTTAGTCCAACTTTGGTGCATATAAATTAAATAGAATAGATCAATCATGTCTATCACCTGTCTTACTCTAATAGTTCATATTTTATACACTAGGGGGAGCTTTTTGCGAAGAAATACGCTGGACATATCTGTATATTTGATTTGAGGAGTTCAGCAGGGGGGATTTGCTTGTGCAAGTTATTCCTACAATCAGTTTTTTATAGTGCTACATGCCGCGACGTTGCGACAGTCATGAATGAAATAAACGTGGTGCCCACTCGTTGAACTCGGCGGAGGGAAATGAAACTTTGTTGATCACCTCTCAGAAATAATAATACTCCTATCCAGATATTATCACTTTATCTTCGGGGAAATACCATTTTGTAAGGCCGGAGTCATAAACTCTTAACTAATAATGCTTACATAGATTTGCTTTCCCAAAATGTGTCATTCTGGATCTCATTCACGAAAACACGTAACGACACTTTCAAGCGCACATGACCTTTGGAGAGGTTTCTTTAGTTGGGATGGAAATGAGGGGCTTGCAGCAGTTGGGAGGAATTAAAAAGGGGGTAGAAAAGGAGACTTGAGAGGTGTGAGTGACACCCTTGCTTAGGCTCCCAGGGCCCATAAGGATCAGTGCGTGTGGAACCGGGCCAGCTCGCCACACAATGAGAGGAAATGGGAATTTAATACAAACTTTCTCACAAAGTCTCAGAGACCTCCCGCCTCCGTTGTCGTTCTGTGCTCCAGCTCCCCCATCCTTGCCATCACCACCTCCTCCACTGAAACCACAACAAAATGTCAGAAACCACTAAACCATGCCTGGGAGTGTGCTGCGGTAAATTTACTGTTATGTGGCATCCCCCCCCCCCCCCCCCCCACAATCCCCTCACACACTCACCACAATGACGTTTCTCAATGGTTCTGGGCAGCTAAAGAATAAAATAACACAAATGATGGACGTGAAAGGTTTATTGTTCCAAGGAGATTATAATTATAGATCATCGGAGAATCTGACCTCTTTGCTAGTTTGGTATTTGGATCTAACACCGCTAAATTGCTTCATTTCATCCATTTATTATAAATAGGTTTTTTTATGCTTTGACACTTTTTTTTGTATCGCTAAAACAAAAAGTATGGCATTTCATTCTTTAACATGCGTCCACTAGTCCTGAATAACAAATAAACATTCCTGAAACCTAGAATCCTACTACTGAGAAAAACTCTACACCAATATTTAGAAGAAGGAAATCTGCCACCTTCCTTGAAAAGCAATAATGTTGAATTCTTAAGCTACAGCGGTTCAAATCCTACTTATCAAATAGGACTTTCTCAATAGTGATGGGTAATGCTTCCTCCTTTTTGACCAGTGGTGTCCCCAAGAGCTCCATCGTTGGCCCCTGATTGTTTAGCATATGCATTGGATCAAAGTAAAAGCAAACCCAAAATACAGTATCGTTGTTATGCCGATGACACACAGATCTATGTTCCATTAAAATCCAGTGAGTAGGGCAAATTAGATTCTAATTCAACTCGTCATTTCCTCCTGTCTATCCGAGATAAAGAGCTGCATGTAATAGAATCATCTCAAACTAAATGAAAATCAGTCCTAAATAAATCTCTTCCCTCGCCCAGAGTCCATCTCTATCTAAAAGAAACATCTTGGACCCCTGTCTTCAAATGTCAATCCTGCAGTCAGAATCCTGGATGTGATACTTGATAGTGACCTTTTCTTTTGAAACAAAAAATAAGCAATGTTGTGAAATCCTTTATCAATTTAGGGCCATTTCCAGGATATAGTCCTTCCTTTCTGGCTCTGATCTGGAGAAGGTCATCCGTGCATTCTTCATGTCATCTCATCTGGTCTGCAGTGATTCATTGTGTTCAGGGTGACGTCATTTCACAGCTGAGCTTCCAGCTCCATCATTGAGCCGCTCCACCCGTGTGAGCCTGGGCGCAGTCTCAGATCTCCAGACTGAGTTCTGCTGGCTGTTCCTGAGTCCCGCCTCAGGACTAAAGGTGACCCTTCTTTTTTCAGTCAGGACCCCTCGGCCCGGGGAGGTCCCTGCCAGAGCAGATGAGGCACGCAGAATCAGTTATATACGTATTAAAACATCATTCAAGAAAGAATTATAAACAACTGTTTTTTTACAGTGTGTAATATATGTTTTAAAATACTAAAATAATGTAATATTCATACACCGGTAATAAACAATTAGGCCGCGATAATTATTTATTTGGTGTTTTTTCAAAGGTAAAACCATGAAAAAGGGTCTTTTAAAGAAAAGTACTTCTGAAGTTGGAATTTCCCTTTTTTTATGCTTTTGGGGTTTAATAATGCACTGTAAAATTTCAAACTTACTTCAAGAAGTAAACCAAAATTAAATGAAACACCTGCCGAATGGAATCGAAAAAACTACAGAAGCTTAGTATCGACTAATATGTGACTGCAGTGAAAGTCAAACTATCTAAAAGTCTTAAAAAATATGATCCCCCCCCTTCATCTCTTTTTATTTCCTTGCCTACTTCTTTTTTAACTTATAATAACTGATATTTAGTATTGGAGAGACCTCTTTTCTCCATATTTATATATGTATATATATATATATATGTATGTATGTAAATATGTATGTGGGTATATCTATAATATATACACGCATATATGTCTAAATGTATTTAATAATTCTTTACTGTGTCCGTGTATTTTGCACATTTTGCTGTCACTTATAAATGTTGGAGCTGCTGCAACACTTGAATGTTCCTGTGGGAATTAATGAGGTTGGTTCTATTCTGTTCTATTCTATTCTGTTCTATTCTGTTCTATTCTACATCACTTTTCCATCCCTGACTCTCCCTTTCTTCCCTGCCTTTCTTATTCTCTATGTCTCATCCTATTTTCCTCTTTTCCTCTCATGTTGCCACCCTTCCTGAGAATGGTACAATCCGGCTATCCCATTTCAATGATTTCCTCAAACGTAACACTTTGTATAAGACCCGTTGGGTTGATCCTTTATGACCTGCCACATCCAAAAACCTATCGCACATATCTGCCGTCCCGATTGTTCTGAGAAATATTTGAGTGCAGCGGCATAATGAACGTCCCTCAGCAGCATGCTGAGCTGAAACAACTCAAATTCTTATAGAAGACACACAAAATACGTCTTTTAATAATTCATTTATCTTTCTACGTCTTCCAGAGCAGCTTTAATCTTAATAAAAATCACTATTTTTATTTTAGTATGGAATCGTCGTCATCTTGTTCGTGTGAATTCGTGTTTACTCACAAAGGATTCCATGGATCATTTTCACATTTTATACCCACATACACCTTAGTGCAAGGAAGAACTGCATTGATTTTTGGGAAAGGTGGCTTGTAAATTTCTGACACTAAGGGGAGCGTTATCGCCAAAAGTTGTTACTTGTAGTTGTAGCTGTAATTTCTCGACCACTGGTCCTTTTAGTCCAAATATTGGTGCATAAGAGTTTACTGGAGGAGATTTAGCTTATATAAATCATAGTTTACTCAAATAATTCAGATTTTAACCCACTTGTGGGAGCTTAAAAACGTTTTCCGGACATAAGTTCACATCTTATTTGAGGGGTTCAATCAGGGGAATTGCTAGTACAACACAGGGGACTGGGGGCTTTCATGGGATAAATCCGTAATGCCAGGTACGACAGCGTCGTCCTGGTTTGAATGACTTCATCTACAAATAATCATCAACCCCAAACTTCAACTGTCAGTGCTGCCAGACGACCGCAATGGCGCTCTAGAACACAACGGTACAAACAGGAGGAGCCGCTGAAACACTCTGTGACTCTGACCCTGACTGTGGCCCCTGAATGGAGACACAGCTCGATGTGATCCACCTGAATACAGCTGCCTGACATCTGGACCTCAACCACAAGCCAAAGTTTGTGGTGCTCTCATATATAAGTGTCTATATATTCTGACAGGAATCAGCTCATACTGGCTGTTCTGTGGGGGTGTGAATTGATCTCAACTTCGCATGATAGCCTCTGCCTGTACTGTAAACGTGTGGAAGAATCGATGATGTCTGGACTAGCGTTGTAAAAGACCTGGAGTGGTCCAGAAGACTAAAAAGGCACTATAAACAGTTTGTACAGTCCATTTACAATTAACTTCCTGTCTGGTCCTAAGTGCAAAAGGCTATCCCTTCTGTTCACAATACATTTAACCAACAATCCTCTCATGTCCATTTTTCCTTCTTATTAGTCTCTCCTTTTGAAATAGTATCCGATGTTTCCTGATAATACCATAAAATGGACCAACAGAAGTTTGCGACAAATTCATACTCAATCCCCCATCCTGATAATCGGAGGAAAAGTCTTGCTGGGATAGTGGTCACAACAGATTATCTGTTTTAGCAACGTCGGCAAATGGATTCATCAACCTTCAAAAGTACCAGCAGAGTCATTGGCACCGCCCAGCTAACTCCAAATAGGACTAATATTGAACAGTTAGTTCTGGACAGAAACTTCAGAGTTGGGTCTCAGTAGCCAATGACAGGTATTAATCCAAAAGGATGCAGAACAGGAGACGCCGTCTGACTTTGTAGACCCCGAAACACTTACTAACACTTTATAGGAAATTATCCGAAAATGCGAAATGAACGCATACAAAACAGTGAAGTGGTTGAAATTAAATATGTACCGGAGACAGACCCACCTCATCAAATATCAATAAGTTCTCGTCGTTTGCACTCACTGCAGCTGACCCCATTTGGCTCTCTGTCCATGAAATGAGAAAATGGACCAATCCAGGAAAATTTCTGGATTTTAGCAGGAATTGATTATCTACATTAACTGAAGAGCGAACACATGAGCCCAGGAGGTTCTGCACAAGCTTATGAAGAAGACAAGATGTCTTTGTTCTATACATAGAATAACAACATATGACCTTCATCTGTTCCTGGGATCACAGGGTTCTGCTATCTGAGTCTGACAAAAACACAGAGAAGCAAGTCACAATTTCTAATATTATGTTTTAATCATTCAAAGCGTGTTAATTAAGTTATAACCCTTAATAATCTCTACTTTTATAATGCACTATAATCTCATAGGACTTGCTGAAAAAACCCCATAATGACCACATCATTCCAACTACTTTCTCAATCAGCATTTTTATATTTTCATTGCTTTGCCACACAGCATCACCCCAGCTCGTCTGTGCGCCGGGTCCATCTCAATGTTGTTGGTACCTGCTGGCCCGTGTGACATCCCATTGAATGCACATTCCTCCCTCTGGAACCTTCATCTCATTAAGATCCTGTTGTGTGTGTGTGTGTGTGGTTGATGTGGCATTTTTTTCCCATCTTGTACTGGATGCATCGTCATCTGAGATTAGAACATTTGGGAATTTCAGCATTTTGTATGCGATTCACCTGATTTTGGTCTCCGTTTAAATCTCAGCCCAGCCGTCGACAAATAGCTGTTGCATTGCTGAACCCACTTTCACACGGAACACCAAAACCTAAGCATGCACTGCTGTGTGCACGACTGCAAATGACTGTTTGTAGAAGGTTGTTTGTAGAAGACCTCCATTGTTGCATTGTTGTTGTTTCTCCCGGGGAAGCATTAATGTGGTGTTTGAACTTGGCCAGGAGACACACTGAGACATAACTTTAACGGTAGTGCCATAAAGCAGGCAGCAGACTATCTAACAACAAACATAGTTAGTAATGATTGCTACAAAGAGTTTCTTACAATGGCTCAAGTCTGAGGAGTACAGACTGTCCTCCACCCGCCGAGACCACCCCAATGGAGTCATTTCCTTCACACACACACACACACACACACCCAGCACAAAAAAATGTACTGTGAAAATTACAGTCATTACCTTGCAGCAAATGAAAGGTAGGCTACTGTAAAATAATCATTATCATTGACTGACAGACGTGATGCAAAACTACCCTGATAAAATAAATCACAGTATTCTAATTAACGTTAGGTCACTTATTACTAAGTTCATGGGAAAACTAGAGGTAAGATCTTCGAAAATAAAATATTTATCATTGTTAAAGACTCTTGGGCATTAATGCATAAATTACAATAAAAGGTGGATATTGTTACTGTAAAAATAGAAAACTAAGTTATTGTCAAATTAAATCAATGTAATCCATTGGCAAACATTGACCCATAAATTACTGTAATAATAAATCATCAGTCAATAGCTGGAAGCCATTGGTAGGAAGGTTACTGTGAAAGTAAATCACAATAATGAATTGGATGTCATTGGGAATAAAGATCATTTATTAACTATATAACTATATAATATATAATAATATACTATACTAATGTAATCGATTGGAAAACATTAACCCTAAAATGACTGTGAAAACTGTTATACATACTGTTGTTATGTACTGTTATAATTACTGTAATAACAAATCACGGTAATTGATTGGAAACCATTAATAGGTATGTTACTGTGAAAATAAAGCACTGTCATTGATTGGCAGTAAGCCATCCATCCTGAGTCTTGGATCTGCTCGAGGTTTCTGCCCATTAAAAGGCAGTTTTTTCTCCCCATTTTCGACAAGTGCTGCTCACAGAGGAATCTGTTGGGACTCTATAAGATTATTGTGTAAAGAGTTTTGTCAAGACCTGCTCTTCCTGGAAAGTCCCTTGAGACAACTGTTGTTGTGAATTGGCGCTTTATAAATAAAGATTGACACACGTTCACAAACACACAGTACACCCACATACACACACACACGTTCACAAACACACAGTACACCCACATACAAACACACATGTTCACAAACACACAGTACACCCACATACACACACACATGCTCACAAACATACAGTACACCCACATACACATGTTCACAAACACACAGTACACCCACACACACATGTTCACAAACATACAGTACACCCACACACACATGTTCACAAACACACAGTACACCCACACACACATGTTCACAAACATACAGTACACCCACATACACATGTTCACAAACATACAGTACACCCACATACACACGTTCACAAACATACAGTACACCCACATACACATACACATGTTCACAAACATACAGTACACCCACATACAAACACACATGTTCACAAACACACAGTACACCCACACACACATGTTCACAAACATACAGTACACACATACACATGTTCACAAACATACAGTACACACACACACATGTTCACAAACATACAGTACACACACACACATGTTCACAAACATACAGTACACCCACATACAAACACACATGTTCACAAACATACAGTACACCCACATACACATACACATGTTCACAAACATACAGTACACCCACATACAAACACACATGTTCACAAACACACAGTACACCCACACACACATGTTCACAAACATACAGTACACACATACACATGTTCACAAACATACAGTACACCCACACACACATGTTCACAAACATACAGTACACACACACACATGTTCACAAACATACAGTACACACACACACATGTTCACAAACATACAGTACACCCACTTACACATGTTCACACACCCGGCCGCCCCTCCTCTCTCTGACAGCTCTGCTCGTTGCTCATGCAGCCAAAAGGCTGCAGCATCTTTGTTGACCCAGCCTTCTGACTCTTCCCTTCTGGCTTCCTGAGGAGGATCTGCCAAGCTGTGTCTGCGGAACGCAACACTTTTCCGACCTTCCGATCTCTCTCTCTCTCTCTCTCTCTCTCTCTCTCTCTCTCTCTCTCTCTCTCTCTCTCTCTCTCTCTCGACTTTTTTGAAGTGTGTGCAGAGGAAATGAGAGTGTGCTTTAAAAGATGTTGTTCTGACTTCTGAGCCTCACAGGTCGCACTAATGGGTCAAAAGGACAAAACAGATCTGAGCTCAAATTTGGGCGCCATGGCGGTTTGTTTGCCAAAAGTCAAAATGGAAACACTTTGACTAACAAAGAAAATAATTCCGGTTTCCATTTATTTATTGTTTCTTACTTGGGCTCATAGACCCAGCAGGGCATCTTCTTCCAGCAAGTTCTGGTTTGGTCATTCAAGCACAATGTGGCGCCGGAAATAGCGAGAATTTAACCCTCGCGTTGACCCAGAAGGATTCTAATTGGCGTGTTATTTAAAACTCTGAATCCAATAGAATGTTCCGTTCAGACTGAAGAAAGCCAAGCGAGCCGCTGAAAATCGAAAACAGGAAAACCGAAACAATAAGACGGCGAGTCAGCTACGAGTCGATTGTCCGAAGCTTCAAGGAAACGTAAAGAAAACATCAAATCAGCCTGACGGTTTCTGCAGAGAAACCCAGACAGCACCTATGAGAGATGGCGTAGACACAACAAGCGTTCTGCTCCTGATTTCCTGCGCCTGATTGATTCTAACAGCGAGGGAAGGAGGAGGCTGAGCATAAAGGCTGCAGGCGGCGCAAAACACTGAAGTGAGAGAACAAGCTGTTGCGTTTGGCAAACCGGGAAACCAGCTGCAGCTACATTTGCTGCTCTCTGCAAAGTAAATAACGGCAGCAATATAATGCATAATGGTGAGATGAGGGTCGCGCACAGACCAAAGACCACAGATCACAGACCGCCCAGGAGGCCTCAGCCACATCGGTGGGAGATAATGGTGGTCGAGAAAACAATTATCAGCAGTGATGCTTATTAATGGTGTACTGTGGTACATAAAAATGTCACTTTATTACTTTATTTTCAAGATTCTTAATAGACAGATATTATATACAACATTAGAGATAGAGAGAGAGAGAGAGAGAGAGAGAGAGAGAGAGAGAGAGAGAGAGAGAGAGAGAGAGAGATATTATATACAACATTAGATAGATAGATATTATATAAAACATCAGAAATATATACATTTACAGCTATATATACACATATACATACAGTATATATATATACATACATGTAAATACATACATATATATATACACACACCTATCTTTATGTATATATATAGATATATATATACAGCTATTTATATATTTACATATATACACATACCCAACCATATTTATATCTGTCTATCAACCAAACAGCCGAGCAGGACAATAAAGGGATAAGAAAGAAAAGTTCATGCTGTACAGAACATTAAAGCAAAGCCAGCGATACGACATTTAAGCTGTTTTTAGTTAGCTGGATAATCCACGATTGTGCTGAATGTCATGATGCACAAACGTCCATTATGTTTCATCGTCATGTGGTTATTAAAGGATATCTAACATAAATAAGATTGGTTGAAATTGTTGATACATCAGATCTGTCACCATAGATAATGCAGATTCAACAAATTATAGGAATGACAGTATTAAATGTGAACTCAGTTATCAGAGGAAATAAAATCAGAGATTGTCATTGTATTGGATCAAAGAGGGAAAAAAAAGTTGAAAATGATCAGTAGATGATTGTGGGGATGGAGGAGGTTCTGGAGCGCCAGCAGTCCTCCGCTGTCTGGTGACGCTCTTCCTTCCTCTCCCACCCTGCAGGGAAATCTGAGCTTCACCGCAGATCCAGCCCTCTGCTCGGCGTGTAGGACTCTGATAGCATCTCTCCAGAACCAGAACGGACCTCTGGAAGCGCCAACGAAGTGTTTGCGATCAATCTCAATTTCTGGATGAGTGGCTGAATTATGCGTAAAAAGGCGCGCGGCTCGTCGTGACGCAGCGTCACCGCTCTGGATGTACAACTCTGTCCTAATCTGATTTCATCCCCTCAATTTTTTAAAATGAGGATTATAACTATCATGGGGATTTTGTGGGTTTTGGTATTGTGCTGCCTCCCATCATCAGGTAAGGAGAACTTATTCTTAAGACGTTGGTGGATCAAACACTCATTTAAACATAAGCCTAAAGTTTTTGAATTCTAATAACTTTATTTATTCTCTTAAACTATGTTCATGTCTGAGTCCTTTGGGGGGCAAAAAAAAAAAAAGGTCCATCCATGTTTCCTGCCATTGTTCTGTGAATATTTGGCTTAAATACCCAGGAAATGGAATCCTTTAGTAAAAGACATAATTTGAATTTTTCATTTTTATGAAAAACTATATATGTAAATGTTCTTTCAGAAACGAGAAGCTGTGCCACTTAATCGGTCTGTATCTCAGGTGATACCATGTGAGAACTTATACGTCACTTTCATAATCAAATAATCAGAAAAATGGAGTGTATTCAGGATAAACTCCAACCTGTGGCAGAAACAGATGGAGGGTGTTAAACCTCTGCCACTCAAAAACACAAAAGAAAACCCTGTCTTTGAGTTGGTATCTGTCCGTTTAAAGCCGTCACGTTGGTCTAACTTATTTCACTAAGGTTTGGTTCAAATAATTAACTGATTCAAATGTTTTTACCTGGAATAGGTGCAACTTTATTTAATAGTCGATCCAACCCTACTACACTGTATAAAGATTTATGTTTCATGAATTCAAATAAATACACACCCAACTGGAAACACTCCATTAAGTATTTACAAATTTAATTAAAAAGTTAGACTCAAATTCTGTAGCTTACTAGTTAAATCAATTTCATCAACATTTTTTTTTTACAGTGCGTGATAAGACCCTACAAGCATGAAAAATTGAAATTCCAGCTTCCATAAATTCTTCACATCTCTTTCAAAATAACTTTATTTCACCGTTTCATCATCAAAAACCTAAAAATAGAAGTAATAAATAAATATTTGTTTTTAATATTGGTGCACAGATCTAACATTTTATTCCTGTAGTGTCATAAGGCAAATATTGCACACTGTAAAAAAAGAGAATTGTTGGTATTTAAAACAAATGCTTTTTCATATTAAAATTAAATACTCTCAACTTAAAATTAAGACTTAATAACACTTAACTTAATTGTGTGCTACAAGTGAACAGTTCTTCTTTTTTTTTTTTGCTTTTTTTTTTTTTTTTTTACAGTGTAACTGGAGTTTAAAGAACTCAAACAAATAAAAAACAAAGTTGCCAAACAGAATTGGTTTATGCTGGGGTTGAGAAACTTTCCATGTCATAAAATGACTGAAGAATTCCTACAACAGAACCCAAAACAACACAAAAACACATGAACTAAATCCTAACAGTTCATGTTGACCTGAATGAATCTTGTAAAAGTTTAGTTATAATCACATTTATCTGGTTGAAATCCAATATTCTCATAAAAAATAGACGTTTCACTTAAGTCACTGTATCCTCCATTTCACTTCCTGTTTCCGACTCCTTATTGTTTTAAACTATGCAAGTCAAGTGTTTCTAATGACTCCACCACATCCCACAACTCTCTCAAACATGATGTCCTACAGATGCTGTGACGGACCTGACCATGATCTCCACGGCAGAGGTCACCAACATCAACCCCTTCACCATTTCTTGTATCAGCAGCGAGCGCGGCCCGGCCCAGGTTGAGCTGGACATCAGGAGGGACAACAAGATCCTCATATTCCCTAAAAAGCCTAATTTTAAAGTGCATAAAGCCAGGAACAAGGTGGTGGTGGCCAGAGACTTCCGTGAGCTGGATCACATCGGCATCTTCTACTGTGAGTCCACTCAGGGGGTTCCCCCGACTGAGACGGTCACCATGATCAACAACTACGGCAGAGGTGGGTCCAGACTTCACGCGGGTAAAGTGGGAAGCACCGGAAGTGTGTGTGGGGTCATCATGGGAGTCTTAAGACCCTCCTTCAGATGATTTTTAACCTAGAAGGACGATGTTTTAATTTCCTGTACCTTTTAGGAAGACGTGTCATGATTAGCAGATAATGACCCATATGGATCCAAGGTGACACAAAGGTCAGAAGAGGTTATACAGTTTTTCAAATGATGAAGCGCCTATAAGTGCACATCTCCAGCTTGTTTTTGCTTCTTTTTTTTACATTAAAGTCAAGTTCCAGACGAGTTATCAATTCTAATATCTCAGAAAACATGTCCCGAGTTAAATTTAACCGGTTCTGACGACATGCACTGTAAAAAGAGAATTGCTTGATGAACTTAAAAAATGACTTCAACTGGTAACAGTCAATTAAATGAAGATTATACAACTTAAATGAATAACTTAATACTACGTTACTAGTGGAAGTAAGTTGATCAACAATTTTCTTTTTACAGTGCATGATTTGAGCCCCAAAAGAATTTTTTTAAAAGTGAAATTCAAGTTATTGGTGATTAAAAAGAAAATACTTTGAAAGGTCACCCAATACAATATAGTGTATACAACTTATATTAATAAATTTAACTCAAAAATACTTAATATAATTATGCTAGCATGCTATATTAGCATTCTGTATTATGCCATGTTCTTTTTACAGTGCATCATCCAAGCCCAGAAATTCCGGCTTTCGGAATTTCTTCAAATCTTTTCCAAAATGAAGTATTTTAGAATCATATTTTAGTCTAAATAATAATTAATTTTATTGTGAATTACCAGGGAATGAATTTTTTTTTTTTTTTTTTTTTTTTTTTTTACAGTGTATTTTGAACAAGCTGGTATAAAACGATTTTATACAATATTTTTTTATTTTTCTGTTGCTCTGCACAGTTTGACTCTGGAGTGAGACTCTCCAGTGGGACTGCAAAAACAAATAAATGAAATAAAATCAAAAATAAGTTACTAAACCTCTTCTAAGGTTGGACATATCTTGGATAAGTGAAATGATCTCAGAGATAATTCCAGAAATGTGTTCCATATTCTGGTTTATTTCGTCTATGTTATAAAACCCATAATGTTCCTTCAAGAGGAAAGAGTCTGGGCTTTTATGGGTTACTGCTAAAGGAGGCTGCCAAAGTAGAGATACATTTAGAGATGAAATGAGTGAGTCACAGTTATTATGACTAATAACCACTTAGTGTTTATTTATCAGGCACGGGAAATTTCTTTTAAATGTTTCTATTTGCTACAAAAATCAAGAAGTACATGGAGAAGGCGGATGAAGTCAAAGGGACCTTATTAATCTTTTCTACTGCAGTGAACAATCAGCGAGGCCTGTGTCTCCAAACTGGGCCATTTTATTTGCGATGACATTTTTACACGTTGAGCATAAGGCACTTTAAAGCATCTTTAAAGTAATGTAAATGTGTCGCTAGCACGACATCAAAAAAGAGTGTGAAGAAAATTCCCCCATGAAGACGTATTGGGATTGGAGCTCTTTGCTGTTTTTTGTTTTACACCCTTTTATGGCCTCACAGAGTCACCAGCTGCCCAGCTGTATGACTTCATTTATGAGTTGATGGATTGAAACATTATCATAATGAATATAAACTGAGAGTTCCAGCCAGGCGTGGAGTTATGGCCGGGCCCAGCTGACCGTGTACGAATGGCTGACCCAAATTACTAAGAAGTCATATTGCTCACATATTGACCAAACACACCTGCCCAATTTGATGTTGGTCCATGCCCGTCACCTCTGGATCAGCTGTTTTGGTGATTGGAATTCACACAAACAACAATGAGTCGGATGTTTCTCTAATTCTAGACCAGTAGTACTGGGGTCCTTGTAGTGGGACAACAGGAACATAAAGACCTTATCTGCAGAAGGACATCAATGAGCAGCTGAGTTGAGTTGCTGGTTATAATGTTGTGTCAGCGATGTTCGTGTATTTTGTGTTAGATTTTTAGAAACTTAGAAAGTAACGTAAACTAGATTCTTCATCTTACCGCTTTTTTTAGGGATATACCCTTGCGGTCGGAAATGACAGCTTAAGCCTCGTTAATGTAGTGAACTGTCCGAGGAAAGTAAACTCCCCATCAATTAATTAAATTAAAAAGGCCCATCTCAAATGATGTGGGCCCACCCAAAGTTGAAATCCTCTCACGTCGCCCCTCTTTAGCCCCTCCCTGCCATGATTCCTCATTTTGTTAATTTCTCCACTTCAACCCTTTTTTAGCTCTCACCACAAACAATAGGAGGGGGGTATAAGAATGGCTTCCATCTGGTCATTCCGGACATTTTACCGACAAAACGTTAAACCCACAGCGACACACTGAAGCGGTGATTTTTACTATTCAGGGAAATCTCTCAATTTCCTATTTTCTGTTTCCACGGTTACCAGTCGGACTAATTCTGGTGCTGGTTTAGTTTCCTGAACAGAGCAACTGGGAGTGTGGAATGAAGGTGAGGTGAGTGCAGGCAGTGTGGAGTGGGTAGAGAAGAGTGTCAGGAGTTATCTGTGACAGAAGAGTAGGAGCAGGAGTGAAGGGAAAGATTTTCAGGATGGAGGTGAGAACAGTGACAGCAGAACTGAAGATGTTCAGATGTTCTCTGGGAGTTAGGTGGATGGACAGGATTAGAAAGGAGGACATCAGAGGGACCGTCCAGGTTAGACGTCCTGGAGACAAAGTCAAAGAGGACAGATGGAGATGGTTTGGACACGTGAAGAGGAGGAGTAGTGGATCTGGTAGAAGGATGGAGATGGCGCTGACAGGCAGAAAGAAAAGGGGAAGACCAAAGAGAATGTTTCTGAATGTGGGGAGAGGGAACATAAGGTTGGTAAGTGTGACAGAGGAAGATGAAGAGGACACGGCCAGATGGGAACAGATGATACACTGTGGGGACCCCACAGAAGAAGAAAAGGAATTTAGTTTTTGGAGCATGACTCAAAAACAGTTTAATCATTTTGTACAAAAATTTCTACAGACAAAAACCAAGAAATTAAGTTTTTGCTTTTACTGTGAGGAAATGCCGTTTGAGATTGTTTCCATGGTTTCCATTTGAAGAAGGTTCACCCTGGGAGAGGAATTCGTCTCAGACGAGGGTCTCCTCAAAAACATCATGAAAACAAATACTTCAAAATACTTCAGCGATACAGTTTGATATTTAGGGAATCTTAAACGTTTGAACACATTTTTGAAAAGAAAAGGTTTTTCTCAGGTATGTTCTGAACATGTATCACATAAATAACATCCAGGTACTTTTCTCAGGTATGTTCTGAACATGTATCACATAAATAACATCCAGGTACTTTTCTCAGGTATGTTCTGAACATGTATCACATAAATAACATCCAGGTACTTTTCTCAGGTATGTTCTGAACATGTATCACATAAATAACATCCAGGTACTTTTCTCAGGTATGTTCTGAACATGTATCACATAAATAACATCCAGGTACTTTTCTCAGGTATGTTCTGAACATGTATCACATAAATAACATCCAGGTACTTTTCTGTCGTCCATTAAATGCAGCATTCATGAGGGAATGCCTATTATTTCATGTTCACTTCTTTCTTCCATTCTTAATCATCTTCTCTTACAGTTCCAGTGACTTTTCCCCTTCTTACTTCTAAACTCTTTCTGCTCAAACCCTTTTTGCGTAATCCTCACGCAGCAGCAGACAAAAACGCCCGTCACTCACACGGCCTGCATGATCAGAGCCGAGATCTTTCTGTCGGCGCTTTAAAATAACTGCGTGGATGTTTCCTTCCAGCCAATTTCGTCCCTGCCGACCTCACGCTGACGGCCAACAGAGGAGACACGGTTAACCTCAGCATGCAGCTGCTCAGCTTCGAGAAGAGAGACGTTGCCTGGAAGTACAACGGTACGTTAAAGCTGGAGGCCGAGCGAAAACAAAAAAAAAGGAATCGAAAAATGACGACTTTTGAACAAATTGGAAGAAATGTTCATCAATGCTTTCTACGTCTTCTGCGCAGGAAACTACTATTACATGACTCACTATAATGATATGATCAACCGCACAGCAGTGCTGACGGTGGAGAACGCAGCTCCTGCCAATCAGGGCATCTACAGTGCCAGCTACGTGGGGGACAGCCCCCTGCATGGGGCCTGGATGAGGCTGATAGTGAGAGGTAGGCTGGAGGCTCAGCGTACGTTCTGAGGATGTTGTTGGCAGAATCTCACGCTGAAAGAACTGAATGACTCCATCTGGTAACATCATCTTCAAACACGTAATCGTTTCCAGTAAATGAGAAGCGACTCGTTTATTAAATCCCTTTAATGTCCTCATCAAGAAAAGAAAAAGCAACAACAAGTATTTTTTTGCATATTTGATTTTTATGTTAGATATCTTAGACGTTCAGTCAGGTTTACTGTCAAATGAAAAATAAGTTTGGTCAAGCATGTTTTTAAACAGTTTAAAAAAAACTAAAACTATTTTGTGATGAAATTTCGTATTTCATGGAAAATAGTGAATTTTGATTTTTTTTTTTGTTATTGTATAAATTAATCTCCAAAAAATAATCGGCACAAATTATCATCATTATAATTGTTCTATGCATTAAAGCCGTTGACTTTTCGGGGATATAAACTCTTCAAAAAGCAGGAAATAAAGCATCCATGAATTTTCCACGTATTTTTTGACGGTATATTTTGTTCACTTCTCTAAGTAAATACACCTTTCTTTTTATTTTCGCTGCAGAATGTCCCAGTAAGAAGTGGGGTCCTTCCTGCGACAAGGATTGTCCAGAGTGTCTGAATGGCGGGGTGTGCCACGACGCTGACGGAGACTGTATGTGCCCCCCGGGATTCATGGGAACGCGCTGCGAGACAGGTTGGTCGACAGGAAGCTGAATGTTAACTGCATAGATCTATTTTCACAAACAGAACTCCAAAGATGAGAACCTGGACCTGAAAATTAAAACACTACATGCGTCGTAACCCTCCTTACAAAGACCCAAATCCTGCAAATGAGCCGCATCGCAGACAAGATGAAGGGTCCGCAGCCAAGTGTGAGACAATAGGCTAAATGATTTTCTATTCCATCATCTGCACACTGATCCTGTTAGCATGCTAATAAATGAGCAAGTATGATCTTTACCGCCGGATGGGATGGCGGTTGGTAACACTGCTGGGTTCTGGCGGGTTTTCTCGCTTCCTCAGTCCAAAAACACGCAGTGAAGGTGAATCAGTCACTCTAAACTGTCCGTACGTGTGAATGGTTGTTTGTCTCTATGGAACAGGTAACTTGACCCTCGCCTTTCACCCAGCGCCACCTGGGATGGGCTCCGACCCCCCCTATTATCCTCCGATTAGGATAAGTGGTTACAGAAAATGGAATGGAATGGTCACCATGTTCATAATGTAATTTTAGCTTGTTAGCATGATTTTGCAGGTATAGTCAGAAACCACAGCTCATAACTCAACAAAAGTATAAAACCTACCGCTGAGTGTAACAGACATTATGTTAGATTTGATTCATCTGATTTAAATTTAAAACTTTTTATTTATCCCTTAAAGGAAATCCATTAATCCAGATTATAAAGCAGCAGACACAATCTGAACAGTATGAAAACACAAGTATATGAATGTATTAGTGTACATAAATATAATTATATATATATAATTTAGTATGTAAGTACTACGTTAGTAGTAATTTAGTACTATAAGCATTTTTTTATGTCATATTTCAAATTGTATATAACCACAGAAGATAGCACTATTGTATTTTTATTATTATTTTCGATATATATTTTTTGTATCTACATAATTTAACATATTTATTGTCTCACATGTCACGATCTAAACCAAAAGCATATGAAGAATTATATTTTAATAGAGAACGGTGGGGATTAGACACGTTTATACTTCCTCCTACTCCTTTTTCGAACGCTTGATGCAAATTGATTCTTTTTTGCTTCTTTTGCTTTGTTGCTATTTATTGTTTGGTGTCTTTCTTGGTTTCACACTGGGCTATTTCATTTTGAATATTTAAATGTATAGATATATTACATAGTAAGTACAGGTAGAACAGGTATAAAGGTGTATTAAGTACATGTGGAATTTAAAACCAAAATTTGCAGATGGATATTGTGAAACTGGCTTCTGTCACAAAGGACGACTACGGCGATTGGTTGATGTAGTGTATGATGTCATTCTCTACCTGCGGGTACTAGTTACTGGTTAAAGTTCCTCTAGTGTTGGGTTTGGGCTTTATTCAGCCAAACTGGGTCAGCTTTGAGTGTTTTGCTGAGCTGTTAGATCACATATGAGGAATCTGCAGATATCTGAGCAGCGGTGCTTTTATTTTTCCTATGCATCACATCTGTGCATTCCATATCCTACGCAGTTAACCTCGACTATGACACCAACATCTACGGAGGACCACTTACACCCTTTTGTGTTTCGTGAAGCAGTACGAGGCATGAACCAGCCAAAGTCAAGGGATTTAAATAAACACACGTATGAATTTGTCTTTTGTCTGATGCCTCGCAGCCTGCAGGGAAGGAATGTTTGGCCGAAACTGCCAGCAGTCGTGCGGCTCTGAGCTAAACTGCAAGGGGCTTCGTTTCTGCCTACCTGACCCTTACGGCTGCTCCTGCGCCAGCGGCTGGTTTGGGAGCCGCTGTGAGAAAGGTGAGCCTCACGGCACGTGGATTTTTTTCCCCCTGAGAAGTAGAGATATAGGATTAATAACATATTTTAGTCCCACTCTGCAGAACGGTTTTTCTCTTTCCTCTCCTCAGCCTGCCATAGCGGCATGTTCGGGCCAGACTGCATGCTGCACTGTCAGTGCCAGAATGGAGGCGTTTGCAACCGTTTTGGCGGGTGCCAGTGTCCCACGGGGTGGAGGGGGCAGAACTGTGAGAAGTCCGGTAGGTATACCAAAGTCCCCCTTTGCTCTGTTTCACCCAGCTCCCCCACATCTGCTGAAGTTTTCGATATCGACATTTTCTCCACTGCCACATCGTCTGTTACTCTGCATATCGCCTCCACTCAAGTCTCTGTTCCACGCCTCTCCCCTTTCTTCAGACCGGGCACCACAGATCCTGGATTTGGACAGCAATTTAGAGTGGAATCTGAACTCCAGTCCCAAGATCTCCTGCTCGGCCACAGGCAACCCCCTGCCTAGTCATAACAGCATCGAGCTGCGAAAGCTGGACAGCACTGTGCTGAAGGTAGGCAGACAAGCATGAAACACCTCAGCCAAGAGTAGGAATACAAATAAACTAAATGCAAAGGTTGGTTAAATGTATCTCTAAAATACAAGGCCACACAGGGGGAGTGTGACGTAGCACCCTGGCTCTCTCGGTGGATGCACCCGGGGTTGACTTGAGGACAGGCTCATACATCTGCCTCTGATTTCTGCCAGCATCTGAAATTAAGTGTGACGGTTTCCACCACACTGCCGGAAATCCCCTTTTGTTGATCCTTCAGAATCTTAAATATAAAAAGGTACAGGGACTCCAGCTTTGGAGAAAATGAAAGAAACACATTAAGCGTATCAGTCTACTTAAATATATATTAATAGATTTACGTAAACGGCCCCACAGAATACAACACAACTGTTAAAACTGTTAACTGATAAGATTTTATAAGCATTCATTCAAGTTTGTTTTTTTAGGGTTCGGGTGAGTCTTGTTTTGAAAACGGTTCAACCACATTGGTCTTAAGAGACTTTAATTAGTTTAATTATTGCAAACTCATTTTAATATCCCAGCTAGCGACAAGGGCAGATAAGATTAGATGATTTAAGGTAACACTTAATGAGTTCCAAAGGGATATTATGTATTATAGAGACGGTGCTGCTGTCGCTAGAAGATCTAGAGTTGTATTAATTCTTGTATTTTGGGAAATGCTGTATTATTTTATTGTGTTTGGATTACGATGGAAAGATAAATCTTACTCACAGGTCTGTGAGTAATCAAAGCTGGACAGAATAATGAGGACAGAATGACAGAATAGAGGGAGAAATCACACATTTGCCTTCAATTAAGATTAAAAAGGACAAAACTTCTCATACGACTAAAAGAAAATATTTGATCCTTGTGTAAAAATGTACAAGCAGAACTTTAAGAAAAACAGAATTTTTGACATACTCACCATTTTTTTTGGAAAAATGCCTTAGACAACTTTTTTTCTCTCGCTTTTTCCTCGCTGTATTAATAATTCTCTGTAAGCCTGAGCGATGGTGTAAGTATTATGATTTCCGTGATTGTCCATGATCAGAATGTGGTTTTATTCACACTTTGCCGGTTTTAGCAGGATAAGATTTAATGCTGGAAACAACAATGCTGTTTTATCATAACACAATATAAATGCGATACATTTTATACATTCCAAAGTAAATAGTATACTTCTACTGACTAAATAATAAAACATCAAATACTCTAATCATACTAATGATACTTAAATATTACAGGTACTGGGACAAAGTCACACCTGAAACACCTGGTTGATTAGTAACATCCTCTGAACGACCTCTGAAGATCAGAATGTTCCAGTCGCTCTCCTCATATCATGTGTGTTAGAGTGGGCATACCCGGCCCATTCACTCTTTCGTGGGGGATGCTGGGATTGGACAAATCATGTCCATCATGAAATTACGTTGGGGACCGGCTCGCGTCAGGGAACGCTCCAATCGGGTTCAGAGCAGGGGGGGGGGCACGTTTCTTTGAACAGTGATGGAACGTACTGCTATGCTGGTTGGATGTTCGAGAGGTTCGTCCAGGGCGCCACACAAGCTGGAACTGCCCCCGCCTTTAACTCCTCCTACATTTTATATAGGTTCTGAGTGAGCAAAGCTCGTCTTTCGTTCTGCTTCAACTCAACCGACTCCTCCTCCAGTCCTCCTCTTCACAACACTGATGTTAAAAACCAGAAATGGCCTCAGAGACGGGGAGTGTCAGTCCTTCCAGATCTCAACTCGTTGTTTGTACATTTCTTAAGATATACCAAATGCTAACCTTTGACCTTTGCAGGTGTAGATTTTTTTATCTTATGATAGAGCCTTACATTCTTTGTCTTTATGCAGAGCTAAGCTAAGCTAAGCTCCTGGTTGTAGCTATAACATCAGCGTCTGTATAATATTCCTTTAAAATGTGTCAAATGTAACGGATGAACTTTATAAATCAGTTTTGTGGACCTCAAGGACGGTCGTCAGCTATCGTGACATGAGCTCAGGAGGAGAGTTAAAATTGACTGCGCCTTTAAAACTGCACTGAAGGTTGAGTCAAGCTCTGAGGAAGTCCATACAATGGCTTGAGGAGATAAGGTCATATCAATCTACCGTGCAGCAGTTACCACGTGTTTCTCGTAGGTGACATATTTATATCAGGTTCTGTGTTATTCTTTTTGTGCTGCTTCCTCGATAATGGAAATAATCTGATGAGGCATTCTCCCGGCCGTTCCCACAGGAACTAGAAAAACTTACAAGTGCCAAAGCACAGCGGCAAAAACAAGCACAGGAAATGAAAATGTGTCATTTTTCTTTCCTTCTCTCTTTCTTTTTCTTCATCCTGGATGTAATGTATGTTTTATTCTCAGGCCTCCCATACCATCATGGACTCCAACAAAAGCACGGCCCTGTTCGAGATCCCGCGTCTGACTGCTCATCAAGGAGGGTTATGGGAGTGCAGGGTGTCCACGAATGGGGGCCAGGACTCCCGCAAGTTCAACCTGACCGTTAAAGGTTTAGTAGGATTTTAAACAATGCTCAAAGGGTTAATATAAATTCCCTGTGATATTTTGGCAGCCTACTGATGGATCGTAGAAATAACAGCGGAATGGGTTTTCTTTCTGTTTGTTCAGAGCCGCCTGTCCCCACTACTGCCCCCACGCTGCTGGAGAAAAGGAGCAAGCAGCTGCTGGTCATGCCGGTGGACTCCCACAGAGGAGACGGCCCCATCGTCTCCACCAGACTCCTCTACAAGCCCGTGGAGAATGGAGACTCCTGGTCCTCCATCATAGGTAGGCATGCACAGATATCATTCGGCAGAGTGACGCCAGCATTTATCTGAGAAGCCAAATCAAGCAGTCGTCGATGTTATTTCAACACCTTTTAAGTTCAGCCAGGGTTACAATGTGAAAAATGTCTTAATGATAAGAAAATAAACCCACTTTTTAAAAAATACACCAAATTGGCCGGTGATCATGTCATTGGACATGTTTGTTGCTTTAATCCCTTTGATTGATCAGCACTCGCCTGGTATCTTAAGTGGAGGAAGGTTAATCACTTCAATGGGGTCTTTGGGTGGGCAACCTCATTCAATTGTGTTTCGTATCTCCGGGCCGGGTGCAGCAGCCTGGAGATAAACTTGTTTTGTACCCAGTGAGGATGTGACTTAATGTTGCTGGAGTTTGGCAGAGAGAACAGGAGGAATCTCAGACCCACAGGTTGAGGTTCTTTCTGGGGTGTGGGAAGAACATTGTAGGTGGTTCTGATGATGAAGCTGATTCATCTTTCTTCCATCTATCAGAGATGGCAGAGAGAGAGAGAGAGAGAGAGTGTAGGGAGGGTTGGGAGGGGCAGGGGGGCTTTGGGTGTGAGGGGAGGTGGCACAGACAAGTAGCTGTTCCCCATAATGGAGAAGACCAGCGAACACAACAATGATGCAAAGAAAAGGAGTAGAGCTACAAAAATCTGACAATGGGCTCAAAATGTCAGTTTCAACAGTTGGGTCAATAATTAAGATGTTGAAAGAAACTGAACGTATTCAAAATCAGCCTGGAAGAGGACCTGTCTGCAAACTGACCGCCACACACTGCGAGGAGGATGGTTGGACTGACAAAAGACGCTCCAAGGATTACAGCTAGAGATCTGCAGAGGTCAGTTGGGGTCAGAAATCTCCCTAAACAGCATCAGATGGCTGCATGGGTAGCAGGACAAGAAGCCTCTGCTTTCAGGTCCTTTTTTCTGCCAAAGGTCTGGGATGGGATTCAAAGATCACAAAATAAAAGTTCTGAAATTGCCAACCCAGTCACCTGACCTTAACCCCACAGAACATTTGTGGGACGTGCTGCAGAGGAGGGTCCACAAGCATGGACCTCAGAACCTGAAGGAGTTGGAGAGTTTGTGTTTGGAGGAATGGTCTCAGATCGCCTCCATGTGTTCTGAAACCTCATCACACACACACACGTTTTTTTAATATTTTTTATTATGATTTGACAAATATCTTGACTAAAAGGTTAAAGACGGTTTTTAATTACTAATTTTCTCGCTTTTTTTTTTTATTAATAAAAGAGTGTCCTGTATTTCCTTTCCCTCATATAACAGATCAGATAACAAAAACATTTTAGGAATTTCTAACAATTTGGATACAGCAGATCCTGCAAAATGTCTATATCCTTCTCTGTAACCAGGGTGTTTCGTAATGAGCGTGTCCTTTCAGTCTATAGTGACAAAGAACCAATCACGCTGATGAACCTGGAGCCGTCCACACGCTACCGCGTCTGCGTCCAGCTGAGCCGTCCTGGAGAAGGAGGGGAGGGGTCCCCGGGGCCCGAAGCCATCATGGAGACCGACTGTCCTGGTAAGATCCAGAAATTACGGGTAGCGGCCCGGTTCACGGGAGTCGTGCCATTACTGTACATGAGGATATTTTTCTGGAAGTCCTGCCTGGGAATAAACATGTATAGTCTGGATGTCTAGACCACAGCACTTAGACTAGCGTAATTATATTGTGTCTGGTTAGTCTAATAGTAAATTCTCATCGTTTTTGCTGAGTCGTGCATTTCCCAGGCCTCAAAAAGCCAATTGTCTTTTCCCCAATGAGCATATCTGTCCTGATGGCTCATGTATGGAGAAAATATAGAAATACACTAGTGGATTGGAATCATTTGTGGACATTTTGCTGAGATAAAATGAAGACCATATGGGTTTCCAAACCATAATAATAATAAAACAACAGAACGGCTTTTATCCCCAGTCATCCAGGAGTTACAAAACAAACAAGCAAGTACTGAAATTAAAGTTTGGCATTTTATTCCTTATGATCGTGGGGCAGAGAGAGAGAGAGAGTGAGAGTGAGAGAGACACAGAGAGAGAGAGAGAGAGAGAGAGAGAGAGAGAGAGATACACTGAGAGTGTATCTCAGTGTGTGAGAACAGAATTCCAATATTTGTAAAGGTGCATGTATAAAATGTAATTTAATTCATGTTTGAAGGAAATGTTGGTCGCTCATATAAACACAAAGTATTTATTTTAGTGTATTTTATGACTTCTGTGAAGAACCTCATATAGAGTGATGTGAATGTGGAGTCTCGTTATCATGTGATAAAAATTATGAAAAAGTTATATATAGTATGACATTAATGTCAATCAATAGAATCAAACACCTGGTCATTTCATACTACCTGCGTACATGAAGCTCTGTGAAAGTCTTCATAGTTCTCTGTTGTGACCCTAAAGTCAAGGTATTTCCCTATTTCATGTTGAAAGGAATAACAAGACTGACAGGACTGTGACATTCTCCTGGCCCAGATCAGAATTTAAAAGATCGGACTCCATTGGATCCATGGCATCAGTGCTGGACGCGGTGCTAGTTTTGGCTGAAGCGTCTTGCGGCCAGCAACGCACCGGCGAACGCCGCTGCTTTTCTAACGTGCTTCAATTTCCGCCTTGTCCTGCCGCATGTCATACATTACCTTGTCCAGTCAGTCTCAACAGTTGGACTAGTCCGTACAAGTTTGTTAGCTCTCGAAACATCTTTATGTTGTTAGGTAGCCCGTGCTAGCTAGCTTAACGTGACTGAACGCCCTTTGAACTCGTAGAGGAAGTGACGCAGGCAGCATACAAAATCTGAACACAAGTGGACAACAGGACACAATTAGAAACGCATGATAGACACAGGCGTAAACGGAAATGTGCCTCGCTGTCCGCCTGGGTTCCGATCTTCCTAAACGCATTTTGAACCAAGAAGATAAAGGGTTCCCCGGCGCATTTAAAAAAACAAACAAAAAAAACAGTAGGAGAGTCACTAGAAAAACCACCGAGAAAAGAATTTAAGTTAAAAAAGAAAACGTCCGTATAAACGGCCACATAGGACCTAATGTGGCGATGAGCGGAGGAGAAGCTTTGACGGACATGCAGCAGCAGATGAGATGATTGTGACGAGATGAGCAGCCTAGCAAAGGTTCAGGTGTGCGGAGATCCAACCCAAACACTCTGAGACAAGGGAGAGAGAGAGGGAGGAGGTAAGGGAGGGAGAGGGAAAAGACAGGAAACCTCCAGGAAGGGTTATGTAACGGAGCAGTCGAGACAATTATCCCTCTTAAATACAACATATCTTTTCTGTGGCATCCATGCTGTTTCCACAATATGACTAATAAGTTCATGGACACGACCAAAACCTTAGATTAGATGTAATACGTTGATTTAATTTGGGCCCAGTCCAGTCAACATTGAGACACCCCATCATATTGCATGTCTTTGCAGCCTGTGAGAAACCAGAGCAGCATTATGGGTAATTTCAGAGTGGACCATGGTTTGAAGCGTATCTTGTGTTGTGAGCAGAACAAAACGTAAATGTTATGTAAACATGTCTTTATTGTCAATACCCATCTTCTTTAATTCAAATAAATCATAAAAATCCAACCTTTAACTCAAGTAAACAACATTCTTCACATGAAACAAATCCTTTAAATACGTGTACCACAATTATTTTCACCTTACATTTAATACTTAGTGCACACATTAACAGCCCTGAGTCTCCTTCTGTGGTGTTTGATGAGGTTTGAGTTCACAAGGAGAAGATTTGAGACCTTTCCTTCAAGCAGAACATCTGCGACTCCCTCAGGTTCTGGGCTCCACGATTGTGGACTCTCTCCTCTGCAGCACATCCCACAGATGTTCTGGGATGGTCATGGCAAAATCTTTATTTTTTTGGTGGTCTGCTTCAGATCATTGTCCTGCTGGAAGGTCCAACCACGACCCACTTTAAGTTTCCTGATAGAAGCTTTCAAGTTTTCATCCAGTGCTAGTATTTGATGGGGTCCATGGTACCGTGTCTTCACAGTGGATCTGAGGCGCTTTCCTCCAAGCGTTTCTTTCTTGCTACGCCACACCTTTATTAAATTGTTTCTTTCCAAAAAGCTCTGTTTTCTTCTGACCTCTGACCTTGTCCCGGTGAAAGTCCCATTGGTGTTTTGCCAAACTGTAGAAGATTTACTTTGTGTGTGGATGACAGAGACAGCTTTTTTCTTGCAATCCTCCCAAACGGCTGGTGTTGGTTCCGTCTGATGGTGCTTAAGGAAAATATCCGACCCCAAAATTCAACCGACCTCTGACCTCACTAGTCATTGTGGGAGTAAACATTGGGGAGTAACATGCCAGTCGAACCATCTTCTTAATGGTGCATGTGGTCACTTTGCAGACATGTCCTCTTCCATGATGATTTTTATTACCTCGTCTCCTTAAACTTATTAATTATTGGATTGAAACTGGTATTTTTAACCGTTGAGAGACTTTCTTGAATCCACTGCCAGATTTTTACGGCTCTGCAACTTTTCTTCACACATCATTGCTGGGTTCTCCGGTCTTTCTCATTGTCCAGAACGTCAAAGGGAATTAGACCTGTGTCACCTCATATTTATACCCCAGCAAAACAGGAAGTCATCCTTCATCATTACAGAGTTCCTACCCAAACAGGTGAACCTAGAATTATGAATTTGATTGGAAATAAATACCTTTTTATCACAGGGTTTCCTGTGTGCGTCAATAATCGCGTCACACACGTTTTTAAGAAAAGACATTTGTTCAATGGACAGAATTCCAGATTCCTTCAAATCATTTTTCTCGAGTAAAAGGTTATATTGTTGTGAATATTTTTGAATCAAAGATCATGGGTGAGAGACAATAAAGTCTTTTTTTTTGCATCTCTTTTGACTCCAAGACAACCAATAATTCTAGGGGGGGCCACTGAGTACCTCAGGGGGGAATGTGAGACCACCAGCACTGACCTACTGACAGACAATCATAAGGAGCGGTCAGCTCATCTTGTGTTCTCTGTCGCTGCAGAGCCCACAGTTCAGCCTGAGATTGACGTCAGCTCGGTGGACGGCCGTAACGCCACCGTTCGGTGGCGACTGCCCGCCAACAATGGCATTAATACCGGCGCCGCCAGTGGCTTTTTAGTGCAGCTCTTCGGGCCGCCGCCCTACAGTGAGAAACTAAAGGAGGAGACCACGCTGCTCAATGTGCTCTCCACAAAGTTCCACAACCTGGAGTATCAGCAGGACTACACCGTGGTGGTGCAGCTCATCAACTGCGGTAGCCAGGGGCCGTCCTCCAAACCCTACCAGTTTCGCATCTACAGCCAGGGTAACTAGAAAACTCTGCTGCTAACAGCTAGGAAAATGAATTCCTCTCAATGTTGATACATTTTTTTCCAATGCATCTGTGCTGCAACACAATTTAATGGATGGCTCACATTTGGGTTGGGGGGGGAATTACCCCACCCGTAGTGTGTTTGGTAAATACACAGGAAAAAGCTCAGGCTAGGTGACTCTCTCTGCCCACAAAGTATGAAAAGATTATTTTTTAAATGACACTGATAACTTGATTTGAACGAATAATCCAGCTTCTAATCAGTTTAGATGATGAAGAAAAAGATCCTTCTTGCTATAGATTAGGCATAAATCTTCCCCAGAACAACAAATTATAGAAATAGTGATCATTTCTGTTTTCTCTCAGGTCCATCATCTCCACGCAACGTCCAGGCCCTGCCTCTGTCCATGTCCGCCATCCAGGTGAAGTGGCAGCCCCCTGAAGACCCAAATGGAGGCATAGTTAAATACATCATAGAGTACCAGCCAGTTGGCCAGGGGAACCCCCACCCTTGGGTGGACACCGACGATGGAAACAAGACCGCCAAAGAGGTGACGGCGCTGAACGGCAGCACTCTGTACCAGTTCAGAGTGAGGGCTTTCTCCAAGGTGCCGGGAGAATGGAGCCAGTTTGTCAAGGCCATGACACAAGGAGATGGTGAGTGGGAGGAGTTATGGACCACCGTAACCTCTGAGACGTACATGATGGTGTCATTGGATCAACTCAAGATTCCCACCCGGATGTGGGATGTGTGACTAAATGTTAGCACGAAAAATAATTTCCTATCTGGAGAGGCAACAAAAGAAGAACAAAGTTTCACGGCAAAAACTATTTCACTAGAAGAAAGTCAAAATTTCTTAAAATAATCAAATTGTGGGCCAGTGGGAGATGTCAATTATTATTGGCTAGAGTAATTATTACACTATCTAAATCTGAAATTGAAGCAAGGTATTCTAAATAAAATGGGAGCACCCATCAAGACCTGGAGTCCTGGAGATGTTCTGACCCAGTCATCCATCCATCACGATTTGGCCCAGTCAGAGTTGTATAAGATCCATTTTCCTGCTCATTTGTCATTTTTTCCAAACACATTAACTTCAAGGACAAAATGTTCACTTGTTAAAATACAAACCACCTACTGAGGAAATCAATGCTATTGTAACTCCCACTGCCCGGTGGTTATAATGTTATGGCTCATCAGATAATCTTCTCGTCACAAGCAGAACATGCTTGATAAGATACATTCCTCTTTAGACACAAATAAGATACGTTTCCCCGAAAAAAGGGGCTTTTTTTTTTAATCTTCCCTCTTGGAAATAGATTTTAATCCAAGTGAGGATTGTACCTGGTCAAGAAATCAACATGATAATAAAATAGTCAAATATACTGATAGTAGTATGAAGCTTGTCTCTGGTGGAATTGAGCAGAACTGCTCGCACAGGGACTGGGTTCTGTTTGAGAAAGAATAATGCAAAAACCGTCCATTTATCTCCACTATCAAGAGAATCATCTCATTTCCTGATTTGTATTTTTCTTCTTCCTTATTCTCCCATTCCCTCCCTCCCTCCATCCATCTCCTCCCCTCTGCTGGAAAAAAAAGGCCTGGAGAGTTTAATCCCGACCACCCAGGGGGTCGCTGGGGGGCCCGCCGGGCAAGGGTACCAGCTGCTGGTGGCAGTCGTGGGCTCAGTAACCGTCACCTGTGTGACGATCCTGCTGGCGCTGCTGGCCCTGTTCTTCATCCGCAAGACGCTGCTCAACCGCCGGCGCACCTTCACCTACCAGTCTGGATCGGTATGGATTTCACGGAAAAAGTTGTGGGATTTCCCGGCAAAGCATTTGTTTTTGAACTTGAGTTAAAAGTCATTTTCACTCTTAAGGGCGAGGAGACGATTCTGCAGTTCAACTCAGGAACTCTGACCCTGACAAGGAGGCCCAAACCGACGCCAGAACCCCTCACCTATCCGATCCTGGAGTGGGAGGACATAAAGTTTGAGGATGTCATCGGAGAGGGGAACTTCGGCCAGGTGATGAGGCTCCTCTTCCTCCCGTTCTTTGTTCTCTGGGTTGAACCGTCAAACTAACAGCCGTTTCATAAACCAGGTGATCAAAGCCATGATAAAGAAGGACGGCAGTAAAATGAGCGCAGCCATCAAGATGCTGAAAGGTGACTTTTGGCGCGCATTCACACAAAGCACATAAACGCACTGATCAGAATCGGCTCCAAAAAAACACGGAGGGGAATGGAATCCCTCTTCAGCGCATTCTTTGAAGAGGGAGGATTTCATTTCTCCAAGTTCAAGCTGCTTGTCTTGCAGTTTTTGGAATGATGCTGCGTGTGCTCGTCCTCCTGCAGAGTTCGCCTCGGAGAATGACCACCGAGACTTTGCAGGGGAGCTGGAAGTGCTGTGCAAACTGGGCCAGCATCCCAACATCATCAACCTGATCGGCGCCTGCGAGAACAGAGGTGAGTGACTGACACCTAGTGGCCGTGGATGGTATTGATGTGTTTTCTGCACACGCTCTGATCTGTTTCAGGCTACTTCTTTTGCTGCCACTGGGATTCAAAGGGCCACAATTGACGTGGTTTATATGCTGTGTTTGATTTATTTTATTATTTTATTAGTCTCCTATGGCGATATGTGGCCTGCAAATTTATTTCTAAACTATGCTACAGATAAAATATCCTGTCCGGATTCCACTGGTTGAGTGGATACATTGAATCCCTGCTGTAAAGAAACAGGTTAGAGGTTGGGATCCCAACAGTTGGTTTAATTAAACCCAGCTTTTTTATTTAAGATAAAGAGGAAGAGTCTCTGAAATATACTCAAAGTATAAAAGTAAAAAGAGGAATGCATTTCTTCCCCGTCTTTTTTTGGTGAAAATCAAACTGTATCCTGTGTTATATTGATGTGAAATTAATTTATTAGGAATTTATCTAATTTTACTTTATTACTGCCAATATATTTAGCATGAATGAATGATTAGTAGGAAACCTTTTTATTTCTTTAGGGCAATTTTTAAATTAACATTAAAGTGAGAAATCCCGAATCAAACATACGACCTTCTGCAAAAACGCTTCACCGCCTGACCCTCCAGTCGTTTGAATTCTTCTGTCGAGTTCGATATGCACCCATGGGTACCACAAGGGATTGTCTTTTTTGGCACGTTGTCCCTTTAATCAGGTTGGAATGAGTATTGCTGTGTGGAAACAAGGCAATGATGCAAAAAAAGATATAATCTGCCAAAGTAAGGAGTAGAAAATACAGATATTTGTCGTCTGTGAGGAGGAATAGTGAAAAGTTGTCACAGTAATAATTACTCCTGTAGAGTACAGAGAGCTCTTAAGAAGTATTTCTGTGTCTCCCCCATGCGAACCGCTGCAGCAGGAAATGCTAGTTCTAAAGAATCCTGACTGGGTTTCTTTGACTTCTCCGCCTGCGTCACAAGCCCGCCGTTCTATAACGGATTAATGTATTTGTCCAGGGTTTCCTCGGCAACCGTTCCCGCCGAGGGGGTGTCGGTGTCCCACAACTGCATCCGAATTCAATTGCTATGGTTTGATCAGAGATTGATAACGTGGCAGAGAGGAAGTATAGTATGGAAGGTGCGTTAACGAACCAAATGAAGCCTGAAAAATAAACATCTGACCAGTTCGCTGTGTCCCGCCCTCTCACGCTAAACCTGCAAACCGTCACTCCGACGCTCAACACAGGTTCACTAATCGAATTCAGTGATTAAGGCAATTAAAAACACTCGCTGTGGTGAACAGCATGGCGTTGAAGCGACCTATGAGCACCAAGTGGAAGAATCTGTCAATGCTATGCAAGACATGCAGTAAAATTGGGAAGAAGGAGGAGGAGGAAGAGGAGGAGGAGAAGAAGGAAAGACAGTAACATCAAATGTTTGTCAATTCCATTTAATATCTTGTTTGTTTTTTTAATATACTATATGTTCAGTTGTGTGTGCATCAGTTATATGGGGGAGAGATGGCACCAGGATGGAAGAAGAGAGGGATGATGCTTTGGGTAAAGTTCTGCTGGGACATCTTGGGTCCAGCCATTCATGTGGATGTTACTGAGACATCATGGCCGACCCAGAACCTACCTACCTACCTACGCCCCCCTACGCGTTATGTTTCAGTTCACAATCAAAGGACTCAAAACGCAAACATAATCAAAAGAGTAATGATGAAAAAAATGAAGTTTAGTGAAAAAAGGACAAACTGACGAACTAAACAGTCAAACTATAGAACCAGAGACAAAGTGAGAGGAAGTCAGAAGCGACGGCAAAAGAAATCAAAATGACCAAATAATGATTCATGAAAGAAACTAAAAACAAGACAGGATTCAGGGAGCAGGACTCTGGAGGCTTTCTTAAAAGAGAGGAAGGCTCAGACTTTAATTCAGTGAGTAACGAGGACAGTTGGACACAGGTGAGGACCGGGGACAGGTGAGAAGATTTAACAATCAGTGAGGAGACTCTGCAGGAAAAAGTTGGTCTGGGTCCGATACATTTGTCCTTTGTGACTCTTTCATGGCAGTGAGGACAACAGAAACCACAAGAATAACATTTTTTCTAGTTCCTATTTGGGCCATATCCATATTTGGCTTTTCAGCATGCGGGTCGGTTCTGGGCCGTGATCTGTTCATACTGGAGGCTGACATAGGACGCATTATCAGAGTTTTGTCAACAGCTACACAGAAAAAAAAAATCAGGTCTATGAAAGAAATGAATAATGGATCATTAAGACTCACAGTGTGAAGGCAGCCTTTATCGGGGGCGGGACTAACGCACAGACAGACAGGAAGACAGAAGGAAAGGACGTAGAACACAGAAGGAAACCAAAGGAGGTAGACGGGTGGAAAAATGCTGAACCAGAACCAGGAAAGTAGAAAAGCATAAGGAAATAAATGCAGAACCAATCCATCCAAATAAAACAGGAAACACAAGTTAGACCTGAGAAAAATAGTCCGACTAGAAAATAAACACAGATCAAGAACAGAGTCTTTGTAGCGCCATGAAATCCATGGCAGTTCTGTAGACCAGAACGAAGGCAGCGGATGCCTATTTACATATTTATATACTACTAATAATAATACATTTAATTTATAACGCACTTTACAGTTGGATCAAATCTCAAAGTGCTACAAGGTAAAAGCAGATAAAAGTTAAAGGTTCTCATCAGACATGATTGAAAGCATTTATGATGGGCTACCAACCTATACTTGCATACTCTGCTCATCATCATCATCGTCATCATCATCTTTATTTTAATCAAAGTCATCATCAGCATCATCAAGATCATCAACACCATCTTCATTGACATCAACCTCACGATCATCGTAATCATCATCATCATCATCATCATGATACATGTCATAATCTACATCAACATCAACATCATCCTCATCATCATCAACATCAATGTCCTCATACAGCTTTTTTTCATCCCACCATATAAACAAGCCAGTCAGTCAATCCATCAATCGATCCATCACAAATCCCGCCAACATGTTGTTCATGTTAACACAAGGCCTCAAAAAACCATTTCATGGCTGACTTTCAAATTTAATACCCACATAGACCTTAGTGTGAGGAAGAACTGGATTGTTTTGGGGAAAGATCAGTTGCATGTTTCTGACACTAGGGGGATCTTTACCTCCAAAAAGTTTTGGACTGTAATCTTCTAATAATTTCTAATTTCTAGGCTTGCTTGTACAATGCAGGGGATTGGGGGCTTTTGGGGGATACATATCTATATACTTATATACCCGTACTCATACACAGTATTTCTCCTCTGCAGTCCTACTACTGCCTCTTCTCTGATCTGTTCCTCACGTCGCCGTTTCTCTGTCCTCTCCAGGTTACCTTTACATCGCCATCGAATACGCCCCTTACGGCAACCTTCTGGACTTCCTGAGGAAGAGCAGAGTGCTGGAGACGGATCCTGCCTTCGCCAAGGAGCATGGCACCGCTTCAACCCTCACCTCCCACCAGCTGCTGCAGTTCGCCGTAGACGTGGCCACAGGGATGCACTACCTGAGTGACAAACAGGTAAGAAGAGTTTCTGCCGACAGTTCACAGTGTCACAGCCTCAGGTATGAAGTTGAGGCATGAACTCCTCTTCTCTCCTCTTCCTCACTCTCCTGGAACCAGTTCATCCACAGAGATCTGGCAGCCAGGAATGTTCTGGTAGGAGACAACCTCGTGGCAAAGATAGCAGACTTCGGCCTCTCCCGCGGCGAGGAAGTATATGTGAAGAAGACTATGGTGAGTTTTGGGGATCACACAGAGTTTTCACAAAATGAGTAAAAACTTTTTCCGTTTCAGCAAACAGTAAGATGTATGAAAGACAACGGTTGTTGTTTTCTAGATATTTTTAAGCTTTAAGCGCTCATTTTCATATTGTTGTTTCATACCTTAAGACTATTTATGACTTAATCCAACTATTCCAGCGCTTTAATAGCTTTAATAAATCCTGGATTAGATTCAAGCAGCACCGACCGCCGATTTCAAATACATTCATATATAAGGTTGTCAGAATTCATTGTGTCTTCGTGTTCATCAGTGTTTTTACAATCTTGATATATGTTGTGGAACTGCAAAGAGAGGAAGGGGAATTTGTCTACGTCAAAAGATTTAAGTCTATTTATCTATTTATTAGTGAAGAAATGAGGAAAAATCATTACATCAGCCGTGTTTAACATAAATGTGATATAACATGTTAACATACATGTTACATAACATATAACATTCATCTGTTCTCATGTTTATATCATTTTCTAGAAAACCTCAGAAAACCTCAGATAAATGTTGCTGATATCTACTGATATGATCTGTTGTTGTAATGACGACAAAGCTCCCCCTAGTTTTAGAAATATACACCTGACTTTTCCCCAAATCTATCCTGTTCTTCCTCGCACCAAGCTCTATGTGGGTATAAAATTTGAAAAGGATCCATGAAATAGTTTTCTAGTTATCGCGTTCACCACAAAGTATCCGCGGCGGCCCGGATTCCATAATACCTATTTACTTATTTCATTCGATTCATTATATTTTACTTTTCAAATCCACAGTCTGATTATTCACCTGTTCGCACATCGACGTAACGGTTTCTTGGCTTTCAGGGGAGGCTGCCCGTACGATGGATGGCCATCGAGTCCCTGAACTACAGCGTCTACACCACCAAGAGTGACGTGTGAGTTTGCGTCGACTCGACTGGAACATAAATCGGCGCCCTCGCTACTTCAGCTGGAGTTCTAGCGGCGCACGACTATTGTCTCAGCAGAGGTCCAACATCTGAGGCATTGTGTCTGTATTTGAGACGATCACACCAAATAAGCCCCAAAATAATCGTGTCTCTGAGAGGTTTTCACAAGTGGGATTCCTCGGTCTCATTTCTTCTTCGGCGTCACCTTTGGTGAAGTTTTTGTCGTTGAGGTTTTTTATTATGTAGGAAAGAAAAACAACCCATCATCCCTCTGTCACCGGCGCAGTGTTATTAATGTGCTGCGCGACTGATAAGCCCGGCCAGGAAACCTCGGGTACAACAATGGCAGACGGGCGGAGACGTTGGTCTCTCAACTGGAACCTATTTTTACCCGGAGAGAAGAAGTTGCTGAGGCGGCCGTGGAGTTCAGAGTCAGTCGTAAACAGCAGTCAGACGTAGAGCAGAGAGGAGGAGAGATAAGGCAGCACAAAAACATCGTGTTCATGTAACGCCGCGTCATGATGCTGCAGGAAGGATGTTGGTTTCCTCTCAGTTTCTGCACATCTTTTTGTTTAATTAATACATTTTTCCACCTGCTTTGAATTCTGAAGTCATAAACGTCATTTTTTTATATGTTATATTAGAATATTTAGTTGTTTTAACTTGATTAGAAAACACAGAAACTGTTTCCAAGTATTTTATTAGTATATGAGATGTAAAGTTGTACTTGCTGAGATTAATATAAAAAAAAACATTGTGCCATATTTAGCGCCAAATAATGTTTAAAAACGCATCTAAAACCACATTTATGAACTTGTTCGTATTTACATTTTTGTAAAAAATATAGTGTATAAATTGTTATTGTTAAAACTAAGTATTATATGTTGAATGTAAACGTTAAATTGTTAAAGATTTTAGTCTTAATCTAAATGTTAAACCTAGATTTAATATCTAAATATCAACTATAAATGGAGTTATTACTCCTAAATCAAAATTAGTATTTAGATCTTAAAACTAAATACTAAATACTAAACATAGATTCTAAATCTGATTATTACATATAAATGTAAAAGTTGAAAATGAATCTAATTTGTGTTTTTTTTTATTATTTTATTTATTAAATATATTTACGAAAAATACATATATATATATATAAAAAAATAATTTAATGTGATGAATATTTAATAACCATTTTTCACATCACTTTTGAAAACATTGTTCGGAGATAATTGCAGCAGAATGTTGTTATTTTTCAAATATTCAAATATTAACAGATACGAAAAATTCTGACGGAAATGAACGTTTCTTTTCCTTATATTTCTTTTCATTGCCCTCCTAACGTTTCCCGCTTTGGCGTCTCCTCCCCCAGGTGGTCCTTCGGCGTTCTACTCTGGGAAATTGTGAGCTTAGGTAAGTAAACGTACTTTCTGCACGGGGAAAGATTATGGCGTTTTCTTATGCACAAAAAGACTTTTTTAGACTTACGCTTGTTAAGATCTGTGTTAGTGAGACCTCCTGACCGGAGAACAGCCATTTTCTGCTTTAATTAACACACATACTGTACGTGACATTTTCCTTCACATAGAGGTGATCAGGTTGTATTAGCAGGAATAGGAATGTGTGGAATGTGTGTCCCTGCAGAGTGAATGCATGATGGGTAACATGTCTGGTGTGTTGTATGCGGCGTGTTCATGAACTTGTTGATAGAAGTTTCAAGAAATAGTTTTCGGATCAACTTGGCGTCGACAAACGGCGTCTGTGTTCACCGTCTGTAGCTTCTGCCAAAACCATAAACCCCTCTGCCACCATGGGGCGCTATTTTCACAAATGCACACATCTGCCATCCAATCCAGGAACAGTGTAGATCACATTTGTCAAACTCAATCACAGTCTGCTGGTGTACAGCACAAAAACCACCGATACTACTAATCCCAGAATGCACTGCGATAGCCGGCGTAGTGTTTATCCGGTCGCTCTAAAAAACTTTAGGCTCATCCCGATTATGGCCGTTTCTTCCGCCTATCACCATAAAACAGTAAAATTAGACGGCTGCTCCTCATATCTGCTCCTGCAATCAGGAGCAGCTGCTCCTCAGGTGCATGAACAGCCTCCAGGTGCTACAAGCATATAAGCTAATAAAACGCAACACATGAAGTCGCTTACGTTTAATGTGAAATACACCTGGAGGCACCTGACTGTTTTCTGTGTGCTACCTGTGCACAAGTAGCGTTATTTAATCAGAATGCGTCAGATTGCTGGATTGCCTCGGCGCCTGATAAGCGCTCACTAGCATGAATTGGACTTTACTTTTATATTCTTTGAGTGTGCGTGTGGTCAGAATTGATGGTTTAAATGACGGTGACATCATCACTATCACCGCTTGACTCACACTTGCAGCTATCACTGTAATAACCGATGCATTTTCCCGACATGATTTGTGGTCAGGTGGCACGCCGTACTGCGGCATGACGTGCGCGGAGCTTTATGAAAAACTGCCTCAAGGGTACAGGATGGAGAAACCCAAAAACTGTGACGATGAGGTGTAAGTAATATTTTCTATGTCACGAATAGCTCATTTCCGGTATTTTACTATATTGATCCATCTTCTTTTTCTTTTTTTTATCTCTCGCCCGCCCAGATACGAGCTGATGAAGCAGTGCTGGAGGGACCGGCCCTACGAGAGACCGCCCTTCTCCCAAATCTCCGTCCAGCTCAACAGGATGCAGGAGGCCAGGAAGGTAATCCTGCGTTCACACAATGTGGGCAGTAAAAGGAGAATAGGAAAATGTCCTGTTACCACTTGAGAGTGTTTCTGTCCATCTTCCAGGCTTATGTGAACATGGCTCTCTTTGAGAACTTCACCTATGCTGGGATAGACGCCACAGCCGAGGAGGCCTGACTACCAGCCCCCCCAGACCCTAGCACGTCACGTAGCCCCAAGAGGAACCCCCGAGGATGGTCGCCGCGCTACAGCCGCCTCCCCGCCGCTCAACGCCGCGACCGGAGGAGCCGGCACTCGACCAGAGCCACCCAGCTATGAATGGAGGACTGTGAAAGGACACTGTGTGGATGGATGGAGCATTGCTGGGCCTCGGGTGGGCGAGATGCGACCGATGCTAACCTTTTGGGAAAGTCTGACCCCCCTGTCACTACGAAACAGAACGCTGGGCCTCTTGTTGCGACAAACGGCTGCAAGAATGCTGGACGGTTTTTCTCTGAGTGATGAGGGGCAACAGCAAATAAGGAGCTACGTGACTTGCTGAACCACATCAGGGTCTGTGGGGTGTCGATGTTGGACGCCATGCTCTCTGCGTTAATCCAAGTGGAGAGGGAAGACTTTTTCACCAGGATAAAATCAACCATGACGTTATCAGACTGTTCTCAAAGATACAGAGTGGTGTGATAAAGTATTCAACCTCTTCCTGATTTCTTCTATTTGTTTTGTGTGTCATCTCTTCCTAAACTGTGTCAGATCTTCAAACAGAAGTTTCCTTTAAAACCACCAGAGGAAACACGAAATGCAAGAAATTGTTTATTTTCAACTCTTAAACTAAGTACCAAGTTGTACCATAATTCATCAGAATCAGTCTCCGGTATCACTCTGGTGGAATTTTGACCCGCTCTTCTTCTTAGAACCTCTTTAGTGAAGACACATTGGGGGGTTTGTGAGCGTGAGCTGATCTTTTCTGGTCCTACCACAGCATCTCAACTGAGTTTTGGATTATCCTACTCCATAACTTTGATAATATTCCTCTTGATCCACTCAGAGTGGAGACTCACTCTTTTGTTCGGGATCTTTGTCTCGCTGCATGACCCACTTTCCCCTTGAGCTTCCACTCACAGACTGATGAATCGACATTCTCCGTCAGAATGTTCTGCTGGGGAGCGGATTCATCTTCCTATCATGTAGATGAAGCAGCAAAGCATGTCGCAAACACGAAACTTTCACCTCCACGCTCCGTAACATTCGTTTAATGGCGGCTGCGGCTCCGTCAGTGGACGCGTCCGTCCACTGATGATTTTTCCAAAATCTCATTAAGGTCTTTGAAGTGTGTTGCTACAAATTCATCCGGGTTGGAAGGGACTTTTGAACCGCCACTCTTCCATGGACGCCATTTTTTCTTCAGGGTCTTCAGCTCATAACACTGACTGGCTTTTATTTCGGGGAGCCAGGCCTGCAGTTCCTGGCATAGTTGTGGATCTTTTGTGACTTCCTGATGGAGTCTCTCCAGTGCCTTATTAGGACCTTTAGAGGATCAACTACCTCGATGGAGTCCACCATTGTTCCAAGTCTTCTCCATTTATAGAGAATGTGGATCAGTGGAATCCCAGAGCCGTGGAAAATTTCGATCGCATTTCTCCTCATCTTCATCTCGTGTTTCTAAAAATGGTCTTTTTTATTTTTTTTATTTGAATACGTAATGATTTTTTGTTAAATTACTAGACTTTTACTGTTGTGGGGTATGAGGGTACATCCCCGAAACTCCCCCAATACTATGCGTTGTACAAGCAATCCAAAATTAATTGTGAAGTAATGTCCGATAAAGATTGTTTTTTAAACAAATACGGTGTATTAAAGTGAAATATATGATATACACGATAGTTCTCCTCGAAATAATTCTTATGCACAAAGGTTTGGACTGAGAAGATTATGGCCCAAAAACTTTTAGAGATAAATCTCCGTCGGGCGTTGCAAATACAAAACCGACCTTTCCCAAAAAGAATCCAGTTCTTCCTCGCACTCAGGTCTGCAGTAAGAAAATGATCTCCATGAAACAGTTTTTGAGTTATCGCGTTAACATCAAGAATTTTCGGCGGCGGAAGACGATTCCATAATATCCCTAACCCTTACTGGGGATATATAAATATAATCACCATGAAAAGTTTCCTTTTTCTTTGACGATCAAACATCTTTTAGTGTGAGATTCACCGAAAAAGAGAGAAAAGCAGGGTTTTGTGCCGTCACTAAACAATGTAGCACTTAAAGCCGGCCTCGTTCATACCTTCTACGTCTTGTATGGTTTGCTATCACTGCCATGTGAATGTAACTACTACTGTATATACGTATTTTGTCTCTTTTTAAAAGGACACATGTACATGTACCAAATGTCTAACCGTATAGAAGAATGTGCTTACAGACTAATATAAATGCAAAAACCTTTGATGCCGGATGCGCCGCATTCAAAGCTCCAGCACTAGAGAGGTTTCTCTGGAACTAATGCAGGAGGTTTTCCTTGAACGTAGTGAGGTAATGTCTGAGTGATGTATGCATCCACTGTATGAGAATGTACACTAATGTCCTCATTAACCGACTCCTGGAATAAAGGTCTCATGTGGTGACTGGAATCACCACGAGCAGTTGTTCTATTTTATCTATTTTTAGTTTTCCGTGAGAAACATGATGGTAAATGCAGCCAATGTGTTTGTGTTGTTTTTTTGAGCATGCTGGGAAACGACAGGCCTCTTGACTGGGGGGCAAAGTGCCCCTCGGGTTTGTTCAGGGAAACTGATCTCCTCTGCTGGCCAGAGCTGATCTGTCACTGGGTTTCCTCCACAGATCAACCACAGGCACCGACCTGTCCGTCAAACACGGCCTCAGTGGGGAGGTTTCCTGTTGACTCCCACGCACAGACCATCAGCTAGACCACAATGCATCTGTGTAATTGAGGAACCCTGGTTATTTTTAATGTTCTGCTCTGGAGTAGCCTAGTGACAACATCTCTTTGTCCCTGATTTCATCACATGGAGTGTTATGAAGAGACAAACAACTGGGGCGGAATCAAACTCTTTTTAACACGTTATACTTCAGAAAGTTTCATCTTCAGGTTTACTTTTTTCTCAAAAATAGTCAAATCTGAAGATTAAAGTCGGATTCTGTGGAAACTTCCGATTTCAATTGTGGTCCAATATTCTTAGTGTGTCCGGACATTCATTTAGATATTTAATTTAAGGGTTGATTTGCATGACATTTTAACATTTTAAGTTTTAACATATCCTAGAGTCGATTACATTTTGGCGACATTTCGTGTTTCACAGCATTTCAAATAAAATTCAATAGCAGCAGTTTGGAGGAGTGACGTCACAATGTGGCTACGGTTGCCTTTGGTCTTTTGATGTTCCTTGGAGGGTGGAGCTGAGGGCTCAGTGGGCTGAACAGAGATGCTGAAGTGGAATGCGCCGGAGATGACTGGCTACCGACTATTTGAGAGACAGTCTGTTGGAGTTGTTGGCCGATTTAGAGGCTGGCATTAAGTCAGACAATAATGGAGAAACTTACATGAGGTTTTCCTCAACCTTGGGTAATGTTGAGGAAAGGAGGTTTGTGTTCTCTATTTTTTTGCCATGACACTGGCATTCCCCCCTCGTCTTCCTCAATTCTGACTGCAGGCATGTTCGCATTAAACGCATTACAATTTAATTCTGTATCTCATAATTTTGAGTTATTTCCTTTGGGAATAAGTTACTTCATAGTTTATGAACGAGCATTTCGTATTCTGCAGTGTTTGCAGAACTTGCCTTTGGAAAGTTGAGTCTTTTATAGACGTCTGGATTACATTTGTACTGGTTTAAAGACCTGAACCGTGGGTCTTCAAGGGTAGCTGCCATAGCTAGATTTGATTGTTGGAGGTTTTAGCAACTGTGAGAGTGAACAGTGTGTAAGTGGGTCAAACTTTGTTTGGAAGTGTTTGTGGAAACCCTGGACTTCACCAAATACCGCCTCTTAGATCGCACCAACGATGAGCTCATACAGCTTCTTTTTTTCTTCTCTTTCTCCCTGTTCTTACTGTTTTTTTGGTCGCTTCCTATAAGGAAGTATAAGTCGTGTTTTTTTCCTTCATGTCCTCTCTCATGTCGCCTAAACGCCAAATTTCACCCATCCAGAGTTCAAATGGGATCCATAAGTAAAGTGATAAATGAGTTAAGATTATGAACTCAATGCCAGTGTAAAATAACTCACTCTTGTAGTTTAAAATAGTATCACCTCAATGGATGACAAGAACACTGAGTTGTTAAACGTAAACTGCACCAGTGATCGTGTAAGAATAGAATATTATTCCTAACCAGTGTCTACTTTAATGCAAAGCTATAGGAGATTATTTGTAATTACTCATTAATCATTTTTCTTTCTCCTGAGGACATAGAAAAAACATTTAGTCGAATGGAGAGAGTTAGCATTGACCTTTAGCATTGAGTTAGCTGAGCGGTCTGACCCTCATTTCGTTCAGTCCTATTTCATTTCTTTGGGGCATTTATCAATTAAATATATATTAGACACACACAAATCATTTTGGTCTAGTATGTAGCAGTAAAAATCTAACTTTAAAAAAAATTTATTTCATGATTCAATATCGCATGACATGGAAAATAGTCAGTTTTAACCCTTTGTTAGCCTCTTTTTTTAAAAGTTGTATCAAGTTACATTCTACGCACACAAAAAAAGAAATAATCATACTTATCAAATAGGACTACCTCAATATCCATGGTTGATATGACCTCTGGTGTCCCCCAGGGCTCCATCCCTAGTCCCTTACTGTTTAGCAAAATGCTGTTTAGCATAGTATGCTAGTGTCTATATTATACATACTCCCACTGGCTCATATTATAAATGGGTTCATTCAGGTGTCACAAATTCAAACAGTTGAACAGGTGATGAATTCAAATTCGTCACCTTCATTTTCCTGTGTGGGTGGAGCTTCATTTCATCGTCATGGAGTTGGACTAACGCCAATGAGGTCGACTGTGACATTAACTTTTAACGGTGTTAAAATACACTCTGGAGGGAGAAAACTCTGAACCAATCATGTATATATACATGTATTTAGTTTCTCTTCATACAAACAATTAAAATGCTTTATCTTATAAAGTTTGACGTTGGATTTCTGAGTAAGGAAAAACATTCGAACCCCGTCAGATGCAGACGTTTCTTCGGTAGAAACATTTCCCATCAGATATCGTGTCAAAATGTTGACTGTAATGAATCATGCCGCCTTTTTTGGGGCTCACTTCCTTTATGCTCCGAGCACACTTCCTGCTCAAAGAGCCACTCGTCATGTAGGCCCACCCCTCAACACCGCTCAACCCGACCCTGCCATGCCCCCCTCAAAACCATGCATAAGGGACAACTCTAAATGCACACACACACACACACACACACACGTGTGCTCGGTTCGATGAAGCGTCTCAGTGGTCTTACAAAACCGTCCTCATGCCTCAGCATGAGTTTTCCCTGCAGGTGGGGGATTCTCCTCGTGGCTTTGTGGATACAGGTGGGCTTTGGGTCTGGGTATCATGTCCAGGATGGGACAGTTGATCTACTGCCGAGGGCAGGTAGGCCTACATTCAATAAATATAGGCCTCACTTTTTCAATACTGAACAACAGTCCGTGATCTTTTCAGATCATCGCCGTTACTTTGTGGATTTATTCCATCAGAAAATAGCGACACCTGGAAAGGTGACCCAGATGTGCCAGAGTTCTGTTGCGTTAGTGCCGTGTAATAACTTCTCCTGCTGATGAATGGCTCTGCTTGATAAGATAACCACATTTTTGGCACCACAAAATGATTTTACTCTAAGATTACTTTTTTCTTTTTTGGGGGGGGGGGCAGTTTGATATATCACAACTGCAGTATGTTGTCTGGCAGCGACAGGTTTTTAAACTTCCTTCTACGTCTGTATTGTTTTTCTGGCGCAGATATTTTGCTCCTAAAGGATGAGCAGAATCCTAAATGTTTCACCCGGACCGAACGGGATTTCACCTGCTTCTTTGAGACGGCGGACAACAGGAGCCATGATTTTTTCTACACTGCTGTTCATCGGGGGTATGTCACGTACAAGAATGCAATTTTATTGAACGTAGAGGGTCTTTGATCATTTCATCAAAACTTTATTTGGCAGAAATCAGTGAATTTTATGCTTTGGGAAGCGTTTGTACGTTTGGCGTGCTACTCTTTATCTACACGTGTATCGGCATGAATGAACTTTGTGACCTTTAATTCACCTTTAACTCACAATCCACTATTAATCACCTCTGAGCAAGTCGTTTCCTGCCTGAAGAGAAAACACCAAGAAGAGTTGAACTTGTGGAAAACACGATGTCTGTTGTGTTTGTCCCTGGCCAGGAGAAAAAGGTGTGAAATGTTGGTTCGGAGAACAGAAGAAGGAACTTTCCTCCACATCTGCTCGTTTCCTGACTCCGATGTTTTCTTATTTTTGGAGACACGTGTCGAAGTTGTGGAGCGCGACGCCAACGCCTGCCTCTACAAACGAGATATCTCTGTGGAGGACCACGGTGAGACATCTCTACAATATTTACTGACTGGAGAAACCTTCCAAAAATGTGTTTCATAAGGTCCATTTCGTTTTTCCATTGCTGCTTCTCTCTCTCTCCAATCCTGGTTTGGAGGATCGGAGAAGTGAAGGGGGCACAGGAGGTTGGGTCAGCTGGTTTAGGGTCTCCTCAGGTGAACCGAGGCAGGACGGAAGCCCTGAGGGTGTAATATGGAGGATTGAGACTTGGTATAGCCGCACACCAAATCAACCATCGTTGACCCGCATGATGTTTGTGGCGTTGGCGGTTTCTATGGGAACCCTGCTCTCTGCCTGTGTTTGATTATCTTCAAGTATTTTGTGGAGTCCAACATGTCTGAGAATCAAACTCTCTGTCTTATTGAGTTGGTGAGGAGGTAAAAGCAAACACTCAGTCCCACGCCGTTGTCCCTGACAGCAAGGGTAGATCCCCGAAAAGTCTCCATACCTACAAACAATCCCTCCGATTGAACTTCCCAAATTAAATTGAGATTTGATCCAAATGTAAAGTGCATTATAAATTAAATGTATTATTATTATTATGAAATGGGAAGTTATGTCCGAAAAACATAACTTCTTCGTGCTTTGGTGAAAAAACTCCCTCTAGTGAGCAAAATATATAAGATGATATGTGCGACATAGATCTCCTCGAGTCGATTCATAGGCGGCAGATTGAACATGTGGCTATGTGAACATTTTGGGGGGGAATTCTGACTTTATTCCCACAATTCTGATTTTAAACTCAAAATTCTGAAGAAATAAAATATCACGTAGCCTTATTCAGAGACTGGCGTAAGATTTACGATTCAAAATGCAGAATTCTGACAATGGTGTCAAAGTTCTGGGTTTAAAGTCAGACCCCCCCCCCCCCCCCCCCTGGAAAATCAATAAATCCAAAAGCCATATATGTAGCCCCAGAGTGGAGAGCTGTCACCAAAAAAACATTTGGAGTGTCGGAAATATTCAACCAACATTCTTAAAAAATCCATCCAGTTCTTCCTTGCACTAGGGTCCATGAGGATATAACTTTTGAAAATTAGCTGTAAAGTAGTTTGTGGGTTATCGCTTTAAGATGAAGGCTCTGCAGCAGCAGAGATGAAGATCCCATAATATCCAAGAGTTTTAGGATATATTAAATCCTGCACAGGAATCACGATCAATCATCACAACGCCTCAAAAAGACACCGGGGCCCCCTCACCTGATGCCTTCATCATGTACACCAGTGGATTCTATGCATTAATACTTATTTTTCCATGAATCTATTGTCTTCAGTCCTCCTGGATCCCCCCTTCGATGTGTCGTTACACCAGAATGACCAATCAGGACACCTGCAGGTTTCATGGCGATCCAAGATCCCGGAATACCAGGAAAATAACGTGATTTATCGGATTCGATTCTCCTCGGAGGGGCTGTCGGAGAGGATAATAGAGGTATAAAAAGATACACCCAACACATGTAGAAAGACTTACAGACACGTGAAGACTGTTTCTATATAGTTAACTAGTTGGTTTACCGAGTTAAATACATTAACTTTGTATGATTACAATTGTGACATTTATAATTGTCGTAAAAACTGACAAAATAAAGTTCAATTTTATCAGGCAAGTCAAAACTATAACGGATATCATTCTAAGTGATAAAAAAAGAAACTTTTTTCTAAAGTTCATGAAATGAAGTGTCTCTAAATACCTCGAATATCAAGGAATCTTAATTCTGTTGGTTAAAAATCATTAACCACTTACTCTTGAGTTCATAGTGATGCGACTGAGATCTTTTACGGAGACGTCATGACAACCACTAGATGGCAGTGGAGAGTTGGATGTTTGGAACAAATGTGGAGAAAGTAGAGGAAGTAGTGGCGATGTACCTCGTAGGTAAACGCACTGTAAATTAAGAAAACACCTGCAAATACAGAAAACTAAAGCGATTTAAGAGAATATCCACATGATATTGACAAACATGCTACTAAAGCCACAACACAAAACATTAAAATAAAAAAACTATTCAATAGCCTAATAGGTTAATGTGTCCTCTTCAGCTCTGTTAACCTGTGGTGTCCTCCAGGGCTCCGCCCATGGCCCCTTACTCTTTAGCATATACATGCTGCCACTGGGTCGTATTATAAACCGGCTCAGTCACATTTATCTATAAGATATAATAACTCAAAATGTTCTCAACCAAACAGCTGAGCAGCACATTAAAGGGTTAACCCAAAGAAAATTAGAATGTTGAAAACTTTTTGAAACCTCTGTGATTTGTACAGGCAAAGGATGGCCACATACTGGACTCCTTGGTACCGGGCGAGGAGGTTGAGGTCCAGGTCACTGTCAAATGTGCCTTGAATCCTGGTGCCGGTCACTGGAGCAGCTGGTCCCGTCCTGTGCGAGCCGTGGTTCCTCAGAGCTCAGGTGTGTACAAATGAGAAGAGTCAGAGTCAAAGAGTCAGAGTCTGAGTGGAAACAAAAGTTTTTTAGGTCTGGACTGATTCCTTCTGTCACAGAATCAGTACTTGAACGTGTTTTTTTTGTTCAAATTGTAGATGATATTTTACTAATGTGCTCCACCTCTGACCTCCAAAACATCACCTGTCGGTGGAACGGAAGCAGATACGGTGCAGAGAACGAGTTCAAACTATTCTACCAGATGGACCTCAGGTACTGTTTCATGAGACCCTCACGTCAGATCTCCGGGTCTTCGTCTGTTTAACTGCATGTTTAAACAGAGACACAATGTCGTAAATTAATGCGTTTCCCTTCAGTTTCTGCTTCACTTCACAGCAAAAGAATTCTAAAGTCTTTTTTTTTTCCCCGCACCCCCTGCAGTGAAGGCTGGACAGAATGGACCAAGTGTCTCACTGACAACTTCCTGGCAGAACTTTGCAGTTTCCAGGGAGATGAGTCCAGACGGGTCAGGGTGAAGCTCAGCAGTGGACCAGCTGCACTCAGCAGAACCTTCTACACCCCGGAGTTCACTATTAACAATAGCAGTGGGTGATTTTGGTTCCTCTTTTCTTCTTCCTGTTGGATGTGGCGACTGTATACTTTCAGATTCAACGATTTAAGGAAGACGTTTAAAAATAGCGCCATAAACCTCTAAATATGATTATTTTAGACAATACTCTTCAGAGATAATGGGAAAACTCATACTAAATTTAATATCCGAGCGCTCTAGATGAGTCATAGTATCAGCAGTATTGTGTTAGTTGCTGTAGCGCTGAGGTGATGGGGGAGTCAGCTTTCTCTTGATTTTTTTTCCCATCAGGCCTCTCAGAGAGGGTGTGGTCACATGGCTATCTAAAGTAAATAAAAATGTGTTTGCTTTTTGTTATTAGTCAAAACATCCCCGCCAAGTCACCCAAACAGATCCCTGGAGGGAGGCAAGTTGTGCCTGAAATGGGAAGCTCCACTTCCGTCCCTGTGGCCTCACCTGCAGTATGAAGTGGGCTACCAGATCAGAGGGGGCGGAGCTTGGATGGTAAGGTCTCAGTCATGAGTCATGAATTTTAGATTATTCTCCCTGTAGGGATTTTTTTTTATTATTAGTCATTAGACAAAAGCATTTTGCATTTCCTTGGACTTCAATGTGTCTTTGAAAAGGTTTCTGCCCTTTAAAAGGCAGTTTTTTTCTCGCCACTGTCGCCAAGTGTTTGCTCACGGAGGAATTTGAAGGGTCTCTGTAAGATTATTAAATAAAGAGTTTGGTCTATACCTGCTCTTTCTGAAAAGCACCTTGAGACAACTGTTGTTGTGAATTGGTGCTTTATAAATAAAGATTGATTGATTGATTTTGGCACAAATCCTTATTCATGCCATATATAGATCAGGCTAGTTTACTTCTTTGTGGTTGTTTATTTCATGAAGAAAGTTTGGGAATCCCTGATGTAAACAAACATTATCTTATTGGTTGTTATGCCATGATGTAATTCTTATTAAGTCCACTAGATGCCACTGAAGACTAGAATTCTCAATTGAGTAAAATAAAAAAAGAATCAGCACTATAAGCTTTTTTTCTTTTCTTTCTTTCTTGAAATGTCCAAAAACATGGAAACTTGCATAAATATATTTTCTATGTAAATGTAATATTTATGGAAATCCTTCTCAAGAGGCAGAACGTATACTTTCACCAGCAAGTTTTCTTTGTAATGATCTTGACACTGACTATAAAAAAACACACACTCTGCCCAGATGGTTTCCCTTAAAGGTCCAGAATCTGGAACGTGTCTGGAGGTCGTATCAGGGAGCCAGTACAATGTTAAGATCCGGGCTAAACCTACTGGGCCCATCTACTCCGGCCACTGGAGCGACTGGTCTGATGTGATTATTGGTTACGCCCCCTCTGGTGGAGGTAAGCTCACAACACGCTCACAGGACATCAAACATAGAAACATTATAGTGTCGTTACTGCAGCTTAGTTAAATAAAAGACATAACATGAAAACTTCATTTAATGAAAATAACCTTCACAGACACGTGGCTCATGCTGTGCGTCCCCGTCTCCATGCTGATGACCGCCATCATCTTCATCTCCTTGTTCCCCAAGTATCTCAGGTAAGGACAACATTCTTCCTACACATTCAATACTTTAATGACTTTCTTTACTTCAATGCCCCAAAACACATTTTCTGTTATTTTCTGTTTTTTTCACAGTAAGCTCAAACTGTATATTTGGCCGCCGGTGCCGAATCTGGACAAAGTCCTTCAGGGGTTTCTGGCGGAGATCAACGGGCAGATATGGGTGAGATGTCGTAGCACAGAATTATGAATAACACTATCTTTTTGTATTTTTACTTCCTTTTAGATTTAATTATTTTAGATGCATTATTTATATTTTTTCCCCCCATTTATTTACACCTTGAAAGAATTGCGCCTTCATTTCCTCATTTCAATGACGATAAAGATATTCTATTCTATGTGCAGAATAATTTCACACTCGCGGTGTTTCCCATTAAATCAAGCTCAAACTACATCACCGCTGTGAAAAACTAGAATTGAGTTATACATATTTATATCACGAAAAGTCGGATGAGTATCATGGAATCATAAATGCTGCCGCCGCCACATGTTCTTTGTTTTTATATTTCATGCTCCCATAGACATTTGTGTGAGGAAGAATTGGATTGTTTTTTTGAAAAGGTCAGCTTCATATTTCCGCCACTAGGGGGAGAGTTATCTCCGGAAGTTTTCGGGACATTATTTAGCACCAGTTGGTCCAGTTTAGTCCAAATGAATCAGTTCAAAAGAGTTCTATGTTGTGTGTTTCATGTTTTACTCAATAGGGAGAACCTTTTTATGAAAAAATATATATTTGTCTGACATAACTTCCTAACCGTTGGTTCAATTTAGTCCAAATCTGAATAAATTTGAGGATTTCAAACAGGGGGATCGCGTGTACGATGCAGGGGATTTGGGTCTTTTTGCAGGATATACCCTTGCTGTCGGAGATGACAGCACAGGCCTAGTTAGATCTAGACATTCATAACTAAAATAGAACAAATAGAGGAATATAAACTTGTGTCTGGTAACTTGGATTCATGCTCACCTTTTAATTTCCAGCACTTTTGAAAAGCGAGATGTTCTTCAGGTGTTAACCGTCAACTGTTTTACGTTCCCACTCTAGAATCCAGCCTTACCACCAAAGCACTGCTGTGAGGAAACCCCCTCCTCTGTGGTGGAGATCATGTCCGAGGAAGATCAGAGACAGACTCCGGGATCAGAGACGAGGAGCCGGCTCCTGGCGCCGGAGTGGAGCCCCTCCAGCAGAGAACACGTAGATGGAAGTCCTGGCTCTGAAGTGTTTCCAGACTATGTGACTCTGAGCAAAGACAGCGACATCATTTACCCAAAAGGAAACAAGAACATCAACGAGTATGAAACGCTGAAGGAAGAGAGCCTTCAAAAATGTCACCCCTCCTGCAGCGAGGGATCGGTCTGTACCCAAACCGCTGTGGTCGGTGACTTTCTCAACTGTTCCTACGTGCCTCTGGCCGAGTCTGCAGACAGATTCCACTGCAAGATCACCGCTGGTAGAGGTCCAGGAAACCTCTACACTAATTTACCTTGTAACTGAAGGTGTGTTTGTTTCCACTGGTGCAGATTTGCTGTATGAATGCAGGATGACAGAGAGGTCACTGTGAATGTGGTCAACCCTTTGACCTTTGGGTAGAACCAGTGATGGGGTTTGAATACAGTCATGTTATATCCCCAACACGAGGGGAAACTCGGGCTCCACAAGTCTGGTTACATTTTCTCTACCTTTGATTCACTTTAGTCAGAATTCAGTGCATATGAATCGACCCGAGGGGATTTATCTCGTAAATATCATATTTTACCAACAAAGGGGAGGTTTTGTTTTTTGATGGCAAACACACTTTTCTGGACATGACTCCAAAAAAAACAATCTCATGCATCCTTTTCAAATTTTATACCCAGAAAAGACATTAGTGTGAGGAAGAACTGGAATGATTTTGGGAAAGGTTGTTGTAAATTTCTGATGCTAAGGTGAGCTTTATCTCCAAAAGTTTTCGGGCCATCATTTCTTAACCGTTTAGACCAAATTTGGTGGATATGAATCAAATGAATGAGAATCATCTTGTACGTATCAGCTTTTACTCGACGGTTCATATTTAAATCAACGAGGGGCCTCCTTTGACGAATAATACATTTTGTTGGACATAACTTCCTAACCATTGGTTTGATCTCAGTCCAAAAATCGTTTGCAGGAGCTCCGTCTTGTTCATATCAGGTTTTAGTCTAATGGTTCTTAATAAACTCACTAGTAGGGCTTTGTTTTCATAAAAAAACATTTCTTTTTTAGACAAAAGCTTATAGTTATTTCGAGGAGTTCAATCAGGGGAACCGCTTGTACAACACGGCGGATACACCCTTGATGTGGGGGGCCACAGCTTAGGCCTAGTTAATATTATTACCCACGTTTATACTCTATTATACTCTATTAGATCAGATTTCACTCAGCTTTTCATTTTTTTAACATAACATTACATAAATTCACATTTAATTGGAGGAGTTCAATCAGAGCGATTGCTTGTACAACGCAGGGTATTTGGGGCTTTTTGGAGATATACCCGTTGCTGTCGGTGAGGATTGTGTAGACCCCCTGAACAAAGCCAGAATCATGCATCAGATGTGGAAAGCCAACTATCTTGACTTGAACACACCGCAAAGATGAAAGCCACTCTGGTTCCTGTTCTGATAGTTTGGACTTCCTACCAGCAGGTGGCACTAGTTTATATCTGGCAGCCAGAAATGAAGGGAAGGAAGCCAAGGACTGAACCCCACTGTTGAGACCCAGCTTTGTATTTGATGAAGAAACATTGTTCTTCACACCACTTGGAATAACTTTAATCAGTTGCTTGAATCCAGACGGTTTTGTTATTGTGAAAATATTTATGTTGCGATGATGGCTAGAAAAGATAAGAGCTAAAAGATAAGAGCTTTTCAGCTGAAAATACCAAATGGAGTTTTTTCTCTCACCACCCGGCTTAGACGGTTGATTAGGCAACCTCAGGGATGAAGAGACGATGAAGCACAGGCAGCCAGGAGGGAGAAGCCCCAAGGACAGCTGATTGTTTCACACAGGAAGTGCATGAGAGGAGGGGCGAAAGGTGAGATGTGGTCTCCAGTGGCTGGAAGGCCCTGAGTTTAACACAGATCTGAGGAGTGGAGAAATCCATGTTGGCTGGGATGCTGTTGATACTAATGCCTCATCCTTGTATATATAACTTGTACATTCGTAAATGTTTGTAATGTTTTCCTCTACATCGAGGCGAGCAGCTTCTCCGCTGCGATGTCTCTTTATGACCACGAGAGCAAAGAGAAGATCGTGACACACTTTGAGGTGGCAAACAAAGACCAACTGGTCGTGGAGAAGGTCGCATTTGTCTGCCAGTGAAAACAGAACTCACTTCTTCTCTGCCGTGTCCTTCCGCCACAGACAGATGTTTGTTCAGTTTGTTTTTTGTGAAAACAGTGATTTTGTCTTTTCTGGCAATAAACACCGAAAAGCTCTTCTTCCAGCTGCTTTTCTTGTGATGTCAATATTTACACAGACGACACCCGAGTAGATTATTGGACAGCTGTTTTTCTGGCCTCCAACCAAACAACCTCTGTTCAATGATGGATATCAAACACTGCCTGTTTTATGCTTCTGGTGCCACTAGGTGTCAGCAGAGATCAACGGAAGAGACAACACCATGTCTGAGACAACAGTCAGAGTTATTATTATCTCACCTTTTGAATATTCCTAATATATTAATGGCTTTCACTCAAAATATGTTATAACAATATAATAATAATAATAATAAGAAAGACACTAATAGAAATAACGCTTTTAATTCTGTTATAACCCTGTTATAGCAGTTAATAACCAGTACTAAGTAACACAACAGTATGGAACCCGATAAATAATAAAATTAATAGTAAATAAATAGTTTATAGAACATAAAATGTACATATATAAAAAAATGAGTGAATGCAGAATTATGAAACAGAATCTTGTTTTAATTGGAACCTGATTTTCAATTAAAAAAAACACAACAGGGTTGAATAATAGATGTTAATTTATTACACAATTGGAACAAAGGCTCAAATCAGATGAATCAAATAATTATTGGTGGAAATGAGTGTGAAATCAGGAGGAAGGCAAGTTACACCAACACCAATGATCACAGGGATGAGTGAGAGGATTAGTCGGTCAATTATTAATAATACAGCACTAAATCCCAAGGAAAAGCATCTAATGACACTCTCAAAGTTGGCAACAGTTGCAATGTTTAATAAGAGGATAAACAGGCCTTCAACAAACACGTTTGCCCCGCCAGCCACGGCTGGAAACTGTATTAAGTGTATTTTGAGTTGAAATTATCACCAGGAAGAGGTTTTGACGCTCCACGGCGGTACGAGCATTAGTGGATTTGGAGGAACGTGAGACTGGATGAGAATATTTGGTCGACATCACTCTATGAAAATTCAACGCTTGTCACTATCCTAATCAGGGTATGACTCCTTCTGATTGGCTCGGCCTTCTGGAGTCACCATGTGACCTGGATTCTCTGCCACTGCGTGATAACAGTTTGAATTTGGTCCAAGATTTTACTTTATGTTGTAAGTCACATACGCCCAGCCAACCGCCTTCTCTCAAACGTACTACTAGCGTCGCACTGTCAGACTGTATGATATCATGGCTGCAGATTAGCCCAGATTGTCTATGAGGCAACAGCAGAGGGCTAGAGGGAGTGACTGATCCAGTCAACATGGACACAGAGAGATTTCCAGAGTCGGTGCACAAGGCTCTCCTCCCAACAGGAATTCTTTCCATGTTTCATCATCACTGCCCGCTTGCCCATACACAAATGTCCATGGAGAGAGGCTGAATCACCTCCTGATGTCATTTCCTCAACTTTCACTTACAATCACTTTGAGAAACAACATGTATTCACATGTGATGGCTTTAAAACATGGACAGTCTCTGTACTTCTACAGCGTAGACAAACTGCATCCACAGGCCTGATAGATCCAATCAGCAAAGGCAAGGCCAGTAAGATCGGAGTCATCGATATCCTGCTGGCAACCATACGAGTCGTGGAAATGCAGATGGATTTAGTGGAACAAGCATCAGTTTCAAAGCGATTTTGGATTAAAAATCACCAGATATGGAGACAAAAGAAAAGGAATGGAGAATAAACGGAGCCAGAAAAGTACATTGCCTTCAGAATCATTCCTTGGTAATGACGTGTTTCCATATAAGCATTTTTACAACCAGGAGGTGTTACGTTGGAATAAATTAAAAAAGATTCATTCAGTGTTATAAATTAAACACTTTTCCCCCACATATAGTTTTAATGTGAGGTTTATATGCAGTGGCAGCCAAGTGGACTTCATTTGCATCCCCGTGTGGTTCTGAAAGGAATCCCGAGAGGGACACAAATGGTCCAGTACGAATGAATGAACCAGCTACTTCTCTCTCCAGTGGCCATTATTGACACCAGTCAGATGAAGTACCTTCAGCATCAGTAAAAAGAAATACAGTGTGTTTTTTTTCCATACATGTCAAGTAAATCTTAGAGGTATTCCCCATTTTCATGTCCTTACATACAAACTCAGCACATTTTTATTATGGGAATCACAGGAGGCCTTTTATTGTGAAAGGAATAGAAATGCTTATGATGATTTAATGCTGGTTAAAAATGTAAACGTATTATGGACTGTTAGATCAATTATTGAGTACTTCTTTATAACAAGACAACCCTTTTCATAAAAGGTTTATAACTGTCTTATACGCCTTCTAAATAATGAACTATTATAATTATAATTCAATGTTTCAACAAACAATACTGGTTCATTATTTGCCTAGCAACAGATGAGCCTTTATTATCTAATGAGATTTGGCAGCTTTTTTAATGATGACTTGCTTAATAAACTTCTTATAAAACATTTATAAACGCTTTATAAGGCTAGTCTTATTATATAGTGGTACCAATATGCGCTACTTTTTTTTTTCCACCTCTTATCCAAGACGCTTCCATAGTTCTGTTCTGCCCTCAGAGCTGGGGAAGCCTCTTGGACTCCAGTCGCTCCAGATTCAATCTTCTTAAGGAATTCAGACATTTCTGCATGTTTTCTATTTTATTACAGACTTGCAGGAATGTCACGGGTTTTCAGCACAAGTCTTAGAAGCGAGCGTCTTATTTGCTGGGCATGTATGAGTTCCAAGAAGACCCTTGAAGGACTGGATTATCAGTGGGAGACAACAAAACAACAACCCATGCATATTCAAAAAAATATACTACCATGAATCCAGTGGTTTGGAAATGAGGTACAATCATCAACTTGAGTCAGCAGCGAGTTTAGAGGCGCGGCAGGAATTCTACATTAACATTCAAAATCAGTAAGATTACAGATCATTACAGCAGTAGATTCTTTTTTTTTTCATTTCGCTTCAGATCCAGTTCTTATAAAGGGAGTCTGACCCAAGTGCGGAATTCCGATATATAATCAAACAAACAATTACACTTAAGCTAAAACGGTGCATGTAAGTGGTAAACACCAGCTTTTCATATTTTCTCTCTAGTGGTCTGTGTTATTTAACTTCATAAACCTCTCTTGTTATATTATACGAGACTTAATATTAAACATATCGCCGTGGTTTTGTTTGGTCCAGTGTTGTGTTCTGTGTGGTTCTGTTACTTGTAAACATTGAATAGTAGGCAGGACTTTTAACATGCCACATTGATTTGATCAGCTGAGGGGGAACAATCACTTTTTATTTGCTTAGAGACGTAAAAAACTTTTTTTTTTAAATCTAGATGGGAGATTCTACGATTCTTGTTTCTATAGAAAAAAAAAAGGAATAAATCTGTGACCACACTAAGAATACTTCAAGTAGAACCAGGCTTGAGGAAATATGATAACTGAAGGCTGATGTCCTTTCACTGAACTATCCACACACTTTTAAGACTATTTGAGGGTTTCAGGGGAAAAGGGAGACTAGATGACTCCCTCTAATATTTACTTCCTACATCCCTCAGTCACCACAAACCTTCCTACCCTTCTAATATAAAGTTAGAATAAACCTCAGGATCCTGGGCGACTGGATCCGGGCTTTACTGACAGACGGCTGGTGGGCCGGCTCAGATGTCGGTCTTCTTGTTGATTAGCAGAGAGCAGCATGTCAGGGCTCCGTCCACTTTGACCTTCTCCACGTTGGACACGGGGATCAGCATGTGGTCCTTCAACTTCTCGAACACCTGCGGAGACAAGAACAAGTCCGTCGCTGGAAGAAACTGACATTCAACTATATTAGATTAATTATATCCCTGAAAAGTTGGAGTTATGATGGGATCGTCATCATCATCGCCGCAGATCCTTCCTTTTAACGTGATAACTCAAAAACCATTTCATGGGTCATTTTCAAATTTTATATCCACATAGACCTTAGTGGGAGGAAGAACTGGATTGATTTTAGGAAAGGCTGGTCATTTATTTCTAACACTAGGGGGAGTTTTATCTACAAAAGGTTTCAGGCCATTATTTCTCAAGCATTGGTCTGATTAAGTCTAAATTTGGTGCACATGACCAGGGAGATCCATCTAGCATAAATCATATTTTTCACACATAGTTCATACTTATACTCACTAGAGGGAGCTCTTTTATGAAAAGCACTGTTGTTCAAATATAACTTCCTAACCATTGTTGCTAGTTATTCCAAATTTGATGCATATGAACCGACTAGAGGAGATTTATCTCGTATTTATCATATTTTATTCACGTTTTACTCACTAGGGGGAGCTTTATTTTACAAAAACACTGTTTTTCAGTCATAACATCTCATATTATCTGAGGGAGGTGAATTAGAGGGGTTGCTTGTACGATGCAGGGGATTGGGGGCTTTTTGAGGATATACCTTGCTTCTTTTTTACACTACAAGAATCTCTTTGGAAAGGGTTAAAGATCACCTCACCAACCAATAAGCAAACTGTAACGCCACCCTTAGGTGGAGTGATCAAACCTCGGTGTTGCATGTCAACTTGAAATGCTCCGTGATATAATAAGTCTGCAGAAAGACGCAAACTGTGAAGTAGGAGAACATGCATTCATGACGGGTTCCTGATCTCCTGTCAAAACACTTAATGTGAGTTAGAACTATTACGCCATTCTCCAAAGACCCTCGTAAAGTAGTGTGACACCCTGTGGACATTTTCCAGAAGGAAACCAGAGTTTTCCTATTAGGCGTCCAAAAACTTGAAAAAAAAACAACTTTTTCAGACTTCGACGCTGGTGTGATGCTGAGTGAGCTCAAACAGAGGCAGCAGCTAAACAAATTGTTATCCCATACAACTGAATATGGCTGACGAAGGGGAACTGTCCTTTTCAGAATCTTTTCTCTTTCTGAGATATTGAAGTTGCATTACCGCTCTTTGTAACGCCATTACACCACTGTAGGAAAAAAGTGCTAATGCATATTCCTGTTCATTTCTGGAATACTCATATGCAGGATTTTGTCCAAAAACTAAATTATTATTTCCCTGAAAGTTCATATTTTACTCAAACAGTTCATTTTTTGCCCACTAGTGGGAGCTTCTTCAAGAAAAACAACCTCTCAGACGTTTTCTTTTCTTCTTAACAAAACACGGCGTTTCATCGCACACAACTTTGCATTTTAATTCGAGAGGTTCAAACAAGGGGATTGCTTGTACAATGCATGGAATTGGGGGCTTTCAAGGGACAGACCCCTTGCTGTCATGGACGACAGCGTAGGCCTAGGTCGATTTATCTAAACCTTGTCCAGAAGGACGTTAAGAAGTCACTGGATCCAGATTGGAACCAGTTTCCATAGTGATACATCAATTTACCTGAAGACATAGATGAAGTGTGAGTAGTATAGTGTGAAACCTTAATAAATTCTGTCTTTGAATAGTAACAGATGACGTGTTTCTTTGTGGTTTGAGGAGATATTACTACTGCAGATAATTAAATAAAAAGAAGCTGAAAAAAGGTTGATAGCATGAAAATTTGACTTTTCTATCTGGTTCTCTCACCTCGGTGATTTTATAAAACACTTATGATGATATTGTAGTTTCAACAATGTATTTGTACTATTTGTACATTATGTAAAAGGAATAACGGGAATTAACCCCCTGAAGCGGGAAATTAATGGAGGAATGCTCCAAGAACCAATCCCCATGCAATCCTGCAATTACTTGTAATGTTGTCCATTTCATTGAATACTATCTTCAATCTTGACCAATCATTTGTAGTTTCCTGCAGGTTTTGCCAAAAATAGCAGCCTCCCATGTTGACGGGGGGGAACTTCCCTGAGGGACTGAATACAGCCTGTAAACCAGGACTCAAGCTCCGGTCCAGTAGTGGAGATGAAAACAAATAATATGAATTTCAGGGTGACAACAGAGGAAAAGTTCTTTGATAGAATCATCCTCTAGGGGAAAATCCACATTATGGTCTGGCAGCCCGTCCAGCACATGGTTTTAGACGGTGCAGGTGAGTGACAGCGCCATCCAGATGACTTAAACAACCTGATGAGAGGGTCAGCTCAGGTAAAGCTCTGCTTTTGTGTAACTCCTCCAAAACAACAACATCCCCTGCTGTTTATAGCATCCCTACTTCCCAAGTGTCTCTTTTTTTTGTTGTTGTTGAGTGTTTCCAGCCAAGCTTTCACTGCTGCGGTTAAGATTTGAACATTGGGTTCGAGGTTGGCATGGTCCCGGACAATAGGGGCTCCAACTTTTCACCGGGCCTTTGGTCTGCTCCGTTTCTTTATCTCCAAACGGAGTCCTCTGGAGCTGTCGCCACAGCTAACTATTAAAGATGTCCCGTCTCCGCCCCAGCGGACCCCGCCAATCCGCCCCCATGACCCCCTGCCTTTGTTCAAGTGGGACTCTTATGTAAGTTCACAGGCAAACTAAAAATAGAGCAGAGATGAGGGCAGACAATGTTTAGATTTGCAAAGTCTTGCAGAATGTCTCTGTGGTTGTGCAGAGAAATCTCTACATCTCATTGGCGGAGCGGCAACAAGTTCTCCTGGGAAACACGCACCAACTGTAGATCTACTGTACAACAAGGCATGATAGCCCGCTCTGATATCTGATAAAAAAAAAAAAAAAACCTCACTGCCTGTGTTATGTCTTGTGGTATTTATAGTTTTCCACTTTTCTTTAAGCTTCCAAACACAAAACTGGGTTCCAGACCAATTTCTGCAGGGATGGAAGATTATAAACTGGAAACTGGATGATGGAACAAACATACATTTCTCAAATATTGCTCCAAATGATCCGTTAAAAGGTGCTACCAGGGCAGGAAGCATGAGTTACATAAATATATTTTCATTACGGTCCACTTCAATTCCCTCAGTTTATCTTCCTGGAAAAAAAAGCCTCCGCCGTGGAACGAACGTCCAAAGACGCATAATTTTGTGAATTCTTCCTTCTAAAAATAGCTGGCGGAGCTTGGGGTTTTAACCACAGAGAACATTCTGAGGTCTGAACACTGTCTCTGCCGATCGTAGGGCGCTGGGTTCCATCCAGTGGGGATCCTTTAGTCTGGCTGTGATTTGGAGTGACCCCAAGGCTTCCGAGTAACACGGCCACCGCTCGGGCCTCTCCAAACCCCAAACAGACAAATTGGGACGATAACATGTCCATCAGGGAGAGCTGCAGCGAAAGAGACATTCCAATTACCCCGAGTGAACAGACCCATCCTGACCGTGTTTGCAAGTAGGTCAATGTGTGTCTGAATGAAATTTAAGAATGGCTGCGGTTGGATGTGTTCATGCAGGGATCCGGCACACGGTGAGACACTCTTGGAGATCACTGTGGCCCATTTGGTTCAGCACTGAGAACAAATTGTACATAATTACAGTCCTGTTAAGACATCCAGGACAATTCTTCCATATTTTTTCAAAATTAGTCTCAGGTTTCTTTTAGGATCTCTCAAATGAATTCCTGAAATACTTCCAGCTTGGCAAGTACGATCGTAGAATAAGGACAAAAAGCTGCATTTTACTTCGCTGCAGTCAATCATGCATCGTTAAGATAAACCGTCTTATTTTACAGTTTACATTAGGAATAAATGGTTGAAAGAATAGGAAGAGGAAAAACTGGAAATTCCTTCACTATGGGTTGAATAATGAGTTTTATTTTCCTAATTTTTTAAGGATATTTATCTCAGATATAAAGAGATTTAGGACCATATATGACTACTTGATTGTTTTTATTTTTATTATGACTTTATCCTCCAAATTCTGACTGTAAACTCAGAATTCCCAAAAAATGAGGTAACCCAATTCTGAGAATAAAGTCAGAATTTTTAGTCTAAGGATGAAGTTCCGAGTTCTGTGTTTAAAGTCAGAGTTCTGACATTTATGTCATGGTTCTGAGAGTAAAGTCATAACTCTGATTCGGAGAATAACGTCAGAGTTTTTAGTCTAAGGATGAAGTTCCGAGTTCTGTGTTTAAAGTCAGAGTTCTGACATTTATGTCATGGTTCTGAGAGTAAAGTCATAACTCTGATTCGGAGAATAACGTCAGAGTTTTTAGTCTAAGGATGAAGTTCCGAGTTCTGTGTTTAAAGTCAGAGTTCTGACATTTATGTCATGGTTCTGAGAGTAAAGTCATAACTCTGATTCGGAGAATAAGGTCAGACTTCTGAGTTTAAAGACAGTGTTACGTAGCCACATGTGGATCGAATCCTCTTGCCTTCTTCCACATTCTGAGTCACGAATTCTTCTTGAAAGATGTGACCGAACCCATTTATAATCTGACCCAGGGGCAGCATTTATATGTATATGTGTATATATATAAAGAGTCAGGGGCCAAAGATGGAGCTGTGGGGGACACCCCATGTCAAAGGGGCCACTCTTACTTTCAAGGGATTAAAACATTATGCCATTGTCAAGTTTGGTAAGGGTCAAATTAAAACTTATGAATGATGATGAATTTATATTTGTATTTCTTTGAACGGTTTAAAAGTTTTAAGGAAAAGTATGTACGACCAAACTATTTGTCAGGTATTAGATTAATAAGTGCTCCAAAGAAATAAAAGGTTTTCTTTGTTTTCTCGGTGAGGACTTTAAAGAGTGAAGGACATTTATCTTATATATAAAGAAAGAAATGTAATTGTAATTGATTTTCTGCCTTATGGCAACAAGAAGCAGTAAAACAGTGGATGTTGAATGTAATCCTGGAGGAAACTGGGGGTACGCCTGAACAAAACCCTCTGATAGAATGTTTGTAGGGACAAACAGTATTGGTTATGAAGTGCAGCTCTACGTGGAAAACTACTTCACCAGAGCACCTTTGTCAGAAACAGTCAAAGGCTGAGTTCCCACAGCAGGGAAAATGTGGCCCAGGTCTGATGATGTGACTTCACGTGGCAGTGTGAACAGCACAAACCACATGGAATCTGATCTTCTTCTGTTCCGTATGTGGTCCCCAATCAGACACAGGGTTGGATTTTTTTGCGATGCGACCTCAGTTTGAACCGTCAGATCAGAATCCGTGCAGCTCTGAAGTCATCGGCCATTGATATTCGATATAACCTGCGCTGGCAGGAGTGGCTTTTCCTTTTTTTTTCTCCCTTTTGTTTTTTTTCCCTTAAATTTGACGGGTTCTGCTGCATAACAAATTATGAATGAAAGTCTGTACTGACAGCAGGCCGCGTGTTTAGAGCTGTTCAGACTGATATTGGCCAAGACTGGCAGTGTGAAGGTAGCGTGAGTTATAGTGGACCCAAAGAGTTCTGTGTGAAACCGACCGTTTGTCTCAGACCTAGAGAGGAGATCAACACAGACAGGAACACTTTAGAGGATCAAAGCCACTAGACCAGTTTGTAAGTCCTGAAGAAGTTTGGATCCTCACAAATGTGCAACTTTGACTGAATGTGTGAATAAATGTACTGTGAGTATAAATTTGGTTGTGGCATTAGGTACCGGAGACCGGGCCATGGTCGGGGATATTGTGGACTTGTCATCGCCGCCGCCAAATATCCCTTGTGTTAAAGCGACAACTCAAAAGCTATTTCCGGAATTTTTAAATGTTATACCCCCATAGACTTTGTGCGAAAAAAAAACACTGTTTTCAGATATAACTTCGTAACTGTTTGCCTGGTTTAAGCCACATTTTGTGGTCTTATGTATCAAATTTGACTCCAATAAGCCCAGTTTTGTGTAGTTTTGGTTAAACCTGAGATCACAGTTTGGGATTTAGGGTTTTGACTTTCGTCGGTTAGGCTGGTTAGAGTCTCCTTTTGAGTCATACTTTACGTTGTGCCTCTTAGAAAATTTAACTCCACTCGCACCACATTCTTAAAAATGTAACTTTATTTCACCATGAAGTGCTTGTTTTTATACGTCGCCTAACGGGCCGGGTCGTGACATACGTTGTGTGGACATGACACTTAAAGACGGCGGTCTTTACCTTCACGCTCTCTGGAAACTCCTCTGGCGTGCTATGCAGGAGGACGTGACCTTTGTTGGGGAGGTTCATGTAGATGCAGTTAGCAGCCAGGTCATCAGGCACCGTCAGTTTGTCGTAGCGATGGTCGCTCATCTGCTGCATGATCTGCACACACAGACAGGAGACAGACACTTACGTAACCAGGCAAGAAGCTGTGGGAGGCCAGCAGACATTCAGAGAATCCGACAGCTTGAGCGAGAAGCAAGGCCACAAAAACTCAAAGCAGAACCACATCTTTATTCTGGCCGGACCGCTCGGTACCTGGGAGGCCCGAGTGGAGAACGCCGGAGCAGAAAGACATTCTTTCTGAGCAGATGTCATGTTATTTATGTAATCTGAAGGAGCTGAGGGTGGGACAGGAGGTGGGGGACAGAAGAGAGGCTGAGAAGTCGCCCGTGTTGCCAAGTGGAAGTTGAGGGGGGGGGGGGGTGAGGATGTTATGACCGAAGGAGAGGCAGGTGCCTCTGGATGTTTATGAGAAGAACATCTGTGGACGGATAACTTCTGAGATGAGAAGGGGAGGGGAGGGGAGGTGGAGGGGAGGGGAGGTGGAGAACAGCGAGGTAGAAAAAAAAAATCCAATATGTCAACATTCAGAAAAGGGAATTTAGAGATTCTTCGACACATCCTTCTGTCTTTTATGATGCTACAGCTCCTATTTCTGTCATCGCTCATTTCAATGAGTATGTGCTATGGCCGGCTAATAATAGAATACTATGAAAAAGTGGAATTAAAGGAAAGGAAATATAAATTCCGGAGATCAGACTTTGCACGTGAACTTTTAAATGGACTACACTGCAACCCAAATATGTGACCTTCCCTCGAGGAGTGTTTGTGAGTGGATGTGATGAAACTTCTACAGATGTGGGGGGAAAAACGTGTGGTTTGGGAGCAGGCTGGGCTTTGTGTTTGAAAATGTTTTAATTTCCCTGCCCACTGACCGGTTTCGCAGCTCTAGCGAGGAAGACCTTTTCCTGTGTGAGAACAAACAAATACGGGTCGAGTTGCATTTTCATTACTGAGCTGAACTGTCTGGGAAAAGCTGGGGAATTCTATGTGACATGGAGGAAGAGACACATTTTCTTTTTTTAAATGGAAGATAAAGGTTTAGGAAAGCAAAGTCGGGTCGTGGGTCCCTATCAGCCCAATTCTCGCCTCTCTTCATTGCTTGCCTGTCAAATTGAGGATTGATTACTTTTAATAACTTTTCTAACCAAATTTGGTATAGAACCCATAACCATAAAAGGGCAGGATGGCGCCTCAGTGAGGCAGATGGGAATCAGGTGCTCACTGGAGAGGATTGGATCAGTTAGAGAAAGTTTCTCTACATAATATGGTATAAATAAAACGGTATAGCACTCATGTTGAGATTTAAACACCGGTGCTTCCTGTTGCTTATAGAGGCACTTAATTGAATTATCGGCGGTTGTCCTTAAGTCAAGGTTAAGTCCTATCCATGACAAGTCTGGGATATTATGGCATCGTAATCGCCATTTTTCCGCCGTAACTTAAAACTATTTCATCTATCATTTTCAAATTTTATACCCACATAGACCTTAGTGCGAGGAAGAAATGGATTGATTTTTTGCTGTTTTTGTAGTCATGGCTGTGGTTGTAGCTCCTTGTGCTGGCCTGTTCATGTTTCCACTGTTCTTGTTTCTTAACTTCCTTTTTAATAATCTCATTTTATGCTTTTATTACTTTGTGACACCTAATATGAGAATCCAGAATGGAGCGCAAACAAAATTCCAGTGCAAGTGTAGTAATCTCAGTTACACCCATTTATTTTGGCCTTGTCATATCAACATGCTAACGTTTAGGCCCAGAAGCCTTCTTCAAAGCATGAAGGAAATTTGAGATCAGGCTTTTTAGAAGCTATGCGATAGGCTCCAACAGTCACATGATTATACCTCCCAGTAAGGCCAAAACAAGCCTGCCCGAAAGCAACCGGCACAACCAACTTATTACGACTATTCAAAGTCAAGACCATAACAAGTTTCAAGAAGCAGAGTGGCTCAAGCTGGCGAGAGCGGCTCAGGCTAGCGAGAGCGGCTCATGCTAGCGAGAGTGCAGAGATAGCCACGGACCAGCTGTATGTATGTATGTACGCTGTCAATTATGATTCTGAAACTTTAAAGAAGATAAAAAGGAATCGGCCTAAATCGGTCGGTTAGAATTTAGAAAAATTGGTGATTCAATCGGCCAAAAAAATTGCATTCTGTGTACCTCTACAAGTAGCAAGCTAACCTTGACCTACAGGTGGGCTTTGTGGTTCCTGATACTGTTGATCAAGCATTGTTTATTGTGATACAACAAATGCGGCAATCGGCAATTTGTTGTTATCTGTGCTATAACAGCCAGATGGAATGACACACGCTTTGTTGTCATGGCGCTATTGCATCGCCTGTGGCTGCGTCAGACGTAAAAGGGAGGGGGAGACATTAATCTTCTACTTGTCAGACATGTCTTTAGCACTAAACGTAAATGAACAAATATAATGATGAGTCAGGGGTCCCGAATTTAAGGTCTCACGCCACCAGCGCCATTTCAAGCCTCGAACAAATCAGATTAGCTCCGTAGTATTTGTGATTGAAGGTCTGCAGGGTGGAGTGCAGGCAGTATGTGTGCATATGACTGTATGTGTGTAACCAGACCAGACACATTCCCAGGTCACTTGTGGGTGTGTTAGATGATTGTAGCGGCCCTAAATGAAAACACAGTCTATGTGCGTGACCGCCAACACAGTATCTCACACACAGGGGGATTAGGAGCGACAGAGGGGAGAATAAACGTCGACTCCACCAAAGATCACAAGTTGTTCTTGCTTCACCCTCCGTCTCTAGAACTTCATATTTTTTTAATAAAAAGTGAGGAGGAGAAAAAGTATTCAGGGCGTGAGGGAAATGTCCTCCAGCAGAATCTCATTGTGCTTCGTGTAAATGTCTGATCCACCAAAACCCACTTAATCCGCAGAAAAGTCACTTAACTTATGGAACAGTTGGTTCTCTGTTCTGTGCCAGTGGGTGGAACCGGTCAGTATAAGGCCATAATACTAGATCTTGGGTTTTCTTCTTAAACTGAAGAGGTTTTTAATGTATTCCGATCCTGAGAACCAGGACATAAAATAGAATGTGGAAGTTTATCTTGGTTAACTGTTTGTTTTAAACACCTCTTATTCATGTCATATCGGCTCTTGAGCGTTTATACAGTCACAGCAAATCATCAGCAGTTTACTTCTGGACCGTGGCTGAGGTCCAGTAAACACACGGAGCAGCAAGTGAGCAGCAGAATGTGCTCGGTCAGAACTGTTAGAATAGAACTCTACATTGGGCGATGACAATCTTCACCAAAGAACTTCTGGGCTTGACGCCATTCACTAGGATCACCAGCATTATACGGATTTTTTCCGTCTAATATGAGCATTTTTAATGCTGGCTTTAGCGATCCTTACCAGGAAGACTTAAAAGTTTTACAATACCTCCTTTCACTGGTGAACAGCGGCAGACAAATCCTATTTATGGCCTCTTTAAATGCCAGAGGTGAAAAGTGAAACTGAAATTGCTTCCTGTTGATGTGCAATAAATGTTTGTTTGTTATGGCTCCCTGACACGGATTTCAGTTTGGGAATACTATTAGACTAAAGGGAGTGTTTATCGCTGCAGCCAATAGGCGATGAGCTGGGGGGGGGGGGGAGGGGGAGGATGTAAGGGATCTGTGATAATACTGTGAAAAAGAGCAGAATTAAGAAAGCGCCCTTTCACAATTTTTTCAAGTTTTTTTTTTCCATGCATAAACAAGGAAACAATTTAGAAACCGCTGGATTCCATGATTTGATATCAGCTCAGCTGCTGCGGCGGACTCAAAACGCCATTAATGTCTCTATCCTGATATAATGACTTGGCAACTTTCTCGGCCACAGCAGGGATGACTTCATGTCTGAATGAGTACTGGTCAACCAGAGTCTGAAATATCTCAACTAGCCTCAGATGTGGTCAGATTTCTGTGCAAATGCAGTCATTTTAACATGTCAGTTATTATATTCCCCAAAAAGTGGGGTAAAGCGTGGAACGGTCATCGCCGCCGCCGCCGCCGCTGCCGCCAATCCTTTGTTACTCAAATTCAAATTTTATTACTTAATTATTATTTAATTACTTTATTAACTTTATATCCAAACGTTTTCGGGCCATAATTTTACAGAAACTGGTCCGATTTATTACAAATGTGGTGCTTATGAACCGACCCGAGGAGATCTCTCTTGTATATACCATATTTTACTCCAATAGTTTATATTATATATATAATAATATTCAAAAAAAGGCGGGTCTACCTGCAGTTTAAATAATTTAAACAAACCAATCAACAAAAAACAGTGCCAAGAAGAAATTATAAAAGTGAGAATCCCGGTTAGGTTCTTCTTTGATCATCATTAGCTATATTATTATAGAGAGCCGGCTAGCATAGAGCTAACTGCTGCTAACGTGCTATCAGCCGCTCCTGCAGCTCAATGACATCATTACGCAAGGAGGCAAAAATGCTGCTCTTCCTCATGAATCATCTACGTATTTACGAACCATCTACTCCAATCGAGAAGGCACATGTTACATCTTTATAACTCACTTGTGTTTACAAACATAAAACACCCTGAATACAACCTTCGCTGTGGTGGCATCTCGTCATCGAAAGATCTCCAGCGTGTAAACAAGCTTGCGGTGAAGATCAAACGCGGAACAGTGGAGAGTAATGACCCCATGAATCAGCAGGGGCTGGGTTGAGGGCGAGAGTCCGCTACGGAGAGGATAGTGTGTGAGGGAACAGGGAGTGGGCGCTGCAGACGCTGCAGGCCCTGACACAGGCGATATTTCGGGACGATGACTTCATGAGATAAGTTTGGCAGGGACGACCGCAGATGGATGACGAAATTCATTTTCTCATCCTTGGGAGAGCTAAACACAGACGGGACGCAACCGGCCCTCGCGTATACACACTGAGAGAGAGGCGACGTATTGTTTAAAGAGAACCCAGACAATGTTGGAGACAAAACTACAAAATGAGGGTTAAATATGATGTGAAAAAGTATCGCCCCCCCCGTCCTGATTCCTTTTTCTTTTGTGTATCTCGTAATAAACTGTGTCAGATTGGAACTGAATTTAACATGAAGCAAAGACAACCTAAGTAAACACAAAGTGCACATTTTAAATAAAGCTTTCAATTAGTAGGACGGAAAATGTTACCCGATATTTAAGGCACCAGGGTGAACATGAACTTAACATTGAGTTGTGCCACCAGGCTTCAGATAAGTGGAGATCAGGTTCTGACATCACAGTGGTGGAATTTAGGTCCAATCCTTTTTTTACAGAGCCGCTATGCTGCAGCCATAGTATGAATTGTTAGCATGAATTGGTCTTTTCAGGTCCCAACACACACTCTCAATGGGGTTCAGGCCGCTCTAAAACTTCCGCATTTGTCCATTCAGAGGTGGACTTAATCCTCTGTCATGACTTGCTTCATGATCCAGTTGAGCTTCACTTACAAACTAATAACCTGATATTTTGCTATTTCCTCTAATGTCCTGCTCAACTGCTTGGTTGAGCAAATTTGATTCTCTATTTCTTATTGAATAATGTGACTGAACCTGTTTATAATCCGACACCAGTAGCAGTATATATATATTAAACAGCAAGGGGCCAAGGATGGCGCCCTGGGGGACACCATATGTCAAAATGGCCATTGAGGAGGAAGCATTGACCATGGCAATAGAAAAATTCCTATTTGATAGGAATCATTTTGGGGGCATAAAAGCATGTAAGGACTTAATTAACTTCAACCAAAAAAGTCTAATAGGAGTCAAATAGTTTTTCTAAAAACATGCTTTACCAAAAAGGCTGTGATGTAACTCTACAAAGAAGGTAGTAACAGTGACCTAATGTATCTAAAATAGACTCTTTTCCCTGAAATATCATTTCTTAAGTCTGACTTTTGAGATAAATATTCAAAAAAAAATGTTGTCCACTGTTTTTTCTTTATTCTTATTGAGACATTGAAGGGTTAAAAATTTCCTGATTGACAACAGAATTCATGTTTTCCTCAAACATGAATTATGTTGTCTTTGGCTTTACCCAACAGCTCTGAAGGTCATCAATATGGGTCATCGGCAAAGTCAGATAATCCTTAATAATCCACTGGGCCATCAGTGGCCTTCACCGCTCCTCTCCCTCACGGAGGCCATTCTTTTTCAGTTTCTCTGAAATAGTGGAACCGTGAAGTGACGTATAGTGAGAGAGAGAGGCCAGCAGTTCCTTTGATTTTTTTTTCTTTATGACTTACTGGATGAGTCTTCGCCGTACTCTTGGAAGGCGGACATTTAAGAAAAGGCTTATTATTGTTCCAAGTCTTCTCCATTGTGTCCCACTGTGGATCTATGGAGTCCAAGAGCCTTAGAAATAACTTTGTAACCTTTCCAAGACGGATTTCAATAACCTTTTTCCACATCTCTTCTGGAATTAATTTTGATTTTGGCATAGTGTGCTTGTGGTGAGACCTAGTCAACTTCCTGCTTCTGAAAATGGTCCATTTATGTGAGACTTTGACTAAGTGGGCTGGTAGTGCTCAGGCCCGGGTCTGTCTGATCCAGCTGAAACCAGATTTAATGCATTTTAAGAGGTTTTGGTGCCCAAGGGGGTAAATACTTTTTCACACAGGCCTGGCCAGTATTACGTAACAGTTTTGAATAAAAAATATCTGATTTCCCCGGCTGCTTCTGCAATAGTCAAGTCTTAATGTGCTTGAGCTAAAGCCTTAACCGCAATTAGCTCCTCTGGCTGTTCCATGCCCCTCAGAGAATCACTTTGTAATTTCTTGTAATTATGTGTTACCATTCATAACAGTACGTGATCAAGAAAAGTAAATATGATTAATATTTTTGGTTTCCTGTTAAATTTTGCCTGACAATCCGACTAAATTCAGTATTAAGTAACACAAAAAAAGAAGATGTAGAAGTATGGTATATATATGATTCTCTCATCAGTGAATATTCTTCGCAGATCCCTAAAGAAAAACGTAATAAGACGGGCTCCAACTTTAATTCGCACAAAGCTTCTTTGTCTAAGTGCGCAGACGAGGAGCCCCATGACATAGAACCTGCACCAACATCCAAACAGGCTATTTGAATTCATTAAAACAGCATTCATGAGATCTCACACCCGCCACAAAGAGAACATTACCTAATTACAAATCCAGAGTCATTAAAAGCCCTTTAAAACAGGAGCTAATTGTTGCAAGAGTAGGTGACGTGAGCCATAATTAGAACGTGAGCCGTCTGTCTTTAAGTCTCGCTCGCGGCCACTCCTCGCTGCAGCAGTTAATTACCGGGAGCGATCAAACAGGCAGGAATCTTAATGAGCAGACGCTGGAATATAAAAATCAATTAGCGCATGTGTTTGCGTATGGCTGCTTGAGTTCTGTTGTGCACTTCCGCGTTGCAAACATTCTTACAAAACCAAAACGTCTGGCCTGCTGCGTCTCTCACGTACTTTCCTCATTAGGATGTACCGTCACGTGGTCCGGTTGAAAGGTTGTGTGAGCCCGGGCCAGTAGGGGGAAGTATCACATTAGGAGGCAAGTCCTGAGCGTGAGGCTAAAAGTGTTCGTAGCTCGGAAGAATCAAACGGCCCTCTGACGGATAACTGACGTGTCATTACCGGATCATTACTCGATCGTTACCAGTACAGTACAGACTGGATCAGACTTTCCTCACTTTGCCACGAAAAGGTTGGCAAAGGTTGGCAAAGTCTCAGCCGTTGCCGGCAACCCAGCCGATCCGTCTTTAAAAACAGGAGTGACGCCGACACGCATGAAATATTGCGTTATATCTGTGCCACAATCCCGATCGCTGAGCTGCTCCATTCAAGGCAGTTTGGACTTCTGTGAACAGATTTTCAGACCGCGTGCACAGAATGATCGGCTGCACGCTGAGGATTGTGGCGCAAATATGACGACATATGGAAAAATGAAAGTGAGGGTCGGGAAAACAAAATAGTCGAGGATGTAGCGTTTTGACGACGATCAAGCGAGCTCTAGTTTTCCATTTGAACATGACGCTGTAGCGATTTGACGCTTCAGCAATGTGTAATTAGATCAGACGGATGGGCAGATGGTGCATCATCCTCTCTCTGCAAAAACAACCAATCTGTCTCTGTCAGGGTGTTAACTGCATCTTCTTAATGCCCACTACTTCGGCGTCCCGCAGGTTTATTTTTCGCTCAATCGATCCAGAAGGTGCTTAGGCAGGAATGAAGTCAGGCTTTTTAATGGAAGGACATCACGCTCGTAATTGGAGCCGGCGCGCGAGCGCCACCGGTGAGATTATCTGAGAATATGATTTAATGTTGGGGGGGGGGGGGGGGATTAAGGCGGCTAGTGGTTTCAATGTGCTTGCAGCGAGACGCAGCGAGTTAGTGAGGGGGCCAGCTCTGGATGAACACCGTGATGTTCTGTCTTGCAGTGTTATTTTTGCTGAATACTTCACAAAATTGGTGGAGAAAAAAAAGGAAAAAAGGACCGGCATGTTAACACCAACAGAATCGAGCCAGGATTCACAGATTATAAAAAAAAATAGCTTCATCAACGTGCGTCAGAGGCCCACAAACAATAGCTCCTCATTGATTCTGTGGTTTCCATGACTACGGCTGGGCGAAGCAGAGCAACGGGATGATGCTTTTACTGCACATAGAACACACACATATAAAACCGGCTTACTTTGAGCGCTTTCTGTGCCGGGTCACTGGATCCAATGACAATGAGGCCTGGTCCTCCCATGCTGCAGAAACTTTTCAGGTGTAGCCCCTCCAGCACTGGCACAGTTGACACAGCGTAATCCTGCAAAACAAACATAATCCAGTGAGGTGGAGCAAAACTGGATACAATGAGCTTCATGAGGATGGGACGGGGCAAGGCAGAACCGATTTCAATCCATGACGCCTAACCCAGCAGGAATCTCTCTGTGTGGAAGGGTCAGTATGAAAAAAGCTGCTTGTACACATGCTGACATTACCTGATACCGTTCCTTTAAATGTGGTTGGTTTCCTAGAGAGTTTAAAAACCTTATCCAAGAGAAAAATGAATTGATGTGTTTGAAAGGACTGCAGAGCATCGTCCTCCAACCACAACAAAGAGCCAAAGCTCTTCAGCTGCAGTCAGCATAATTCAATATAGATAATGGTTTTATTCAGAAAGTGCACAATTGTGGTCTTAGAACTTCATTAAAATGGTCCTTTAGTCGCTTTTAAAAGGGGCAGACAGCTCAGGGGTAGGAACAACGTTTTTATTTAAAAGGAGATGTTAGTGGGCCCAGGTTTTCATGAGGATTTTGAACAGTCTTGTTGAGAGGTTTTTATGCTTTGCACTATATTGCTTGCTTAACACCTACAACAAGTGTTACCTAACAAAATCTGAGTGAAAAAACAAATCGAACAAAAGACAATGTGTATCTTTAAAACCTTTTAAAGTCCTGCTCAAATGTTTGGTTTCACACATTCCGAGTCTATTTCTTATTTCAAAATGGGAGTGAACCTGTTTATAATATGACCAAGTGGCAGAATGTATATGCTCAAGAGTAAGGGGTGAAGGATGGAGCCCTGGGGGACACCACAGGTCAAAAGGGCCAGCAAGGAGGAGGCATTAACCACGACAATGGAGAATAAGTCGACGATAAGTTCAATCTTTTAGTGTGTCACTTCACTGAAGCGGTTTATAATGTTAGAAAGTGTATATGCTAAATAGTAAAAGACCAAGGATGGAGCCCTGGGGGACACCACAGGTCAAAGGGCCCACCAAGTTTTATTCATAAAGTCCGTTTTTTTGGCATATTAAAGAATATGAGGACTTATTTAACAGAATTATGTAACTCTATACAACCAAAAAAAGATACTTTACCAAACTCTTGATCGAATCGAATTCAAACCGACTATTTTTCATTTAATAAATGAAATGTCATCGCAAAATAATTTGATGAAATGAATGAATTTAAATGTCCAAAAGAAATAAAATATGCAAAGTTAGAATTTTCCTACAGTTTTTTTTTTCTTTTCTTGGTGAGGACATTAAACGGTTTCCATTTTTCATGAATTTCGATGATTTTTGTGAATAAATGCTTGTTCTGCGATGGATTCCAGGAACAAATTGGAACAAGAGCAACAGAGTCCATGAAAGTTGTTTGTGCTGGTCCAAAGCCAAAGCAGAAATATCTGAGATATTTTGGCAAAACAAATCTGTTTTATTGCTGATTCCTGATCATTCACAGCGACACTTTTGATTTGTAATAGAAAGACAAAACAAACGGCACGCAGATAAAGTTTCAACCTGATGGGACGACGTCTGTATGATGTAACTGTGTGAAAACACTTAGTATCTTCCAAAATAATGATGTGTTTCATTTTAATGTTGAACATTTTAATACAATTTAATGATCGATTCATTTTTAGGGTCACCTCTTCCTGTTATTAGTCTTTGGTCTTACATTTAAGTCAAACTGCAACTGTGCCAGAGTCCGTTTATGTCTCACCAAACTTGAGTGTGAGGGCTACTTTAGAGTCCAAACCTCCGCTGATCTGCTTCAGGGTCAGGGTTAGGTCAGACTCGGTCAGAGGGATGTGATCAAATTCAACTGGCAGCGGCGCAGTCGTCATAGAAGTCTTAATGAAAGGGCGCTCAACTCTGACTGGTGCATTGAATCACATTTTTTCAAGTGGACCCTGCCAACATCCAGAGCAAGGAAGAACAATTTAGTTCTACACTGCTCAGCCGTAACATTACGACCACTAACAGTTGTTATCAGACTACTGGGTTAGTGCACCTTTAAAGATGTTGATCCTGTTGGGCGTTCCTGGTCTGTAGTATTTAGTGCCATTGTACTTAAGTGGTCTAAGAAAGGACAACTGGTGAACCGGTGACAGCGTCATGTCGGCCCAGGGCTCACAGTTGCACATGGTAATCGAGGGTAAGCCCGTCTTATCTGATCCCACAGAAGAGTTGCTATAAAACAAATTGCTGAAAATGTAAATGCTGGCTCTGCTAGAAAGGTGTCGGAACACACAGAAAAACAGGTGGTTTTAATATTATGCCTGATCATCTAAGTCTCTCACAAAAACTGACCAAAGCTGTTCAAACATGCCCCAAACCTTGGTGTCCCACATTGTTCATAGCACCGTCTGATTGAGGAAATATTCATTTTCAGGACCTTTAAATCTCTAAACATCTCATAACGGCGGTATTCGCTGAGCGACTGCATCCGCTTCCACACTGATTGATATATGACCCATATTAGCATAGCATAGGCTCATTTCTACAATACTGCACAGAGGCCTGTATGGTGTTTTATGAGAACTGTTATTCATTCCAGCTTTGACAGCTGATTTTGGACTGATCCCTTCATTAAAATGTCAGATGAAACCTTGGCAAGAATTAAAGACGGAGGCGCATATAGGATGAATTATCACATGGCATACCCAGCTGAAATATAATTTTTACCACTCTCCGTGTTCTGATTATGATTTACGGGGCCAGTACAGTTTCCCACTTTTATATGAAATGATTGATTGAGCATTTGATACACGGTCTTAGTGTGTGCGTGACAGATATACTGCTAAGACCTTTGAGAGTGAGTGGCAAAGGCCAGAGTCGAGTCCAGGGGAGATTTGTTAACGATGAAGTGATATCGAGCTGTGATTTGAATGAAAGTTAGGAGACTTTAAGCTTATTTTCCGAGGCCTTTCCTTCCTGAATCTCCATGGCTGCATTTATGCAACGGTAAAAATTTCAGTTTGTGCCTAAGAAAATAACTTCCAACTGTCACCCACATGTTTTTTCTAATCACATAATGTGTTTCGAATGAGGTTTTATAGCTCTCAGCCTCATAAAACCCAGTGAATTATTGTTTACATTTTCCATCCTTACACTCCTTTTGGACATTTTCCATTCAACTACATGTTAACACCTTCCAGTCTCCCAAATTTATACTGCATCATTACTTGCATTAACCCTTTAATGTCCTGCTTTACTGTTTGGATGAGCACATTTTGAGTCTCTATTCCTAAGTGTAAAATGTGACTGAACCTTTTCATAATATGACCCAGTGGCAGCATGTATATGATAAACGGTAAGGGGTCAAGGATGGAGCCCTGGGGGACACCACAGAGAAAAGAGAGAGTCGTACTCGATATGTAAGGTTTTTTGGGGGGCGTGTAAGGACTAATCGAACACAATTATGTAACTTGATACAACCAAAAAAGTCTCATTAAAGTCTCTCATCATTAAATGGACTATTTTATATGAAAAAATTTTCATTGTGAAAAAAAGTCAGATTTTTTTTTTTTACCATTTAAAAACTTGCTTAGCTAAATAATTTGCCATTTTATCGTATATTATATATAAATATTTCTTGGTGAGAATGTAGTTAAAGTTAACAGCCCCCAGATTCACCGTATTAGTTGCAGTTGCTGAATAACAGAATAGGATGTGGAACTTCATCATGTGATTAAAATAAACAACCCCGTCCCTGATGTTTTCATCGACTCTTTTCCTTGGCACTAATGATGTGTCAGATATGAAAGGGCAACTGGGAATTACGTAATCGGTAAAATGTCCTTACTCCTTATCAATGTACAGGAAGTAGTTTTCGGACGTAAAATTAGAAATGCAACTCATGCTTTTTTCTTCGTCAAAAGATAAATCCTACTGGCGATTGAAGTTGAGGAAGAGCACCGACAGGCTGATAAACAGTGAAGGGGTCAAAAATGGGACGCCCTCCTGGTTCCATTTTAGTTTGAAATCCATGTTTTTGTGAAGTAAGAGAAGTTATCTAATACCCTGTTAGTGTTAGTAGTTAAATCCAACCCTTAGACCCTGATTACTACCAGACCCGTTCGGTCAGATCATCACTACATTTCAGGTCTCACCAGTAGCAAACTCCAAAATCAAAGCCAAAATCCAAAAAAGAAATTCCAGAAGAGATACGGAAGAAGGTGACTGAAACACATCAGTATGGGAAGGTTTAGCTAGTCCTAAGGCTCTTGGTCTCCACAGATCTACAGTGAGACACATGATCTACAAATGGAGAAGACTTTGATCAATAGTCTTCTTCGCTTTCGGCTGTTCCCTTTCAGGGGTGCCACAGCGGCTCATCTGTTTCCATCTATAGGCCGGCAACCTTCTGGCTAACACTTCTACTAATGGTGACTGTTAACACGAGCCTCAACTGAGCTGGTTAGGAAACAACTTTCGTTCTGATATTGATTTTGCACAGGTTTTACTCCGGACGTCCTGTCCCGACTCACCCGTCTGCATTTATCCGGGCTTGGGACCAGCACTAGAGGGTGCAATGATTTGTGACCCCTTCATGACATGGCTGACTTTTTAGGGAAATAATTACTATAAATCGCTAAATTGCAAAAAAAAAAACCCGGGCTTTACAGATGTGTTCATTGTAATTCACAAAGGCTACAAACTGTAACGTAATATTAGTGATATTCCCAAATATTGATAGCTTTTGTAGCTCATTCAGGAAGCCGGAAAACATCAGCAGACAACTGATACTGGGCAAAAATGGGCAAAAATGGCATCTATGAGAGAGTAGTGAAGCGAAAGCCGGTGCTAACCCAGAACACGTTTGCGGCTTGTCTGTGGGTTTTCAACTCTTGCCTTCATGACCCCCAGAGCTTTTGGAAGAATATTGTTTGGTCTGATGAGTCAAAGTCTCGATAAACCGTTGTAAGCCGATCACCAATGAACCAGCGTCAGTGTTCCCACGCAATTCTGCAGAAAAGCTTTGGCTAAATTCTAACTAACTGTGACTTCAGAGACTGGAATCCAGTTATGGGAAGTGTCTGGTTGCGCTTGTTGTTGTTGTTGTTGTTGATGCTCATGTGTCAGGGTGGGATCATTTCCCGCACTGGTGATTAAGAAAACTGCCTCATTACTCAGGTTCCCCTTGACGTTCGGACACAATTAAGTGCGAGATCAACACAAAAATAGAAGCAAGCATTAAAGGATACGATACAACTGTAGTGTCATGTTGTGCCTCAAAAAGTCTATCAGACTGAGATCTTCCTCAGTGTTGATGTTCATCTCTAATTGGTAAAAACGCCTGCGACCCCTGTGACCTATGACCCCGTTATACTCCAACCAGATACACTCTACTCTCCCTCCATTTTTTCACCCGGTCGCCCAATTCTGCCAAAACAACCACAATGCCCAGCAGTGATGACGTGTTTTCCTGTTGTGTCCTGTCACGATACACTCCGAAAGATATTTGCTCAAATACGCCCCAGGCCACCTCGGGAAAAGGTTTGATTGATCGGATCCAAACGCGTCTCGGTGGTGGTTTACACTTGTATTTGGCGTTGCGTCTTGATGAACACTTGTGATCCGATCGGCCAAAACGCATTTTAAGTCTAAACAGGACCTCAGAAGCTGGAGAACTGATTTAACCTCTTCCTAAATAATGAATTCCATCCACGGAGTGAACTATTATGACCTCTGCAGGGGCCATAAAAGAAAAATAATACAACATCTGCCTGCAGTTTTTTGAAATCCAAACAAACTTGGCAATCAAATGATATTTAATTTGATAATTAGAGGAAAGAAAAACAGTGATAGGATAAATCGATTTGGTACATATCGGAAAAAAACAATCAAGGATGCTCGAGTGGTTTTTCCTTGCTGACACGCATCATTAAGCCCTCTCTTATCAAAGATAACAGAAAACACAGAGGAATCCACAGCGTGGAATTCAAATCAGACGCAGATGGGAAGATGGAGGCAAACCAAGGAGGCCAGTCGGGTTAGCGTCATGTGTTGAACTCTTCACCCGCCTCCGGTCTGGTGCATCAGCCAGCTCTTTTCTCTCTTGAGTTCTCTCAGAGAAACTCAACATCACAACGCTGGTAAACATTAAAGATAGAATCAGCTTTTCAACACGTGAGCCTGTTTGCAAGCTGAGCGCGCAAATCTTCCCAGCTCGCCTAACGTGATAATAGTCGCTGAAATCTGCTGGAATGGCTTTGTTGGATGTGTGTGCGCAATAAGAGGCTGTTAAATGATGAGCTCATCATCAGAGATCGGGCCACGGCACAAGGACGTTAGACAGAATTTAGTTGGGAAGGGAAATACAGTGGAACCATTAGACTGAAAAAACATCTCAGGAACGAAAACAGCCTCAGATCTGGTTGGAACTGTTGATTGTTGATTGTTACTTTCGTCATAAGGCGGTTCATCTGTGTTTTTCTAGTTGCCCAATGAAAAGACTAAATAAAACTAGAGATGCTTTTGTCCTTCGGAACTTTCATACTTGCCTGCCTTTGGTGTATAAGCTCATTCCTTCCTATAAAATACAGTAAATAAAATCAGCTATAACATTACGACCACCAACAAGTGAGGGAATAATAACTTTGACTAAAAATATCGTGGTGAAATCTGTCACTGTGTGGGTTATATGAACTTTTCAAATATCCTGAATTATCCTTTATGTAAATACAATAACTAAAAAAAAACATTTCATACCGTATACCCACGTATATGCCCACATAGACTATAGTGTGAGGAAGAACTGGATTGCTTTTGGGAATGGCTGTATATTTCTGACACTGGGTTGAGCTTTATTTGATTTTCGGGCCGTAATTTCTCAACCGCGCCGTAATTTCTCAATTTCTCAATCCGATTCAGTCCAAATTTGATACATTATTACCCTATTTTCTAAATATCGTATTTTACTCACCAATTTGGAAATTTTTAACGAAAGACACTGTTTTCTGGACGTAACTTCATATTTAATTTGAGGAGTTCAAACAGGGGGATTTCTTGTACAACGCAGGGGTTTGGGGAATTTTCAGTAATATTTTTTCTAATCGTCACAAACACTAGAAGCAGCTCAGGATACAGGATATACATCCATACAGGAAGCAGAGTCTTGACAGACTGGAGGTCAAACTGAAGGCAAGAAATGAAGGAATGGTGGCAGAGGTGGGTGGAGCCTTTGTTTTAAGTCCCATTTGTATCAATCATTTCTATATAGCTGTGATGGATGGAGAGGAGGAGGCGGAGAGAAAGGGGAAAGAACAAAATGAGATGAATGGAGTGATGATGCTGTTATCTTTCTAGTCCAAAGCTTTTATGATTGATGATCCATTTATCTCTTTTCTTTGTTGTGATATTGGTGGTGTTGCTGGCATAATGGCTTTTTTTACTTGAAAGTGGATTGAATTCAATAGTTATTCCAATAAAACAGAACAGAAGTCACACTAACGTAATGATACTTAAGTCTATTCTAATCTACACATAAACATCCAAAGGTTGCCAATTATTCAAAATACTTGCAACAACTTCACTGAGAGTTACAATTTGATTTTTAAGGTTTTACTACTTGTATTTAAAGCTTTCAGAGGTTTGGTTTGTGTTTATTTCTGTAATCTGGTATTTCCCTATGAGTCTTGTTGCTGTGGTAAACTTTGTATCCTCCTTTCTATCTATTTTAATATAAGGCTTTTTTGATCTGATTATACTTATTTACCTTTTATTTCTACCTTGTTTAGATTTGAAAATGTGATTCTCGTTTTATAATAATGGTTTACTGTAAAGAGCCTTCAAAAATGCTGATTGAGTTTTTATTATAATTATTACAAGGTGCGGCCCCCACAGTGAGCAACCAGCATATACTTCCATCAGGAATAGAAAAGAGATTTAATATTCAGTCAGGAATAAATATATCCCACAAAAAGGTTCTGAATAAATGCTAACGTAAACCCGTGTCGGTGACACTTTCCAATATGGTCGAGAAGACTCTTAAACGGTTTATAATTAGTCCATAAATTAGGTTGTAAACACTTTATAAGTCATAAGTTAAGGTTTATAAACAGTTTATAACATACCTCTAAATTTATTAATGTGGGTCACAATATGGCAATATCAAGTTAGCAGTACAAATAAGAGTGCTCACTATTTGGCAAGCATCAGGTGTCTAATACCCTTCATATTTAATGAGTTATAGCAGCTTATTTATGATTTGTTACATGTTTAAAACTTCATTAGTAGGGTGAGTTTTAATATAAAGTCCTCTATCTCTATATGCATACTCTTCACACTGCTGTTCCACTGGAACTCACCTTGAAGGCATCTGCGAGGATTTCTGCTCCCCTCTGATTGGTCCGTTTAGAGAGGCCCACAAAAAACTCTTGTCCTAGAGGGAAAGATTCAGATGTCAGCGAGTTCAAGATAATTCAGTGACACACAACTTTGGTCATAGCAGTGGGAATAATCCACCTCCCCGATCAACAGGTTCACGCAAGAAGGATAAGAGTAAACACAATCAAAGCGTATAAGCTCAATAAACAGCAGGTAATCATAAATGCATTAATATGAAAGTGCAAGGCAGTATTTCAAATTGTCTTATATATACGATATCTACTGTGCAAATATAATCTACGGGGCCAGTGAAACGTTTGGACACAGTTTCAACACCAAACTTTTGACTGGCATATAAAACTTTTTTTAAAAAAACGGCAAATTCTGTTGTTTCAAAAACCTTCAAACAGTCAACATGGCGAGCAGCAGCTGAGCGCTGCAGTCACTGAAATGCGTTCTTGATGCATGTCTGTAAACATGCCTGCCGTGGTCAGCAGCACACAGGCAGGGTCCTGACTGCCTGGCGAGGCAGCAGCAGAACGCTGAGCTCTGGGCCGGGCTCCTGATGCAGCTGCTGGGCCTTTAGAAAAAGATCGTGGGCCCTGCCAACAGGAAATGTTTCCAGCGCTGCCATGTGAAACCGATTTCAGCTGGAAAGGGAACAGGAGCACAAAGCTGGTGTCTACAAACCCAATTAGGTGTTCTATGCCTCTTTCCCCCCCCCCCTTGTGACCTGAACCGTGAGGAAGATGCTGACCTTCATATAGACCATGACTGCAACGCAAAGCTCTTGACACCATTTTTCTTGACGGTTTGCCCCGATCAGTTTCATGCCTGGTGCCAGAGACACGGTCCGAACATGCTGCACGGCAAAAGAACTTTGGCTTCCATTTATTTTTGAGAGGTAAACTCTCTCTAGTGCGCTGAGGACGCGGGTCACTGAGGTTACCAAGAGAAATGATGGTCGTTCATTTCACTTCATGATGATATGATGAACTGTGCAAACAGGGTTTTAATGTTGCACACTTTAGCATGATTGCTACATGTGAATGTGAACAAAAGGACATATTATCACATATTATCATGGCAGTAAATATAATTATTGCACATAGCAATAATGCAAGCAGTTGTGTGCTCACCAGCAACACTCTCCAACTCCTCCTGGGGTATTTCAAGGCGTTCCAAGGGCCAGATGAGATCTAGTCCCCCCAGTGAGCTTTGTGGTTCTACCCCGGGGTCTCCTTAAGGACATGCCTGTCCTGATCAGATTCACAAACCACCTCAACCGGCTCCTTTGGACGTAAAGGAGCAGCGGTTCTACTCTGAGCTCCCTCCTGATGTCTGGGATCCTCACAAGATCTCTGGGATCTGAGTCCAGCAACCCTTCAAGGGAAGCTCATTTCAGCAGCTTGTATCCTTGACCTCATTCTTTCAATCACTACCAGGGCTCACGACCTGAGGTAGAACGTAGATGGACCGGCAAATAGACTTTACAGATAATTAAATTGATTCACAGAAACCTTAAACTTGGATATCCAATAATAAATACAGTCGTCCTTTAGGGAGAGTAGTAGATTATTTTTTCTATGTACTTAAAACGTGGATGACCTCAGGATGTCGCTTGCCTCTCACAATGAAGTACAAGCTTTAGGTGACCAATAGAAGGATGATTGAAGGGTCTTGGCTCACCTGTGAAAAGCACGTCGCCTCCGTCCAGTGTGGCGTTCTCATCAGTCATCTCCACAATGTTCAGGTTCAAATCCTTCAGGGCTCCTTTTATGACCTCCGTCTGGAACAAACACAGACACAGACAGAACGACACATCAAACATCTGCAGATATTACACAGACGAATGAACTGTAATGACACACAAGGAGCTGCACCACCGAATGAGCCCCGCCATCTGCATTTCCTATCTTCAGGAATATCACGACACGCTCCAGCTGTAATCAGACATCTGTAGACAGGATGATCAAAATCGGCTCGAGGATTTTCACTGGATTTCTGCAGACAGCGTAATTCCGTAATTGAAACGAAACCTTTACAGGTTCTGATGACATCATCCCAACGAGCCCTGAAATGATCTCATTATAAGGATGTGAAAATGCTTACAAGGCAGTGACTACTGGAAACGCATGAGAGGTGATTAAGGATCAACACAAACTCCAAAAACATCTCTTCCTGTTCTCATGTGTTGGCTAATCTCTCCCACTACGGTTAAACATTAAAGTGTAGTTCGTACCAGAGTCGCTTTGAGGTGAAACATCACGGCGGCAGCATCTCAATACGAGCCTCCGTGAGCTTAGAGTAATACATATTGTTTTGGTTATTTATTTGGAGAAAATGAAGATCATTCCAGGAACAACTCATAAAAAAAAAGGAGGGTTGTAGGAAAACATAAAGCTCAGAGTAGTTTATGTAATTCCCGAGATAACCCGAACAAGAAATGATGAAAGCTAGGCATAAGGTTGGGGTGAAAAGGCCGGCGCTCACGCGGAGCTACTAGCATGTGTTGTTTAAAAACATTCTACGACTCTGTGGTAGCATCTGCAATCGTCTCCGCTGTGGTTTGCTGGGGCGGAGGAAGCACAGAGAGAGAGACAGGAAGAGACTCAACATGCTGGTCAGGAGGTCCGACTCTGTCCTGGACAGTCCCCTGGACTCTGTGGAGGGTGGGTGGGAGGGGAATGTTGACCATGCTGTCATCCATCCTGGACAAGCACCTTCACCCCCTACGTGAGACTGTGGAGCTCGGAGCAGATCCTTCAGCAGCAGACTGAGACACCCACAGTGAGACAGAGTCAGACTTTTAGAACGAATCCCTGTGAGGCTGTTGTGTCTGAAACCCAGATGTCTGCTACCTCAATGAACAACATGTGTGTATCTGATCATCATCAATAGACTACATACCATGTGTGTTCCTCTAATTGCACTATGGCACCCAGACAACTTTTAATTCATATTTATATATGTCATTGGAGATCGGACTCTTTCATTTTTCTTTGTATTTGCATGAACTTTATTTGTTTATTTTAATGTACATGCATATTATTATTGCTTCATTTCTTAATCTTCTGTCCTGTGTATATATATATATATATATATATATATATATATATATATATATATATATATATGTATATATATATATATATATATATATATATATATATATAAAAATACATACAAATAAATATATATATATAAAAATACATACAAATAAATATATATATATAAAAATACATACATATATATATATAATGCTTATCGATACATGTCTATAAGATGTCCTATTAAATAGTACGACTTCATTTTTAGTCACCTTTTGATCTGGTCTGTTGGCGCTGCTGTAACGACTCACTTAATTTCCCCGTTGGGGATTAATAAAGTTCTTATCCATCCATATTATGAAACGTGCTCCTTGACTGGATATCCAGATTTCACCTGAATGTCCTCTTAGCTGAAGTAGAGGAGCGATCAGGTCTGTTCAGGCTGAACTTTGTCTGGTCTGCTCTCCTGTCTGACCGCCCAGTGTGATTTTACTGTCCTGCTTTCGGGGTTCCTGCGGGAGAACTTTCCAGGGCCAGTGGTGTTGGCGAGAGCATCAGTGTTTCCACAAGCCCTATCTGACTATGACCTCAGCCTGCACTCTGGCCAACATGCTTCTGCGTCTCCTCACTTGTGGAAAGTGGAACCATGAAGTCATGCAGGTAGACAGCTAATGCCATGCCTGTGACGGATCGAGAATTGTTCTGAATCAGGGCCAATAGAAGGGGGGTGGGCACATGTTACACAGAGAGGCCAAGTTAATGTCGCTCTTCAACTTTGAGTAAAGACAAACATAATTCAATATATTTAACAAAGCTGCGCTAATTCTCACTTTGTACATCAAAATACTGCGTAAGTTAAATTTCTTAAAGTTCGTATTCACTGAATTTTAACTGGGGTGCACAGAAAACTTAATAAATAAGATCATCTCGCGCCAGCCCTCGCCGAATTCTTTATACATAAAATACTCTCAAATGTGCAGAAATAGAGCATATGCAGAGAAAAACTTCAGCACATGTGAGACTCACAGTAAAACGTAGTCTATGCTAGCTGCTTTTAATAGCCCACATAAATAACAACCCTTTTTTTTAATGTATTTTTCTTGTTCTTGTTCTTTTTTTTTTTTTAGTGGATATAAAGAAAACGGCTCTTTTAGGTTGTTTGTAAGCCGTTCTTTGAGGCACTGTGAGTTAATCTAAACATGTGACATTATTACATTTAAATATTTAATAAAAACATTTTACACTCAACAACAACCAGGTGAATTTATAACATGTATTAAAAGGTGCAGGGTAATAAAACCTTCCTATTTGACAACGACATACTATTGTATTATTACTTTTTTTTGTTTAGGTGTTTCTTTGAATAACTTTGTCTCTAAATAGCTTGTTCCCCAAATATCAACTCACCGACGCATTCATATCCCAAAATCATGACGGTGGGTGCTCTCGGAATAATTCATCTTTGCGTGTGCATGGTTCATCGTTAACCAGGCAAAACACTGTGTCCTTCCAAGTAACTGTGTACACACATACTTCCTTACAAGCTCTGACAACCGCAGCATGGGGCATATAAAAGCACAGGTAACAGTTAATCCCCCTCGCTCTTTGTTTATTCAAGGTACATTCATCACCAAGAGCCTCTCTGGTTCTCGTTTAGTTTGTTTTGCAGCTGTTTTAGGTGAGAAATGCAGGTTTGACTCCCATTCTAAGGAAATGAACGAACCAGATGTTGCACTTTTGATGTTTTATATCGTTATTTCTCAATGGTTTGGAGACAAGCCAACTCATTCCTGCGCCATCTCTCGTTCCTATTCATCACGAGAGGAAACTACTGTCAGTTGAAGTATTTAATGTATTAACAACCACCTCGCCTTCACGTCAGGGCCCATAAATAAACCCCAGTCCAGATTTGCACAACAAGGCTGGAGAGCGGGCGTCTAATATTTTAGTATAGTACGTTCAAAAAAAAAAACCTATTCCCGACAAGATGGCACACATTATTCCCTCTGCCACGTGTGTCGAGCATCAACCTCAGCCATCGCTTTGTCATTTCTCCTCTAGTCTCACAGGAGCCTTCGCTATCGCTGAGATTGTCAGCCCAGGAATCTGCAGGAGTGCATGAAGCAGCTCTTTACCTCATCTCTTTGGCATTTCCTCTGACATCAGTGGAGGTGATATGACCCAGTGAGCGTTTGCCGCCCCCCTCCCCCTCCCCCTCTCGCACCATGTGAAAAGTATTGGCCCCTAATCACAGACAGATTTATGATACCTGCTCCGTCGGTGGGGTAGAGATCGCATCTTTAGCTGGCCAATTCACACAGAGACTTGGAGAGATCTGGGACTTGCACTGGCTTTGAGATTGAACATTTTTCCAAATCGCACATTAACACCAAATAAACATCTGATGAGCACGAGCTGAGTTCCTTTCCCCCCCACTCATGATCATGAGCTGTCAGCCACAGATGGCGCTGCAGTAATGACGCGGTGTTGAGAAGCACACCTGCAGCTGAGGAGATATTACAGCTGTAAGAACTTCACATAAAGTCCATACAAAAGTATTTTGAATTAAACCCAAACCAATCAACCATGATAGTAGAAACAAACTGAATGATATTATGTAGGTTCCCCCCTTCTACCATCAAACCGGCTCCCACTCATCATGACATGGACTCCACAAACCTCTGATGAATGTGTGCTGTGGATTCGGACACCAAGATGTTAGCAGCAGATAATAAGTTCATGGATGAGAATTGTTTGTACAGAACGTCCCGCAGATGCTTGATTGGACTGAGATCTAGGGAATCTATAGGCCAAGTAAACAGCTTGAACTTGTTTCATTCATCAAACCATCCCTGAACAACTTTAGCTTTTACTTTTGAAGCAGCTGCTGAAAGAGGCCACTGTCATAAGAGAATTCTGTTTACATGAAGGTTTATCATCCGCAGCAAAAGTTAAGGCAGGTGGTATGACTCAAAGACCCGGTTCCAGACTTGGTTATAGAATGTTTTCTGGGTGATCGCAAAAACAAGCGGACAGCGATACACATTGCTAAATAAGAGTGTAAACGACCACCGAGACACACTGTGGTCTGATCACTCTAACCACTTGGAGAGGTGGTCTGGGACGCATTTGACCACATGTTTTCCCTAGTGTCCTGATTCATCTCCGATAAGGACGTAACACGAAAACACGTCATTGGTGTTGGATGTGGTGGTTGGTCTTGTGGATAGCAATGCACCATTGAAAGCTACTGCTTTTCTAACATGTTTAAATTTTCCAGACCAGTCTGCCTCTAGACGACCCCGTGTGCACCGATTGGTCTGATGGCTTTCAATCTGACCTGAGGGGATTTGTGCTGTACTAGCTCTTCTATAGGATCACAGAAAATGGGCTAGCCTTTCACAACCCTCATACACCTTTGAGCCTTGGGCACCCATCACCCAAGTTCTTCTTGCTTTAACTACATTGTTAGCTACTATCCACTGCAGATTGGGAAAACCCCAACAACACCTGCAGTTCTGGAGGTGCACTAACCCAGCCATCTAGCCAACACTGTTGGCCTCTGTCAAAGTCATTGAAAACCTTAACCTGGCCCATTTTTCATGCTCCCAACGCATCTAAAATAATCACTTGTTGACTAATTATTATTATTATTATTAATCTATCATACTGACAGGTGCCATTGTAACGAGATAATCAATGTCACTCTGACACTACCTGCCAGCAATTGATCTTACTGCTGATCAGTGTATAGCTAATTAGCACATATGTTCATCTGAACATCTGCTGCGTCACACTTTCTTGCCAAGAATTTTTGAGGTTGAAGTTTATGAAAGAATGGATGACTTCCATCTTGCGAACTTGCTCCCAGAGGGTGTTGGCTGTGCTTTGCATCCTAATTCACTCACATCTGCAGGATCACCCGTGTTTCTGTAAGACTCACACTGTGCTGAGAGGTTTTTTTTAGGGGGACTGCTCAGTCCTTGCTGCACTGTTATGTTTTCTAAAATCTATCTCTGCTTTGTGACAGCAGCAGGATTCATTTGTTCTCAGGCCTCAAAACTTCATTGAGACATGCGGATATTTAACACGGTACTCTGTTAACTATTTAAGACGGGCTACGATATCCCTCTTCGATGTGCTGTTACACAGGACATGGCTGTGGCCGGGCATAGTTTCAGGTTATTTCAGCTAATGTGATCCTGAATTAAACAATTTATGACCGCTTATAATTTATACTAATAGAGAAAGGATTTCTGATCATCAACTACCATTTTATACTCTGCTATAGTATACTATAGCAGAGTATACTCTGCTATAGTATACTATAGCAGAGTATACTCTGCTATAGTATACTATGCTTTTGGTTTCCTTAAATACATGTGCATTCTTCTAAGCAAATTGAAAGGTAAGAGCATAAGAGACTTGATTTGGACTAGATGAAATTGACTTGGTTTGTACAGCACAACAATAAGATCCAAGACTTTCCATAGAGAGCCCAAATCTTGAAGCTCATGAATTTTGATGAGTGATAAAGAATGATGAAATATGAGTCATGGGCGACAAAGAGAAATAGGCACAGAAGCTTGTGTTGAAAAGGGACTAAAACAAACTGAGGAAAAATCCAAATCAAAACCTTGTCGACACAGATCTGACAGAGTAATTAATCATGTGGTATAAGTAAGCAAAGCTGGAATAATTACAGATAAAAAATTGATAAAATGTTGAAACAAATCAATTATTAGCCTAGGCTCTAAGTGATGGTTTCAGATAGTTTTAAAATCCATTTCTAAAGACGTTTGTTTACATAGGACAGTAAGTTGAGTTTTGTTTGGTTGAGAGGGGCCAACCAAAAGGATGTTCAGCCTTGTCTTTGCACTGAATGACAAACAGTGAGTCGACTTTCCAGCATTGATGGCTTCCAGACTTCTCAACATTTTGTTAGTGCAGATCCGGATCAGATGCTGACAACCAGCTTTGCTAAGCACCAAACCGAAATAGAGATCTTTCAAAGTTCAATAAGAAAGACTATCCTCTTTCACACTCGGGCCGCAGTTACAGCACACACACCCTCACCTTTGACATACGTTCAGTCTCAGTTACCTTCTTCAAAGCCTAGGGCATGAATTGATATCAGCTGCACTCATTCCTCTAGCCTCATCCATCCATCACGGTGTCTCAACTGCATGTTCAGCCCGTCACCATGAGCTACTGTCTTTAAATATGGCTCTCTCCGTTCTTCTAGAACCTTCATGCTGCTGGTACGTTCCCGTCCCCCCTCCCCCAATCTCTGCCTAGATCTCACAGATCCATCAGCGTCTTCATTCATCCGCCTTAGCAGAGTTATCAGCTAAATAAATATTTGTCTTCTACATGTTGCATCTTCGGTACCCAACACTAGAATCGACAGTATCCAGACATGATAGGGAGGGTCACTCCATGACCCAACAATCACAAAAACAGTTTGAGCGCAAAAGACTTTCTATTTGACTAAATATCACACATCATCTGTGGTAATAAATCATTCATCTTCTCTTTGTTTTGTTTTTCTGAATGATCTAACTTTAAGCCTGTACCAGCTTCAAAACTGGACAGGTTGGCATAAAACACTTTTGGACAAACTGCTTTCTGAGATAAATCAGCAAAAACGTTTGATCTAGATGGAATTCTTCTATCTTTGCTTGTTTTTTAAGTCCCAAATAATCCAATAAAGATCTTGACTGAGTAAAATCATTATTTTATCCAGCTAACAAGGAATGCTCTACATGAATGATGCACTTATGGTTTGAGAGGCTGGAAGTTATCAGAGCAGAACTTGTAAGTGCAGGATGTATAGATTTGCTTGAAGACTAAAAGACAAAATGGGATGCAGCAATTCAACTACATCTTTTCCATAAGGCTGATGTGTTCTCAGCGGCCACTGTAAGTCACGGAAGAAAAATCTCCCTTTATTATGTTTTCCATTTTTTCTTTGGGCACCCCTGCAAAAATATTTGTCCCTAAGACTACAACTGGAAGTATGGATCTCGCCCTCCAAAAACAAGAAGAAGAAGACAAATGGCCCACTTTGCCTCTGGTAAAACTTTTATACCGCATTAATGGCACATGCAAATTTCTTCAAGTAATTCAAGTTCAAGAATGCATTGAATGGTAGAATTAAACATTGAGGAAATCAATAATGAGATGATGGTCTGTGTGAAATTTCCTAGAACTCTGTTCAGCGGTTTTTGAGGAGATGTGGAAAGGCCACATGGCAAAAATATTTAGCTCAATAAGTTTTGTGCTCAGTGAATATAAATAGTTGCTGCTATCTGAAATCTGGGACACTGTACAACTGCATGAAGTAGCAACTGAAACGGTTCAGTATCCACAGCCATGTTTTGCATAAATAGAAAAATGCATAACATTCATTGTTTCTACAATGAGGCAGCCAGTGAAAATGATACTATCGTTTAAGTCAATTCCTTTTAAGTCATATACACCCTCCAGCAGACGATGAAAGCCTGTTTGAATTTTGCAGTAGGTTCTCCCAGAGTATTCAGTTCTCTGATCATGACGAACAAAGCTCCAAACGTCACTGTGAAGTAGGAAAGAAACTGACAAGCCGCTGCGTGAGCTAAACAGCTCCCCGAAGATGAATTGGTAATTAGAGCAGAATTAGCTTGAAGTTCATGCTCAGCTGTTCCCATGTGCGATTCACATCATAAATCCATCCACTGGCTACAGGCGCCAACCTCAGGTCCATCTATCACTCAGTCCCTCACTGAGTACAGTACATCTTTATTGATACTGCCTTATATTTATCCCGGGTTATGATAGTTGTACAGCACATTATCTTGACGGCATTAAGCTCGGTGTAAACATACTGTCAAGCTGAAAGTCATTTTCTATAAACACATACTTATTATATCCTCGTGGCGTTAGCTCAGCGGGTATGGAAGTCGTCCTTCAACCAGGAAACCAGGGTTTTGAGCCCAGCCCCTGACTCAACCAGCCGTGGGTCCTTGAGCAAGACCATGAAACCTCAGCTCCCCTCAGGGATTGGTCGAATGCAGAGATAAACTTCACGCTATGTACTCTATGTGTGTACTGTGTAACTTGTGAGAAATAAAGGAATGATTATTATTATTCTAAATCGGTATATTATGGAGCCTCCACCTGCTGCCTCCACCGCAGATCCTTAGTGTTGACGTGATGATTGAAAAACTACTTCATGGATCATTTTCAGGTTCTAAACCTGCATAGGTCTATGTGCTGATTTTGGGAAAGGTCGGTTGTATATTTCCGACACCAGGGGGAACTTTCTCTCCACAAGTCTTCAGGCGTTAATTTCTATAGAACTATTTGTCTGATTTAGTCAAAATGTGGTGCATATAAATCGACTCAAGGACATCTATCTTCTATAAATCATATACAACTCATACTAAGGGGAGTTTTTAATGAAAAACACGGGTTTTCAACATAACTTCCTAAGCATTAGTCATATTCAGACCGAATTTGGTACATATGAATCGACTTGAGGGGATCTATCATCATATTACACTCTTATAGTTCATATTTCACTCACTAGGGGGAGCATTTCTAGGAAAAACACTGTTTTTCAGACATAACTTTCACATTACAAATTCACAATTTGAGGAGTTTGATCAGGGGGATTGATTGTACAATGAAGGGGATAGGGGGCTTTTTGGGGGATATACCTTTGCAGCATAGGCCTTGTTCTGTTATAAGCGTTGACGGGCTGACTAGTCACAGAACGGCCGGTACATGCATGCACCGTAGAATGATTCCCATTGTACAACAATACCGTGTCACTATCACACACAACATGCATGAAGTCCAACGGCCTACCTTACCTTGAATAAAGAAAACCCAGAAGTCCTAATTATTATTAACTATAAAAGTAAAATAAGCCACTGAGGATGTCACTGAAAATGTTCAGAACCATATATTCAATCAAACACTTTTATAGGTATCCCCCCCTAATTAACTTATCAAGTTTCAAGAGGCTAATGTTAGCTGAGCTGCTATCATTACTCTAGCTTAGCTGCCAAACCAGCTACAAGTTCGCTGCTATCTGGGTCAAAGGAGAGGCCAAGAAGACTACACAGAAAAAAATATCAGAAACTGTCAGAAAACTGCAATTGGTGAGCCTCTAGTTACTTTATTAACACTGACAATTATACTTATTGCCTTTCCTTGTAAGACTTTGTCAGTATTCTACAACCAGCATCGGTAGAGCAACCATAGAGAAATCAGAGTGGCATCTATACCCTCTCAGTAACCTCAGGTTAGGAAGTGAAAGAGTGTATTTTTCATAATCTCAAACTATGCCTTCACCTGGTTCAGACAATCCAAGCTTTATTTGACCAAAACTGGGGGTTTCGTTTTTTTAACAGATTACCTTGTCTTTAGTATCACTCCCTTATCTGACCTTTGTCACTCTTCCTCTCCTACTTCACTTTTCTTTCTCTCTCACATTCCCTCTATTCTCTCCACATCTTCGGTGCAGGGTCAAGAATGTCCCAACAGTGGCTACAGTCATGCAGAGTGGCCCATTATATCTCACTGTGAGGGTCATTCAATACCCCACTTGGACAAGGTGCCAACTCTGGTTGCCAGCACCTTCTCCCCACTCTACTGCCCTCTCGAAAAAAAAAAAAGAAGCTTATCCAGGCAACATGCTGTTAACCAGCACCCTACTTTGAATGAAAAAGCTTTTTAAAATTCATTAGGGGCTGAAGGCTCCGAGATCCAGTCAGTCTGCCTGCCACATTCCTACCGTTCCGACACCGGACAAGGGAGACAGAGCAGAGAGAACAGCCTTTTATTTGGGGCTTTTTATGGACCCCTTCTCCCTTCTCTCGCCCCTGCTACCCGTGGATATCGCATTCTGCTAAAGAGGACCACCGGTCTGATAGAGCACAGTGCATTTGGAAAGGGAATATAGTACACAACACAACAATAGCATTCCTGAAGGTCATCCTAGCCTCCCGACACCAGGCAACCGGGTCCCACGCTCCGACATAGTGGGGATACGGCATTCCTCTGCTCCTCACACGCAAGGAGGTCAACCTCTTTAAAGGATACTCATCAGCTGCAGATTTGATCACAGATTATGTATTTCTCAGGTATTAAAAGCCCATTTAATTTTAAACATTGGATAATAGGGCCATACATAAACTTAAACTAGTATTTATGCTTTGGGTACCTGAGAAATGCAAAAAATAAACTACAAACATTAAAAACTTACATTTTCACTATGGATGCTTTAGTTGCCGTTGCTTCTGACATACACCAATCAGCCATAACATTAAAACCAACCTGCCTCATAATGTGTAAATCCACTTTATGCTGCCAAAAACCGGGATTAACTCCTAATTTGCATCAATGATCCTTGGGGACCCTTAACCCTGCTGCCAGTTTTCAGGTGTCTCACCAAAGACCCCTTCCTGCGGCTTAGGAACATCCAACAAGACTTGCAGTTCTGGAGATGGTCTGATCTAGTTGTCTCGCCATCATAATACTGCCTTACTCAAAGACACTCAGACCCTTAGGTTTGCTCCTTTTCTCCTGGTTCCATGATTTCAACATCAAGGTTAAAATGTTCACTTACTGTCTGAAATATCCCACCCGCTGCCAGGTGCCTTCATAACGAGCTAATCAATTTTATTCTGACTTCACCAATCAGTGGTTTTATAATGTTAGGGCTGATTGACGGTCACATCTCTCGCCCAGGGGTTTGTATGTAAAGAGTTGTTTGGATAAAACGGTTTGAATATGAATCTGAAATTAACCGTCCACTTTGACTTATTTACTGGTGAAACTTTGGGGGGCTTGTTTTGTAACCCGAAAGGAAAAAAAAACAAAAACCAATCAATCAAAAAATATAATAAAGCAACTCAAATTAGTTTCTACATAAGTAAGATAAAAAAGGTGATGCTTCTTTTAATGAAAGGTAACATTTGAACAGCAAATATTGTCCATCAAACTTTGTTTTAAGTGGGACTTCCAGGACAGAGATGATGATTGTAACGGCTAACACACGCGGGTATGGCTGTCCGAGCCGTTCAGGTATTTTATCTCCGATATCACGGAGGATATGGATAAATGATTCCCCATTGTTTGCAGAGTGAATTCACGAAATTGCTCAATTATTCACAGGAAGCCGTTAACAAAATGCCTCTTCTGAAAGTAGGCCTGAAGCCTTGAATAGATAGCAAATGTAAAAGGAGTTTATCTACAGAAGCTGTAGATAATTCCTATTGTCACACGCCATTGCACAGACATACAAGCACACAAACATACACACACACTAAAAACTAATTATTAGAAATGAGTCCTTAATGATTCATTCTCTTGTCTCTCTCGCAGCAAAGGAGACACAAAGCGGCCCTACCCCACTGCTGAAACCTTACATTCCAAAAGGGAACTTAACTTCAAGGTCAGTGCTGTCACTGTCTGTAACGAAAGAATGAAATGACAACAATTCATTTAGTGGCGGCCAAGAAATAACAAACCCTTCATGGCCTGTCCTTGCGTTATCCAAACAAATCCCGAGTGCACGCTGGAGCATACCTGTGGTTAACCAAGCCATGACATTGCCCGACTCTCCTGCAGGCTCCCCATCAGCTTTAGGATTACATAAATGTTGAGAAGTGGGTCAATGTGAAGGCGTGCACAGTTAACAGTAGCAGATCTGGAGAATCTCGCACCACATCCACCACAAGGTTTTGGCAGTCTGCCTGAGTGGAAGAGCTGTTTTGGCCAAGCCTACTGCGATGTCAGACTAATTTCACAGGGGGCTCCCAGGATATCAGGGCTCCAAGGAGGAAAATGCTGTGCTGTAGTCCTACTTGGACACATTTCCAGCTTCCTGGAGGCTGGGAGATAGCGGCGAAGGCCAGATAAAACACACATAGTTTGAGAGAGAGAGGGAAACAAGTAGGGAACAAGAAAGTACAAGTGCAATAAAAGGGTGAGAGAGTGTGAAGGGGGTGGTTTCATTTTGGGGGGCTGTGAAACTGCTCAACCCCTCTTATAATTGCACGTAAAACTATGGATGACTGGCTGTACAGAGATTAATTACGCAGAAAGGCTGCTCTGTCTTCCCTGCAATTTTCGCTCTCCTTTTCCATTATTGCTGTAGGGTCTGGTGATTATCCACCACTCTTAGACAGACAAATTAAACGCACAATACAAAACTCACCATGAAACTTGCAGCTCAGTTTACATGGACTTGTTTCTCCATTCTGATTGAAATCTATCAGATAGAAGATTCGGGGTCAGCTATTTACAGGAGATGTTAACTTGTACGATCTGGTGAAGAAAGACGATAAAAGTCTGTCAGCAATGACATCATCTATCTATCCCTGTGGAGGTTTTTCAGGCACATCCAACTGGAAGAAGACCCCAAGTTCCCCAAAACACGCTGGAGAGACTATATATCTCATCTGGCCCGTGAAGGCCTTGGGATCCCCCAGGCTGAGCTGGAGTGTGTTGCTGGGGAGAAGGACCCACTCAGCAACCACCAACATGACTCATCGGCACTCCAACAGGACTCAACCCCAGATGTGCTGAAGAAAATAGATGGATGGACGTGGGTGTAACATCTAGCGGTATTTGTAGTTATTTGGATGCGTTTAATGAAGCCAAGGATAATAAAGCAGTATAATTAAGTAGAGGAAGGGAAAAAGCTCAAGAGAGCCTCATCAGCACCTCAGAGTGGTTTTCTGTGGACAAACGTTACATCATTCAAACACCTCTCAACAAGTAATTAGTGAGGCTTTGTTCTGTGGCAAATTTACCAGAAATGCAGTAACGTTAGAATTAGAAACAACGATTCATCCTCAAAGCCCAGAAGTTTTTGATACAAGTCTCTCTACCAATGACATGGATTAAGTTTTTTCTCATTTCTGTAGTAAGAGTTTTAATAAATGTTAAGTTTTTGTTGAGTTTTGGCCTTTTTTTCCCCAAAAAACAATGGTATTTTGGCGGCCTGAAAATGCAAATGTCGATATAGAGCGTAAGAGTGTAATCTTCACTGTGTTAGTAAAACACAACTCCTGTGAACTTTTTTTCTAAAAGCAAAGGTAAAACTTTTTTCTTTTTAACAAAACCTTTGTCATCTTTAAGAGATGTTTATAAAACAGTCCATCTATCCACTCCATGAGTGTGAAGCTGGACCAATGGACCGGGTGCAGTAGGTTCAATTCCTACTAAGAATTGACACTTTTTATCATTTAGCATTGTAATCTCAGAGTTTCTTGGACTTTTTCAAATATAAGGACTGTAGAATCAGAATTATGTACGACCCCTTAACCTCTGAGATAAGCCACTATCAGGAAAGAGGGGCTCTTTCTTTCGGCATTTAGAATTGTCAAATGTCCAGTAATGCATGGTTAAGTAAGAGGGAGATGCAAGGAAGAGAAGCTGAGACACCTCATTGATAATTGAACACAACATGTTCTACTGTAACACCTTTAAAGGTTGCGGTTCAGCCTCACATGGAGAGACACCCAAGCAGAAGCGAGTACTTCGAAAAACAAACAGAAATATGAGTCTGTTTGACAAGTACAAAGTCGGTCCCAGAGCAAAGAAAGCACCTCATCCAATCAGCAGGGCTGTAGAGAATGTCTCTGCTGCCTACCTCTGACTGACAGTTCCACAATACAGGAGAGCTGCAGGCTAGGATCAGCAGCTGCTCGGAAAGCAGAAGGATGAAGTGTGTTGGTTACAAGAGCTATGCCATTGGGAAGAACAGAAGGAGCTTCAGTAAATACACCTAAACTTGGAACCGATTCCTCAGTTTATTGGGTTTGACCCCATAAACACTGTAAAAGACATCCAGAAACAAATCAGAATCTGACATGTTATCACAAGAAGACCCGCCTCTTGTCCAATTAAAGGCTGCCGCATCACTGGAAGTCCCGCCTTAATGGCTTCAAAGAATGGACCCGCTCTCACGGGTGATTGTTAATCCCGCCTTACCGTTCAGAAGTCTGTACAACACTCATTTGGGGATTTCCGCCTTCATCCATTTGGAATGTGCCGAACTGTCTCCATATTTGGTCATTAGTTTCCTGCCTTCCTCCTACTGCAGCCGTTTTCTGTCAATCACAGTAAGACTGTCCCAGAATTTTATTGACTCGGCATTGATGGAATGATTCAGCATTGGCAGATTTTGATTGGATGATTTGAGGGGTTTCGAGGAAAGCTGGACTTCTATTCTCTCTTTGGTATCTGTGTCTTATCATTCCGTCAGTCCGTACGTGAAGTGACGCCATCCATGAATCTCACTGACAGTTCCCCCATGGGGGCAATAAAGTACCTTAACTTAAGAGTTTATGAGGCGTCTCAGGGTTTTTTTTTTTTTAGAAGAAATGTATTTGGCAACGTCCACACGCACAGCTGCATGCAGGCTGTTTGGACGTCAGCGATGGTTGTTTGTTCTCACGATGAACCGCTTACATGCCCCATGGGTCACTCCGCTCCATGCCACCGACAAGCAACACCAATAAAACGATTTTACAACCAAGATTTCCTGTGCCTTTCCTCTGACATCAATTGGAAACAAAGTGAAAAATTTCAACATGTACCTCTTGCCAGTTCGGCTATAGGTCGTTACAATCGGCTCAAATATTTCAAAGATGGCCATAAACCTCCCCAGCTCTTCTCTGATGAAGAGCTACGCTTGAACCATTTACCTGATGTCGATATCCAAAGCAATAAAAGACTAATACCAAAATCAGAGCAATGTAATATTTCATTATTAGAGCACGTACAGAACAGAACGGTAAACATTGTGCATTCCGAGACCAGTAAATAACGAAGGAAGGAAACAACAATGGCAAATCCTCATTTTTCAACACCACCTTTGCCATTTTCAGAGCAGAACGGCACAGGAACACCCAGTTCTGACAAAAAGGGTGACAAGGCGATGAGTTCAAGGTGCACACACTGGCCTGTCAGTCACTCAGATGGACAGCCGTTTGTGGGCGTGTGGGGAAAGTCTGACTTCAGGAATAAATCTGACCAATGGCTGAGAATAGCCCAAAAATTTGGGAGAAAAGTTCCCCCCCCAGTGTTGGAAATATACAACCGACCTTTCACTAAAAATCAGGGTCTATGAGGGTATAATATTTGAAAATGGTCCATCAAATAGTTTTTGAGCCATTGCAATGTGTTTGTGTGCATAAATAAATAAATCAGCGTATAATGAGACTGCATGAAGGACAAATTATCTAGGTCTTTATGGTTTTGCTAAATTATCAAGCTAAGATCAAAATCAGTACAAAGTGCATTACTTAACACTCAAGATGCACTGATTGCAATTTTCTTGCAGATAAACAGGAATAAAGATGAATATAATATAAGGACTAAAAAGCCCCCAACAATGAGGAGTAAGCCAAACGATGCCAGCAGGTGGTCCAAACTGAATCCGTGTGGCATCGCACCATCGTCGACGATCCCCGCTGAATGCTCAAACACTTCGTCTTTTGTTTTTCAGCATGCCAACAACTGCTTCCTGTTGCCTCTTTAGACTGAAGAACTGCATGAGCCCCCTAGTTTATAGTGACAATTGAATCAGCAGCGGCGTGCTTTGTGTAAAAACCTAGCTGCTATGCTGAATGCATACAGATGAGCTAAGGATAAGAATAAGGTCAAAACCAGCATTTCTGCGTGTTTCAGTCAATTTACCCGCAAATCATGAATCTTATTCTTCAGCTCAGCTGTTTACAACCCCCAGTAAATCATTCAAGCCGTGCATAACATTCTAGTTACTCCAAAACAATATGACAATCCATTGGCAGAGGTGGATAGGAACTTAATTGGATTGTGTGCCCCTTTCTACTTTGCATTAAATAAAGGCAGCTTTTGTTTTTGTTCACAAAGCGGGCACAATGAAATAATTAGGTTTGGCCTTTTTAAAAATTACCATTCTATTATAAATTTCATTTTAAATTAATTGACTTTTCGCATGCACGGAGATAACAAAACATATTAAATAAGACTACTTTATACGCTTTGAGGGAAACTTTTGGTCTGCTGGACATCCTGGTTCTTGTAGATAACCTACAGCCCCCACTGTTTTCATGGGAACTGTTATCTACCAAAGAAGAAGACAGTTTGAGTGGCCCAATTAAAAGGTGACGCATGAATTGTTGAGTTTGTTTTTTACAAGAAAAAAAAGTTAATATGGAAAATAATATATGTTTCCATTAAAGTTTAATCATTTTAAGATACCTCTCTTTTTTGTTATGTAATTTCTACTGAGTCAAAGTCAACTAATTTCAGATGGATTGATATAACCTGGAGAAAACAATTGTATTAAAAATGTATAAATTCTGAGTTATCTGGTTTTTCAAATGAACTCTTCATATATTTTTGTCATTTCTGTCTTACATAGTTATTCTTCACTGTAAAATTCAAAATGCTTGTTGCAGTGTTTGTGTTAGCTGAATTACGGAGGTGCTTTTTACGCCATTGGGGGTAAATTTGCAGCCACTCCCTATTTAAGATGGCGTCACTCGCCTGATGAAGGTTTAACACCGAGACATTTCAATAGATTATTATTTTGCCAATGTGTGGGAATTCCTTTTTTGCAAGTTTTGAGATTTATCTGCGTCCTACACACTTGGCAAAGATGGAGGGGCCGAGTGATGTTTCTTCATCAGTATTACTTATCTCTTAATATATAAAAGAGGTTTTACAAGGGCTCAACAGACTTAAGCAGCACTGAGACAAGAAAATAAAGTATGGGCAGTAATTTGGTTGAAACAAGCGTCTAAAAGGAACAAACAGCGTTACTTTTAGAACGCTGGAAAGAAGAGTGAGCAGCCTTTCCAAAGTTGAACAACTACATTGGACTTTACTTCGATACATTTGGAAACTGATGTAAAAACGGTAATATGCTTCAATGGAATTCTAGCAGGGAGGTTTTGTGGAAGCACATGTGGTTTAGGATTGAAAGGGGAAGTAAACGTTGATTGGAAAGTGGAACGCCGGACAACTGTCATCAGAAGTCATTTCCCATAACCCCGCCAGGCTTTGGGAGCGCTGCGGTGAACTGACTCCTGTTACTCCTACGGAATCAAAACTTGGCACCCATCTCAGGTGGACCGAAGGATGATTCAATTGAGATGATTTGAGCAGGAATCCCCATTGTGTTTGTTTTTGTTCCACTGGCGGAGGCCCCTGGGAAGCCAAAGTAAAAAAAATACCCATAGCTCCCACATATTAAAGCTGTTTCAACATTTGTGAGGCCCAAGGTGTGCCAAAGAATGGAATGTCAAACCAAACACGCTCCCAGAAGGTCTGGATTTATGTGACCCGGAGCGTGACCTACCATGGCCTTTTCCAAGGAAAGGACAAGGATTCGCTTTGGGGGCAGAGAGAGGCAGCGAGCACACAGCTACCAGGCCGGTCGAGAAAGGAGGTGGATAGTTTTTGGGTGAGTTACTTTAAGACAAAGTTCTTGTTGGAGGATCCCACCCCCCTCCGTCTGGCTCTCTGGTTTCCCTCCCACGCAGGGAGTCCTCTTAATGCATGGCGCTGGCTTACTCAGAGAAAGAGGAACCCCCAGCTAAAAGGTCAGGAAAGCTGCACAAGGGAGGGGGCAGGAAATAAGGAGTCAGAAAATATTGACCTCACCGGATAAGAGGAGTATATTCCCTCAAACATTCCTCTCATCATGTGCTCCTACAGACAGTTCTGGATATCAGCCGAAAAAACAAACTGGAATTCCATCCTGTGATGCCAAGAGCTGTCTAGATTATAAAAGAAAATCTGTTTACGTCTTTTCATATCTGCATTCTTCTCATTGTTGAGGTGTTAGTATTCTTGTCTGTCCAGAATGCTAATAGCGGCATGGAAACTGTGCGTTCTACAGAAAGAAAGCACCATCATACCACACGGTTACACCCACGATTTCCTAAGAATGCGATGGATGTTCCCAAAGGGAAAAAGCCAGAGTTTGCCAGGCAGAGCCCAGTCTAACTGCCCATTATGAGGGATTTTCCAAAACAGCCATGTGAAGTTGGATGTATGGTAGGGGCCGGTATGGAAAAATGAGGAAAAGGTCTATGTATTTTAATCCTGAAAGGGGAAAAAAAACAAAAAAAACAATGGAAAGGCCAAAAGGGTTCCCATAAATGTTAATGAAGGGCTTTCCCAGAAAGATTTTTTCCTCCTTTCAGCATGAAACACGAGGCCAGGTGCTAATGTTAACCAGCAGGGCTAGATCCAAAGATCTGACTTTTAAGTATAATAGGAGAAAAAAGCATGTGGAATTAACCATACTGCGGGGATTTAGACGCGAGGAAGCCAACTCGGGATGATGATGTGTTAGACGAAGTCGGCAGGCCTCTTTCACAGAAGGCCGTACAAATAAAAGATAATAATAAAAGCTGATTGATCAAATGAATGAATCGCTTTTACTTCAGGAGTAGAATAAAGTGCAGACAGGTCAACCTTTTAGGTTAACTGTAATTCCATGCAGCCAATATTGTGGCCAGACGGTACCGGGATATGTCAGTATTCCCAATATTAGGATAGTTTCTGGCCAGTTTATTTATATATTCTTTGTCTGGAACTCTAGACTGCTTGGTATCGTAACTTTTTAGGGTCTTTAGTGGCTTGCTGTTACAAGCTTAGTGAATTTTTTTTCAGCTTTCTGAATAAATACCTTCAGCAGAAGTTGATTCAAAAGCAATCAAACGAAACAAATGCAGGACCGTCGTTATGGAGTCGGTCGAAATGGAGGTTATACGACACCGCGGATTACAGATTCCTCAGCTGGAGGTACTGCAGCCCAGTTTCAACAACCATGTAATTATGGCTGGAGGCAACAGCTGCTGGAAGGTGACTAAGATGAGTCACCCCACACTTTAATTTGATGCTTAATTGGTCATTTAAAGGTGTAGTGTGTCAAATTTAGGGTTATATAAATAAAATAAATAGAATAGAATGTTCATTCCTATGTTTTTATTATTTTATAATCAGCTGGATGTAAGAATTATCCTGGTGAGTCCTTTATGTCTCTTTATGGACCAGGTACTGTCCAACACAGTCTGCCATGTTTATCCATTAGCCTGAATAGACAAAACTGAACCCGGGCTCTTGAGAGGGTTTTTCATAGTGTAGGCTGAGGAGGAGGAAGATGATGAACAACCTTTGTTGTGAGAAGTTTGACAAATGGACAAATGGAGGGTCATCAAAAAATGTGACAGTTTGAAACCTCGCCGTCAAAGAAGAAAAAACAGACCCAACTCGTGAAACAATTGAGAGATAAAATGGTGGAGTCCGCGCAGTTTCTCTGAGCGATAGAACTTAGCTGCCGAGGGATGATCGCACAGCGCAGGAGGATCACTGCACAGGACCTCTCCAGCTCCAGCCGGGCCCCCTCTAAGCACATTCCCACATTTCAAATGAGACCGCTTCAGATGTGAAGGTGGGTCACGGGCCCAGTCAAATATTTACCTTACCTGTAAGATTTAACCTTAAGTTTTACAAAAAATAATAAAGAAATACAAATTCTCTATGAATCTGTCTAAAGCAGTGATAGCCAACCATTTTTAAGAACTTCAGTCTTATTTTGTCAGTACAGTTTGTAACAGTATGAACAGAAATATAAGGCAGATTTGAATTGAATTTGAATGGTGCCAGTACATAAACACTGAATACAGTTTAGATAAAGTGAGAACAATAAAGTATAAATGTGACTGCAAATGATCAGTTAGTACTCTATACGCACTTTTCTATTCTGCTCACTACTCAAAGCCCTTTACTCTGTGAGTCACCTGCTCATCAGGACCAGTAACCATCCACGCCATCATTCACACCGATGAAACAGCCATCGGGAGAAACTTGGGGTTCCGTATTTTGCTCAAGAACACTTCCACATGTGGACTGCATTGGCCAGGGATCGAACCGCCGACCTTCAGATAAGTGGACAACCTCTCTACCAACTGAGCCCCTGTCGCCCGTATATGTGTATATATAGGTGTGTGTGTGTGAGTCTGTATATATTGCATACATAGCAGTTTCTGCTAACCAGCAGAAAGGTAAGCCTGCTTCTAGGTAACTTCCCAGTCTCTGGCAGCTTCCTTCTGCTTTCCTGTCAGCGATAACAGTCCACCGGCAGTAAGATCCATTCAGATGCGTCTTTAGAGCTGCACATGTAACCCATTTCAGTGTCTAGGATGGCCACCGCCGCGCCCTCCCATACTTGGCACTGCTGTAGCCTGGACTCACAAGGCCACAGAGCTCGCCCCCTATACTCGGGCCTCCATGCGAAAAGATCGGCACTGCTGCAGTTAAACGAGACAGGCCGTAATGGAAACGGCACACTTTCCAGACACTTGAGGGAGAAGCAAGCATCTCTGCCTGAACCTCGTCAAAAAAACATACAGGACTACCAGACCGGGTCTCCACGCACCTTCTGATCTCATCTTTCAGGAAATAACTGAGATGTTTTGATTATGATTAGAACATTGATGTAGATAATAAACTTTCAAGTCGGGAGAGTGTTCAAAGATAAGAAAAATGTGAAGCCTCATTCATCGGGGAGTCAGACTTCAGGAGACAAACGTTAATCCAGGATTTTGGTGCTGCATACTGATCATTCTCTGATTCCACAGACTAATAGGTTATTGAAAGTCTGGACCTCCAGTGGAGTAACTGAATAGTTTAAGTAATGTATGAATTATGATAGCAAGCTTTACACCGGCTGGAATTTGCAGCCTCATCTGTGTATTTGCCAGGTGTGGGCAGAGTGCATGTAGTCTTGGGCAACGGTGGGGCGTGATAGACAGAAAGCCATTTCATAAGTTCCCTGTCTCATAACAGAGGATAAACTAAGACTTAAAGTGACTGCTAGTAGCAACCTTATGTCAAAAAAAGGGGCCCAGGAGCTCAAACGGCTCATAATTTATCGTGCAGACTTATTCCAAATGACCTATTTCACCTTAGAAAGGTCGCATCTAAATCACGTGGTACGGTTTGATCTCGTGAATATCGCAACAAATTGGATTTTTGGAATTATGTTGGTGCCAGGATCATGGAATGATCTTGAGGCATCCACATCAGATTTGAAACATCGATGGAGACGTGTTGAAGTGAGGTCCTGCCAACAGCTAAGGTGCATCAACGATCAGACAAGAAGCTAATAGGTCAAGAAGAGTGTAACTCCCTCCCCTTTCCGTCAGTTCAGCGCAATGGAAGTGAATCACATTTCGACCTGCCCTCTCAACCGCCTCCCGTCCATCTGATAACACATAGCGCTGTTCAGAAGCTCTTAAACCTCGCCATTCTTTACATTCTCAAGATTCTGGATGGGGTGACCTCATTGGGTGAGCGATGCCGGTCGGAAAATAGCCCCCGGCCGAGCTTTTGCTTCAACATGGAAAGTTAAGCTAACAAAGAATGCATGACTGTGTGCAAACTTGACTCTGACTGCACTTGTGAGTGAAAACATGTTTACGTACGCGAGGTCGATTTCCCTCCGACGCGCGGCGTATTCTGTAGGTGCAAATGCCAAGTGCTCGTGTCAGCAAGGTTCAGTCTCATTCAGGTGAAATATTTACATCTGCGAGACACAAACGCACATTCACGAAAACGTCAACACTGACGTTTGGAACAAAAAACGTCAACGCATCAGATAGAACGCCATTAATCCGACTCCCCTTTCTAAATACAAACAAGACCTAAATGCACGCGGAAATTTTATAATATTTAAGAAGAAATAATATATTCAATCCCACTGCACGGGAAACTACATAAACTTTCAGTGTCAGTAAAGTGGAATCAAATCAAACACAAAATATACATCTTTATGTGTCTAGACTGCAAACAGCACCTCAGGTTGTTACTACAGACCAACCTGCTACCTGTCAAAAAAACACTTTATAACTAAACCGTTGGTTGCTATGGCTAGGGAGGTAGTCCACTTAATGGAAGGTTGGCGGTTGGGATGCCAGCTCCTGGAGTCTACTTGTTGAAGTTACTTTGTGCTCTTAACCTCAATTCCCCCTGGTGCCCTACGAGGCCCTCTGCTCCACAGGCATTGGTCAAATGAAAAGTTTCACTCTGTTGTACTCAGTACTATTGTACGTGACGACAAGGCTGCTGCTTCTACTTCTGACTATTTAACTCTTGACTAACCATGTACCAAGTACATGTCAACGCAATAATACCAATTTTAATCAGGAGAGATGGAGAATGAAGAGAGGATGAATGTTTATTGCTACTGATGATATCTGATATTTAGCCCATTGGAAGGTAATTGGAGCTCAGAATATTCGGGTACAATGTAATCGAAGGGTAACTGCAGCAAAGGGAAAGAATATTTCTTTTTTTGCCATGTTATTCTGAATGAATGACTTAATTATCTTGTGAATTGAAAAAAAACAGCTCTATTTTTCTGAATTGATGAGATAGGTGACATTTAATGGAGAGTTGTATTTTAATTTCGTTCAAGCAAACATGTCACGTCTGCTTAATTTGATTCCGTCGTAACTGGTCTTGACTTCATACACCATGCCTCGTCATACACCATGCCTCGTCATACACCATGCCTCGTCATACACCATGCCTCGTCATACACCATGCCTCGTCATACACCATGCCTCGTCATACACCATGCCTCGTCATACACCTTGCCTCGTCATACACCTTGCCTCGTCATACACCTTGCCTCGTCATACACCTTGCCTCGTCATACACCTTGCCTCGTCATACACCATGCCTCGTCATACACCATGCCTCGTCATACACCATGCCTCGTCATACACCATGCCTCGTCATACACCATGCCTCGTCATACACCTTGCCTCGTCATACACCTTGCCTCGTCATACACCATGCCTCGTCATACACCATGCCTCGTCATACACCATGCCTCGTCATACACCATGCCTCGTCATACACCATGCCTCGTCATACACCATGCCTCGTCCTACACCATGCCTCGTCATACACCATGCCTCGTCATACACCATGCCTCGTCATACACCATGCCTCGTCATACACCATGCCTCGTCATACACCATGCCTCGTCATACACCATGCCTCGTCATACACCATGCCTCGTCATACACCATGCCTCGTCATACACCATGCCTCGTCATACACCAAGGGGTACAACAAACAGTTTAGTCCTAATGTTTCAGCTGTTAACGGTGTTCCTGGTTTATTGAAGGCCTTGCTGCAGCTTGATCATTTTCTCCTCCAGAAAGGCTTCCAGGTTTGGTCGGTTCACCTTGAGTTATGTTACGTCAAACTTACGGCCCCCTCACACACACATTCCTCACCCTGCATACCATAGATCACTGACCTTGGACTGTTCACCTCCATGCTGTAAACAGTCCATTCATTTGATTTGATTTGGTTTTATTCCATTCAGTTGATTCAATTAAGACTATTGTTAATGGTTTTTCATGGCTGACCCCCATTTCCTGTTGTGGTCCTCCGAGCCAGGTCGTGAAAGACCCCACACCAAAAAATGTGGACTCTGTTTCGCAGTTTTGAGGAGATGTGGACAGACCATACCCCTCCATCATTAAATAAGGGTGTGCAGACATGGACTTTAAAAAGCCTGTGGCACATACAACGGGATACTTTCCTCTCTTTTTTCATCAACAACCTGAGCAAAGAGCTAGTACTGACACGTTTCTAATAATGTTCGAGAAAGCTACACCTCCGTCCATTTGAAAACTCTGGTATCTGCAAAAAGTCAATTTCTTTCAGAAAAGCATTCTGCTGCAGCTTGCAATAAACCTTCTAAGGGTGAGTGAGCGATGCCACAGTCAAACATGGAAGTGTACGTGTTGCCGGCAGAAGCAGAACCACATGACGGTGACATCACGCAGAAGTCTTTGGTGTCTGGTCTCCCCTGCAGCAGAGACATCGTAGGCATCATCCCAAAGCTTTAATTTACATGATGGAAACATGGCAAAGGGTGAGGATGAGGAGGAACGGATCCCAAGGGAGTCTTAATTTAATTTCTACTGTGGTTTGAGTTGATGTAACTTACAGCTTGTCCTGCATCGAGCCAACCCCATGCAAACGCAGAGCATGTTTTACCTGTCAGTTGACAGTTTTATCGGTCACTGGGATGGAACCGACATTTGAATCTTCATTTAACAAACTGGATGTCTGAGCATTCTTATAATAAAAGGAAATCCCTTGATTCATTGACAAAATCCCATAAAGTCTCATCCTGCAGGTTTAAGCTGCATCTGACATTCCATTAATAGATGGGAGGAAGCAGTTTGAAGCAGGAGGCGCAGGTAGTGGTGGATGCAGAGGATGAACAGATGGGAGAGGATGAAGGTGGCAGCGTTTGTGTGGTAAGGCTCATCGCAGTTCTGGGGACAGAATCCAATTTTATGGCCCTCCGCTTTATGCAATGCTCTTGGAATACAGAGTAAAGTAATGCATTAGCTGTGCTAATCAAGGAGTGTGTGTCTTTACGTGTGCGTGTGTGTGTGTGTATTGCATGCCTCTCATCGGAGCACATAATTACTAGCTGGTGATAAAAAGAGTAGAAGGGGGGCATTGTGGGATGGCTGTGGTTTAAATTGCAATTTCTACATTATGCATGGCAATAGGTGAATGTGATTAACCTCAGGTATGCACACACACACACACACACACACACACACACACACACACACACACACACACACACACACACACACACACACACACACACACAGGGAAACATACACACATGTTAATCGATACTTTATCAACTAAATACCAGAATCTGCAAATGCTTAGAAAAATGGCAAGCATAAAATGTCACGTCTTCTAAAATGTGCAGCATGCACACACAGACAAAACCACAAATTTGGAGCCATCAGCACATCAGGCAAAAAAAAAAAAAAAAAAAAAAAATGGAAAGCTGTTTATACTCATAACCAGACTCTGAAAACATTCATTTAGTCAGGCTCTGCTGAATCATTTACCAAAACTGAGGTGGAAAAAAATGTATAAGCACGGAGTCTGGCTTTTACGTAATGCCAGCAGCCAGTCAGTCAGAACCACAGGATGCGTACAGGGAAGCAGAGAAAACAAACACTGAAGGATGTCCTTTCTTGCATACTTGATGCGTTTCCCAGCCGCAAATACCAAAAGTTTGCCTGGGACACTGCGAAACAGATTCACTCTAGACCGACCTGCGATTTTTTCCTTATAAGGGTTAGAACACTTTGGACTTTGAGGTTGTGTGTATATGTGCATACGTGTCTGTGCACAGGTGTACTTGGAAGAGCTAGTTTGACTTCATGCAAGAATGACACCCAGATGGTTAGTCTTTGTTGTGATCAAGGGTTGGTGTCTCTGGCAGCATCAGCGGCGGCTAAGGAAAGCTCTAAGCAGATAAAGAGAAAATTACAGTTGGTCTAACATGGTTCCATTCCAGTGGTCAATGCCAGCCACACACACACGCACACACACAGACACACACACACACAGACACACACACACACACACACACACACCTGGTGGTCGGTCCGAGCTGGAACATTGTTGAAATTCTAGCAGCCTCAATCCAAAAACCTCCCCTTCCTCTGCAATTCAGGAAGATTCTGCACCATTAAAGCTAACGTGTTCCCTGCCATCTGCTGCACTGCTGCTGGATGAAACGCATTTTCTGCACACATCACAGGAGTGACTGTGTTTTATTTTAACCTGTTTTCAACACAGTGTGTGTGAACACCATAACAGTTCTAATATTAGACGTAAATATATATATATAAAACCAGCGGATTCAACACTAAACTACAATACACTATAATTTTCTTCTTTTTTTTTCCTAACAGCACGGTACGTCGTGTGTTTCTTCACCTCCATAACATTCAAGTCAAAGTGTGTCTGTCTTCCTGACCCATCTCAGATCACTTAGGAACATTTTACACTATAGAATGTGGACACTCTCAAAGAGCTACCTCATCAAAACGTTGTTATAAACTACCCATAATCCATTCTTTGATGTTTTTACCAAGTTTCCTCCACTATCAATGTTATTATTTCATCCATGGCCATTTATTTTCCTGCTGGTTGAAAAATACCGGAAGGATTTCCTCCAACACTTGTCGGAAAGATGGAGCATGAGCCAGGAAGGATCCTATTACATTTTGGTGCCGCTCCGGATAAAGGGGCAGATTCAGGATTTTTTATTCACTCTCTCAAGGATTATGAGTTGTGACAGAAAATACCCTGATTATACAAAAACAACACAACACAACTCTGTGGAGAAGTGTTGCATCAGGTCAGACGAGGACCAAGTCAACTTTGGTGCAATAGAAGGATGGATGGATTGGAAGCAAAGGGTGGATCAAAGAACTTTTAAAAGGCACTTTTTTCCCCCAATGTTTTCCAATACAAGGGAGAAACGACCAAATTGATTTTCAAAAACCTTTGCGGAGAGGTATCTCTGTTGCATTTAATACCAAATACCAATTAGGAATAACTAGGACTAGGGTATATCCCCAAAAAGCCCCCGATCCCCTGCCTTTTGCAAGCAACTCTCCTTATCGAACTCCTCAAACTGAATGTGAAGTTACCAAAACAATGTTGTTCTTGAAATATGAACTATAAGTGTAAAATATGATATATAGAAAAGATAAATCTCTTGGAGTTGATTCATGTGAACCAAATTTGGACTAAACCAAAAAACCAATATAATCCAAAATAAATAAAGTACATGTGACAGCTTCATTTACAGTTAAATTAGAAGACTCTTAAAACAATGTTATGCGGTCTAGAAGTGATCGGCTCCTACTTATATCATCTTATTTAAGCGAATCAGAGAACTGCACACAACTATTGCCAGTTGCTGATTATGCGATTTTCCCTGAGATGATAACATTACACATAGGCTCTTCTTCTTGGTGCTGCTAAGTAACTTTATATGAGATTAGAGATTAAAGAACAGTTTGGAATCTTCTTAAAAGGAAAGGGGTTTAAAAAAAAAAACAGAAAACAAAACTACAAAAGGACGATTATCAGCGTGAACCTATGACACGTCACATCTAATCCTGGCAGCCGCATATCTGGAACATAATAGTGACGAAGACACACCGGAACCTATGAATCGACGTGACGCATGATGTCACCTGAAAATCGCTCGTTATGGCACTGGAGGGGGGCAAAAGCACGCCTAGCGTTATACATGACAGGGGCAGGGGCGCGGGGTTCAGAATGAGGTCAGGAGGACACATGTAGCAGTTCAAAGAGGCGCTCACGCCACCATGCATGCATGAAATCAGACAAGCATGCACATGCATACACCCGGCCCGAGTCAGAGCCTCTAAGTGTGGGATCAACAGCTGCTGAGCCGCACATGCACCAGTCCTGACTTCATGCCAGAGATAAGAGTAATACCTGACTGCGGAGTCACGGTTCAGGCTTGGCAAACATCTTTACGAGTGCTAAACAAAGGATGTTCATGTATGGGCCTGGCTAAGTTTAGCCCCCCCCCCCTACACGCCTGCTCAGGGAATGCAATCACTGGCTTTAACAGCATCGCCATGCATGGTGTAAACACTTCACACCAGCAGTGACACTAGGTGACCCCTGGCACCTCATTTCAAATGACTGGAGTGACAAAGGGATGAGCGTCGGGACGTAGAGCGACAGCTGGGAAACAAATCTTTTCAAAGCAACAGCTCGACTTAAAGGGCAAATCCACTGTTTTTTTAAATTAAATTTCTGCCTGACTCTATATACTTGCAACATTCTATTTCTAACAGTACCCGTCGCCATGTTTTACAAAATATCCCCTTATTTTATAACAGTTAAGTAAGAAAGAGGAAATAAGAGGGTTTCATTCAAAGCATTTCTGCTCAACCAGTAAAAATAAAATACCCAGAACTAACAAATTAAGATATTTTCTAACAATGTAACCCAGGTGGACTCTAATAATACATAATAGCTGCAGGACACGGAAGAAAAATCTGATACTGTAATCTCTTTTATGTCTTGAAATTTATATTGGGATGTAGTGAAATACAGGAAATTTCCTCAACTCCCTGCAGAGGATTACTCCTGCACTGGTACACAGTTAATAATAATTCTCAATATGCGGGTACATTAAAAGTCTATCCTCCTCCAGTAAAACAAATCCCTCCACTTTCAGTTTCACACGTGTGTTTCTGACACCAGCACGGACCATTGAAGACCGAAGTGTTGGAAAGGTATTTGAGGAAAACTTATGTCTCTTATTAGATTTTACAGCTGAACGTGTGTGTTGCTGTTGTGTCACACATATAATCTACCGTTTAAGATTATGTTATGATGTATGCTCAATCTACACGGAAGTGGTGGCATATACGCTTAATTTATGATAAACAGACTTAAAAATGATTTATTTTCAGACTTTTATTTTTCGTTTCACTCTAATGAGCCTGAAATACTTTTGGGGTTTCCTTATACGTGAAGCAGGGACATGTCCTGTGACGTGACTGCTGCGTACGGGCACGCATAGAGCAAACTTAGCAAAAGAGTTCATTTGACTCACAAGGTGTTAAAATCACCTGTAGTTCATGTTACAGAGTCCTAACAGAGTTTTTTCTGACATGTCAAACTAAATGGAGATCTGTCAGATAGACTATCCTCTGGTGCACTCAGGCAATAGTTACTCCTCATACCACTCTATTATCTTCACCTTTCATGCCCTGCCCATCACCTTCAGGTGCTAACTTTAAATATGACTCTCTCTCCATTCATCTAGTTCTTTCATGCTGGCGGTTAACGCGTCCTCCACCTCCCCATCGCCGACTAGCTCTCGCAAATCTTTCAGCCTCAGCAGAGTCAACAGCCACCACCACCACCACCAGTATCCAGACTCCAAAAAGGGGGGATATTCCATGAAGCTGGAATAGGGGATGAGGCTGAAACCCTTCAATCACAATCTACCCAAAGAGTCTGAGCGGCAAAGACTTTCTAAATTACTAATTATCTGTCATAATAAATACTTCATTCTCCGTCTAATCTGATCGAAATCAAGTTTTTCTCTGACACCGGTAGCATAAGTTTCTAACATTTATAGTTAACATTTTAATTTTTACAATATTAAATTTGGACATTCAAAAATAAAAATGATGAAAAGTGACAGAAGAAATGACCTGTGTCCTAATGTCATACCAGGATCAGCTTCCCATTGCGCTATTTAATCCAGAAATACAGGTTTTATTCCCAATTGCAACTGAGGTCAATGGGTTCTTGTGGCCGGATGGAGCGATAGTCTCTTTACTCGTAGAACAATGGTTACAGTAATTTACTGGCTGTAGGTACTAAAGCAGACTGGTTCTCAGGTCCCTCACTTAGGGTTACTCCACACCTTCACTTTGTGTGTGGGTGGAGCTTAATTACACATATGAGGAAGTACAGTAACTCCAATAACATCAAGTCTGACAATTAACTCCAACAATGAACACCGTTGAGAAAATCTGAAAATTAGCCCGAACTCCGAAATGTTAACGGCTCAAGAATCAACAATTTTGCTGTGTATATAGTTTTTGCGTCAACATATATTCCCGTGCATAGAAAACTTAGTGACAGTGACAAATACTCTGGTTACAAGCGGCGGCGGCTGATGCTCAGCCTGTGATGGGAAGCTATGAAATATACACAGACTCATAAAAACCCTGCTGAGAGCAAAAATATGTACAGTTATAGCCACAGATGGAAAAAAGATGGATATATATCGAAAGCAGGACACTCACTTCAGACATCGCATTGTCCTTGCCAGAGTTGTATACAGAATATAAAAGCTTGAAGTCCATGCTCTTGACAATAAATGCTTTCGTCTTAAAAAAAAAAAATCATCTTCAGAAGTAGCACTCTTCCCGGAAAATGTTGAAGTGGTGTCCTTAACATGGATGGGGCTCTGGAAGGACCTTGCACCAGTCTAAAATAATGTCCCAGATTTTCAAACCCTCAGAGACGGAGGCTTGGAACTATAAAACTGCTGTTGGACCGAAATACAAAGACCCACTGAGCCAAAGCTTTGAAATTCTTTTGGACCCAAAGAGAGCATGAAATATCTGCCCCGAAGGATGATGACTGATTGATTCTGTTGCCATTTTCTTCCAGTCCGGTGACAGCCCATTGAACTAACCGACACAATAACATCCTATGTTTCACGAAAGTAATACTACACGCGTGAAACCGGTTAAAAAAATGTTCCGAATAGTAAATTATGGATAAGCAGGGATCTAAAGGACCGCTTTAAGGAGAACAAACGTGCCGTCATCGATGAGGATTGTCAGCTGGTAAAGGAAAAGAGATAAACTGAAAAAGGCTGAAACGGAGTACAAGGACAAAGCAGAGAAACGTTTTTAGTCAGGCAGTGCTGAGAGCTGATGGGGAGGCACAAATCATATGATGGGAAAGGAGGCAGAGTAGAAACGTGTCTCCCTGTCCAACCCTTCGCTAATGACTTGAACTTATTTTCCAGCGGGTTTGACGGGACGAACCCCGAGACTGTTTCAACTCTATCCCACAATATGTTTCAATCCCCCTGACAGAACATGAAATGGCCTCAAGTTTGGCTCCTATTAAGCCCAACAAGGCTCCAGGGCTCGATGGCCTCAGAGGAAAAAGTGTTAAAAGACTCCATTCACCAGTTACAATGCTTTTGAGGCATTGCATTGACTTCCATTTGATGTAAATGCATTGACATTGAACATCTTCTGAAGCTAACAGCTTAGACCATCCGCAGTTATCAGATAAAACATGACTAGAACTGTAACTCTGGTTACTACCATAGTGAAGCATCTACAAGTCTCCACTCACTATGGGTTAGGTCTTATTTTAATGATTTGACTACATCTGCTTTAAAAACTTTGCAAAAACATCCTCTCCTGGAGAAACCTGTGGATCTGGATGTTAATGGAGGCATCATCCACTGACTTCCTGTATGACCGCCCTCATAGGGTTAGAGCGGGTAGGATTGCTGGTTATTGCTGCGAATGGATGCAGGTGTATACGATGACGTCATTGTGACCCTTGAAGGCTACTTGGCTAGGGAGGGTTGAGCTGAGGTGTAATATAGACTGCAACCTGGAACTCATCCACTAGATGTCGCTAAATTAACGGCACCTTTGAGATCAAACGGGCCTCAAAAGAAGTTATTTGAAGAAATCAGTTATGAGATCAAAACTGTATAAAAAAAAGTGAAGTGGCCTTCAATTCCATTCTGCAGACGGACAAAGATAACCCCCTATAAAAGTGAGTCTGGATCGCATGATGTGAACGGACCCATTTCTGAGGAAATTAAGGTTCAGCAGATGAATAAGACCGGTTCCTGCTGTGACAAAAACCATATGGGTGATGTACGTAGGAGGTGTTCTCCTTTCTCGAAACCCTGGATGAACTCCTGCTCTGAGTTAACGGGGCAGGCATGACCGGCTCTGTCCTTTCGCTATAAGCGATGGAAACAAGGACCAAATGTTCTCATGGACCATAAAGGAAAAAACTCTGACAGAGACAATCTGTTTGTACATCATTGCAAAATATTTCCAAATCCTTTAAACTTTGTTATGATTTCTGGCCGAGTCTATTAAAGAGTTTTCCCAAAGAAGCCGGCGGCTCTCATGTTGTTATCACCCGATGATGTCATGGACACAATCTGAGAGGATTACGCAGATGGTGGGGGAGATGAAGCCTGCGTTCGCCAAAGGAAAATGTGGATTCCGCTGACAAACTATGGGAAGAATGACGAGGAATTTGGCTTCCCGTCAAGGTCTTCCTTCGTACGAATGAGGTTTGGCCCGCTACCAAATTGTTCCATTGTAAAGGCTCAGACTTGTTGTTGTATTTCTTCAAACAAAAGTGAATTCCTCCTCCTCAAGGCAGCAGAATACAAACAAAACGAATGAGTCTGAGACAATGGAAGGAGGAAGACATTCTGTGTCAGAGCAATCAACTCAAAGACGCTCAAATTCTGGTATTCCATTATTCACCGGCCTTGAAAGGGAATCACAGCGGAGTCGGAAGATTGCAGTTTCTTTACTGCCACCGCACTTCCAGTCCCGACAACAAAAGAACAATGAATGAGTCGTAAAATAGCGCCCTGAATGACATGCAACAAATATCACGTCCTTCGCTGGGATGGAAATCGTAAATATTTCACATTCCTGATCTTCGGCTTCAGCTTGTTGATCCCGTCATAGAATTCCTGTTAAATAAGTCATTATATCCTCTTCCCCCGCTACTGTTTACTCGCTGCGGCGGGCTCCATAAAAGGCCAGGCAGTTCCTTTCTCCCTATTCAAGGGTATTCCTACGTGAATGATGTCACTCAGCAAGGGAAGCCTGTGATGTGCCTCATCATTGTGAATCCACATGTATGAGAAAAAAAACTTTTAGCAACAACTTTCGCTGGGAACATTCCACATATTGTTAGACCAGTAATTAAACATGGGGAAGAAGAAGAAGAAATAAAAACATGGGGCTTCAGGCTTACACTTCAACCTATACCTGACGGACAACTGGTCCTAAAAAAAAAAATTTAAAAAAAATCATTTTTTAGTTCTTTTAATACATTCTGAATGATTTCTAAAAAATCTCAATCACAACCAGAAGTTGGTTTATTGACAAGAGTAGGTCACACTTATTGGGAATTTGACCTGGCATCATGTTATCATCGCGCAAAACATGCAGTCAGCAGAAATGCAAGCATAAAAAAAGATAGGTGTGTGTCCTCCCCTGTTCTACAGTTTTTTTTTCATATTATATTGTAGAAGCAAAGCAATGTTTGGGTTTTTGTGAGTTTTGTAATACTTAGCGGTCCGTGTACAAACCAGGAGCAGCTGGTTGGCTATGGGGGTTACACCACTGACTTTGATGCAGGAGACTGGGGTTTGAATCCCACTCAAACGAGGGCAGGGCAGAAATCCAGTGGGGACCCTTGGTGCTACCAGCCACATCTAGTGCCCGTCCCAAGCCCGGATAAATGGGAAGGAGTCTTCGGGAGGGGCATCCAAGACAAAAACTAATGACAAAAACAAATATGCGGGACGAGATGATCCGCTGTGGCGAACCCTAAAAAGGGAAGAGCCGAAAGAAGTTGCTTTGCTTCGCTATATATAGTACGAACCATCGTTTGTTGAGCAGGTGTTCAACCCAGTTCACATGGGACCATGGTTTAAACTGCATCTACAAATACACACTATTAATGTACACAGATGCATGCTCACCAGCACACTCATATACATACACACATCTACACAAATATACATATACACACACAGACATGGATATATGCATATACAGAAATATACATATACACGCACAGACATGTATTAGTTGTCGATAGTTAGCTGTCGTGGTATCAACATTATTTTCCTGTTATTATTCTTATTTGTCTGTTTCTGGAGTTTATTCGGTAGAATATAGAACAATATGTACGGTCTGAGCTTTCTTTCTTTTTCTGGAAAGTCCCTCCAGAAAATCCCTCGTTGTGAATTGGCGCTATAGAAATGAAATTGATACACACACAAACATGCAGATATGAAATACACAAATACATGTACACACAGACATGCATTTATTCATTCATTGTGCAAGAATAAGAAAGAAAAGAATCAAAAATGAGTAATTTGTCAGATGTGCAAGTTAGCATATCTAATTTACTCACTTAAAACGAAACATTTCTTCCCTTTTGGGCAACTGCTGAGCTTTTAAAAAGGTTAGCTACACATTTGCGACCAATTACATCTGCGCAAGAAACCAATAGGATGAGGATGTTAGACAGAACTGAGGGAATATCGCTCGCTTGGTTTGCTTTGCTGAATATAGAAACTATATCTGGCATATATTTCAGTCTCAATCGTCTTTCCGCTACATAAGATAATCTTGTTAGATGATTGACAGGACAGGGCTCAAGCTTGGTGAATTGTTATCTAACCACCTATTCAGTCCCCAAAAGTTGAAAACAATTGTGAAAGAGTAATCACTCATCCGACCCAAGTTTCTTCCATTTGAGACCAGGAGTCTGTTGTTTACTTTTTAAATTGGAGGGTCCTGGGGGCCAAAAGGGGATGGCACCCGCTAACTTCAATGATCCAGGAAACAGGTGTCCTCTCTGTCACCTGTTATATCTGAGGCCGTGTGAGGCCACAGATACTGAGTCATGAGCCACACTGGCACCAGAGCCTTTCATGGTCCATCTGTCCATTCATATGTCTACTAGTCACAGTGATTCCCGGCCAGCAGGTGACAGATGAGAGCTCGGCCGTATTCCCGAGGAGACTTTGATGCCATGTCGGCCATGACAAGAACATTCCCGAGAGCTGGACGTGTGACGGTTCATCTGTTTGCAGGTTAATCTGTAATGTGGCCGGCATGTTGACAAGCATGACGTAATGGCTGTGGACTCATATAAACACATATTCAAGCACAAGTGTCGATTCACCATGCATAGAATCCGAGCTGTGAAGACATGTTCATCTTTCTGTGACGTAAAGACACTCTCTCTTAATAGATATGTTATCTTTCACAAAATTCTAGAGGTGATAACATTTTGGGGACTTTACGTGTTTATCAGCATTTTAAAATTACATTAAAAAATGAGTCATTTAGTGTAGCGATGTTACAATGTGGCTATTGCTGCCATTCTTCTTTTGATTCCTCTGTACTCCTTTTATGTCCCTTTGGGGGTGCGGCTGGGCTAAACAGAGATGCTGAAGTGGAAGGCGCTGGAGACGAGCGGCTACAGAGTATTTGAGAGGTGCTCAGAGAGTTTTTTGGAGTTGTCGGTAGATTTAGAGGCTGGCAATAACTCAAACCAATGGGTAAATCTGCAGGAATTTTTCCTAAACATTGTGTACTTTTGTGCCTCCATCACCCCGTACAGTCATACATTGTCAGCATAGTGAAATTGGTTCACTTCATTGCAGAGGGGAGCCTCTGGGAGGTACCTGGGGAGCAAATGGGGGTTCAAGGTCGTACTTGAGTACACAAGGACATGAGGACTGAAGAGGCAGGCCGGATATAAGCAAAGCCATTCCAATAAAAGCAGACCAGCGCTCATCCCTTCTGAGCCACAAGCACTGAATGAATTAGCACCATACTTAAGCCTGTCACAATTATTGCATAATAATCTCATGTCAATTATTTGAGTCAACTGCAGTCACTTTCCATAAATGTTAGAATCGTTTCCATTCATCTGTATAAAAACATCACTATTTCAACTTAAGCTGTTTTCCACTGTTTGATGTTTGGCGCAGTCATCTGGTTTCTCTTATGCTGGTATGAGCGGAGAATTAAACTGGTCTCCAGTGCTTCCGACTGGTTATCTCGCTAAGATTTGAAACTTCTCAGAGCATCTATTGACGTGAAGATCATGGATCATTTGGCCGCAAAGCCCAACACCACATGCAACAACATGCTGTGGGCGCATTTTTGGTTTAGAGCCCAATGATAAAGGAGAGCCTGATATTTGGAAGATTTGTCAGAATTCCGCAGTGAAAGCTGCTAGCTGCTAAAATGTGATGGTAATAATTATATTCACAAATATCAAGATGAGTACAAACGACTTTCAGTTTGCCTCTAAAGAAACATTCTCATTAACTTATGTCCAAATAACTGTGAATAAAACGGAAAAATGAAGAGTCTCATTCCAAAAAAAAAAGTCCCCACTACTAGAAACCCAGATGATAACCCCTGAAAAAGTTCAGTGAGAGCAAACTGAGACGTAACTCAACAAAACTTAAATCTGCATGCAAGTGTAAAATATCTAAATTGAGAAAACATAATTATAGGATGCAAAGCTTGGGCAACTATCTGTTACATATGTAGATATGAAGATCTATCGAAAGATAGATTAGGTTTAGTCAGGAAGACTATCCTCTTGTACACTCGTGCCGCAGTTACTGCTCATGTCTGACATCAATTGATATCAGCTCTGCTGTCCAATTATGGTTTAACGCCTTCGTGGTTAGCCTCATCATCATCAGCTGCTGTTATTTTAAACATAAGTCCCTCCATCAATCTAATTCCTTCATGCAGCTGGTCCCTGGCCCTCCACCTTCCCCTTCTCTGCCTATTCCTCACAGAGCCGTCAGCACAATCATTCATCAGTCTCAGCAGAGTCATCAGCCACCACCACCAGAATCCCCTCCTCAATGCTGATGCTCAGGGCAGATTCCCTTTGATAATAATCTACCTGAAGAGTCTGAGCGTAGAATACCTTCTAATGGACTAATTATCACACATCATCTGTTGGAATAAATCCTCCACCTCTCCTGATTGAAATGGATGCAGATAAGGACAATAGTAACCCTACATACCTCCTTTTGCAGAGGCGAGAACATACTCTCCAACTAAACCAATCAATCTCAACAATTGAACTTAATTCTTTATTTATTTGCACTTAAGGAATCAAAGGGAATACGAGCTTTTCGAGAGCCTTAAGCCCATGTGTGGATTATTTGTTGTGTGTGATGGCTGTGACACAGTTTTCTCACCAGCCTGCGTGTGATTTCTACAACCTGAACCCGCCACATAATTTCCCAAATGATCTGAACGTAATCTTTAAAGACATGAATAAATAAAAAATAATGAAACCACTAACTTATCTGCCGGGAGGGCTGTGTAACAGTAACAATAATTAACCACCTGAATACCAATTATTTTCCCTCCAAAAGTCAGACAGCGTCAAACAACAACAAACAAACCAGTCAAAGTAAAGGTGTCCTTTATTTTTTTGTCAACCTTGAATATAATCATATGAAAGCAGACGTGCTGTCAGAGGATCGGAATGTGAAATGGAGCACAGTGGGAATGTCCCACGGGCTATGTGTGTGTGTGTGTGTCCGTGTGTGTGTGTGTCCGTGTGTGTGTGTGTGTTTGTGTGGAACTCGTCAGCTCTGGCATGGGACAGGTGTGCTTCTTGGGATACAGCATTTCCTGTTATTGCCCAGCCAGTCTTCTATGACCGCCTCGTACGGGGCCAATCAGATCCAAACACCGGTAAACAGGTAGAAGAGAACAACCATCAATCACTATGAGCGCCCGGACGAGCTCATGCCAATTACATACATGCACACAGAAATATGGCAACACAAAAAACAGAGTGTATTTTTGGAGGACAATCCTATTTTTCCAGGCATGTTTCTGTCATTATCATTCCTGGAGTAGCTCATGTTTGAAGTCAGCGCGCCGTAGAACAGCACAGCGTTCGCCCTGCAGAGAGTGGGATGTGCTACAGAGGGATGATGGGGAAAGCAGGTGGAGACGAGTAGAGAGGAGGGGGGGTGTAACAGCGACGGCCAGCGCTTTCAGACTCAAACGCCATCTGATTAGTTTTCATCTCCACTTCCTGTTGCTGTCTGATCGGCGGGTTTAGTCTGCCTGTCGCTGTGTCTGAGGAGCTGTGTGGTGCCTAAACAGGGAAGTAGATCGGTTCTCCTGCACAAACAGCAGAGTGTGGAAAAGTCATGGTAGAATCAGATCTTCAATCCTGAGCGTGAAGGTTCCTTTGTGACCTCATTTGCTACTTAGTCAAAAGAAGCATCCTAAATTTTTATCACCAGCAGGAAACTTTAAATGGATGGAGTAGTTTACTGGAAGTATTATATTTTTAGCTCTGGACTCCATTAATCACCAAAACGATCGCCGAGAGATGTGACTGTCATCTGACGACTGTCGGTAAATGAGACAGCAGCTCAGCCAGATTATTGCAACCACCGCTTTGCATGCCAGTAATAATCTTTCAATGTTTGCTGCTCTGCCAAGTACATACGGTAATTTAGAACAACAGCGAGGATCTAAATAACAAGTCAATTTTATGTTATATTTCACACAACGTCTGGCTAATCTTATTGTTTATCCATGACATCTTATTTGGTCTGACTTTTTACAACATTGTCACATTTCTATACCATAATTGTGCTAATCACAAAACCTGATATGCACAATTTGGTTGGTCACGTCGCAGACATTTCAGGTGATGATAAATTGCCGTTTAAATAATTTCAATTAACGATGGAATGGTCTGATGTCTGTTTGATGCCACCATTATGGTATAAATCCAATCTCGGTGCAATAATTCAAATCCACTTTGACATTAACTGTATAGTCCATTTCTAAGTCAATTACAGCAGCAGTGGCCAGTGTGTCAAAGTTCAGCAAAGACGCTGAATTCATGGATTGGCAGAGAGGCTGTTAGAGGCCGGTTTTCATATTTTCCGTTTCAACCAAAACCTTTTTGCGGTAAATGGGATAAATAAGACACATTACTACACAGAAAACTTATTGTGTGCATTAGGTCAACCCCTGAGGAATAGTGGGCAGCCCCTAGTGGGTTGGTTCAGGGCCTTGCCAAAGGACCCTTTAGAATGTTCATTGATTGGTGGACAACAGCTCTACCTCCTGAGCTACAGTCAGCATATCTGGGACTTCAGGTTGTCCTTCATCATCTGTGTCTCAACCAAAAATGGAAAATATCGGGTTTGGCTTTGTGACTGCGAATAGTTTAAGTTTAGGGTAGAAACAGGCTGAGGCATTAAAGGCTAATTTAGTTTTATGCTAATAGCAGAAAATAAAAAGAACACATGAAGTCATTAAGAGGTGGCCTTCAAACATCAAACTGTAAGCAATATGCAAAAAGTGATGAAATATGACATTTCTGTAAACTCATTTTTTTTAAACACTTGAATGGTGGCCAGTGGGCGTCCCCCAATCGGAAGATCGGTGGTTCAAACCCTGAACTAGCTCTGCAGTCTTTATGTTGTACGATCCTTGAGCAAGACACTGGAAGCCAACTGGCTCCCTGAGGGACTGCCCGATGCCCCTCACGGATGGTTCAGAGGCAGAGAACTATCTTCACAATGTTGTACTGTATGCATTTAGAGTGCATAACAAAGGTGATATGAAGAATTAACACTATTAATATTGTAATGAATTTCAATTTTCAAATTCGACAAACTCTCTGAGTATCTCAAATACTGTGCAGCCACTTGTCTCCTGCGATTCCACTTCAGTGTCTCTGTTCAGCCCACTAAACCCCCAGCTCCACAACCAAAAGAAGATATAAGGCATTAAAGGAACTTTTTAAAAACAGCCCCATGTCCGTAGTCCATGTCACTTACTTCATTTTTTTATATTGTAAATGCTGTGAAAAACTTAACATAACCAACATACCTCTAACATATGCAAAAACCTACTTCTGGGTAAAATTTCACGTAAATCCGACTTGTAGTTTTTCCGCAAACCCTCCAACAACGAAAACAACAGACACACAAACAAACAAACAGACAGACCCTCAGGAGTGAAAACACATCCTCCTTGTCTAGGTAAAGATGGTGTGTACATTAAATCTCTGAAGGATGCGGGGTAGTTTGATCTGTGCCGTGTGCAGAGGAAGAGTCTTTCAGCAGATACAGGGCTGATGTCATCTTCCTCATAGACGGGGGCTGGAGAGATTAAGGCAGTCGGGTCATTACAGAGGTCAGAGTGGAAGGATTGATGCTACCCGATTGTTTGATGGATAAGGCTTTTATGAACATGACTACTCATGCACACCCGGAGAAGCACTCTCCAAAGTGGATGACAGCATGTAAAAAAAATTGTATTATTGGGGGAATGAGTGTTCCAAGTGGTGATGCAATGTCCTTCTCCCAAGTCTAAGGCTCAGATACAGCATTTTAAGGGTGGGCATAAACTATGGGGGCTTTTGTTAACCATGCTGATATGTTTACATGTATTATAAAGCATTATTTATAAGACAACAATGTACTACTAAGCAACTAGAGAACATGAAGACAACCTCATGTGAGATAATTTAATTAAGACATCATCGACCACAGAGGCATCACGTTACGAGAAAAACCAAATGAGTCTGCGTTTTGAGGTTCAGACGGAGAACATAAAATGACATCATCTCTCTTTCTCGCTCCGAGCAGACCTGTCACACCTTTGAACTTCTATTAACATCTGCGCACATGAGAGGATCATTTATAATCCCTGACTGCTACAACCTCAATTACACCAAATGTCAGAACAAGCTGGGAAACAGGACCGGTTCTCATCTTCTATTCATGAAAAGAATAGTGACTTCGGTGACATCAAAGCAGGTCAGTTATAGATTATGTTCTCAGAGAAGGTGGTGGATTTGCGAAGTGAATACTGGATGATGGGGCAAAGTCAAATTAGAGGTTGTTATGAAAGGAAACCAGGCAGATGATAAACTCTTAGCCTGAGGCGAGAAGAATGGAGCCGGTATGGATCTTTGCTGCCTCACATAGATTAATAGTTCACGCTCTGGGATGATTAAGATGTCAGTCACTTATCGCAAAATCCCTCCACTTATACTGAAAATATATGAAAAAGATCCACTGTGAAGCAGTGGCAAGAAAATGAAAACACAAAAGCAATATGTATCACACAGACAATAATAGTGAAGCCAGAATTGATTATATCGTTGGAATAGCCTCTGTCAGTGGGTGGGATGTATTAGGCAGCAATCTAATATTTTATCCTCTAAGAGCCACATTGTGATGACTACGACTGGGGCAGAGCATCCTCAAAACTCCAGGTCTTGTTGGGACATCCAGGTCTGCAGTTGTTAGTACATATATATTCTAAGGAAGAGCAACCAATGAAACAATGAACCAGTGAATCCTTTGGTGACGGAGGCTCATTTTTGCACATGGGGAGAGAAGCCTAGCTTGTGGAAAATGGACTGTACTTATATTGTGTCTTTCTAGTTTGCCCAGCTGCTCAACACACTTTACAACAAGAGTCAGCATTAGGCCATTCTCACAAACATTCATACAGTGATGACAGAGGCTGCCAAGCAGGGCGCCACTTGCGCTAAGTATGTTGCTCTAAGCATCTTGCTCTAAGTATCTTGCTCAAGGATACTTTGACATGTAAACCGGAGATGCCGGGGATCGAACCATTGCATTAACCGTGAGGACAGCTGCTGTCACTCGTCACGACTGTAGGTTGTACCTGAATCAAAGGTGCTGCTCAATTTCGGAGTAGTTAGAACGATAGCAGGATAGATGATGGGATTAAAGGCAGTTAGGTGAGTCTCCTCTGTGGTTTACCAAAGTGGATTTCCATAGCTGATATCATTCACTCTCTCGGTTTATCTCTCTCTCCAATCTCTCTCTTTTCAAACCCAACCTGGTCATGACAGTAGGCCATCCACCCTGAGTGTAAGATCTGCTCAAGGTTTCTGCCCGTTAAAATGTAGTTTTACTCTCACTATTGTCGCCAAGTGTTTGCTCACAGAGGAATTTGTTGGGTCTCTGTAAGATAATTATATAAAGAGTTTGGTCTAGACCTGCTCCTTCTAGTTAGCACCTTGAGACAACAGTTGCTGTGAATTGGCGCTATATAAATAAAGTTTGATTGATCCTCCATCGGCTTAAACAGGCTTCTAGGGAGTCTACTGAGAAGAGCCCCTTTTAGGGACATGAGGACAGGAACCACTGACCGGAGAGCCGGCCAGCGTCTAACTTTCGGGATCTAACGCCATGAAGAAAATATGTTCAAGTACAACATGGTTAGTAAGTGTACTCAAGTACAATACAGTTGACTCATGTACTTTCCCATAAGAAATCTACTCAAGTTTTGCAGGAGCTAATAGCTGACTCCGCTAATAGCCCTTAGCGAAGATAAACACACAGAAGGACAGAGTTTCTTTCATGGGAACATAATGGTTCAAATAGTAAACTGCAATTTAATGGGAAAACACACAAAACCTTTTTCTCAATAAGAAATATTCTGCTGAGCATCGCATGGAGGCAGGGGCATTTTGAGTTACACACATCAGTGTACAATGTCCCAATGTCTCAAAAAGAGGTAGCTGAGCCAGTTAATAAAGACCATAATAATCATAACCATTAAATAAAGAACATAATAATCATGAGACCTGTGCCAAAGGGCTAGTTTGAGCAAAATACAAATAACCCACAGTTCAACTGCTGAATGAGTCCCTTCGCTCGACAAAAGCCTCCACTTCAGGATCACAGACAGAAAGAGATTATTAGTTTGAGACTCAATGCAACAGTTGGCCAAAAAGAATAAACTGAAATTATAACTCTTGTGTCTAGGAGACCGGCTTAGTGATTCTCTGAATTTACCTCCAGTAGTTTGGCCAGCGTGTTGCCATCTCCTCTGAGGGATGGCGTGGCTGGAAGCCAGGCAGTCTGATGGTGCCTTCATAGAGAGGAGAGGATGGAGTTGGAGAATATTTTGATTATGAGTTATAGACTCTTTGGCTCATTGCCATGGGATGGCGAGCAAACACTTTCATAGCGGCCTGGGCCTCTTCTACTGGAGAGTAACACAACATGCCTGAACTTTCTAAATTTATTAAAAACCCATGAGGTGAAATGGAGGCTTTTTTTCGGGCTGAACGGGTTTAATTAATGTCTCAATATTTTTCTTTAATCTGGTAATTCATTGTGTTGTTTGTTGCATTCTTGTAGTTCCGTGACTCTCTGACCACTAAAGCAGCATCTACACTGAGATATAGTCAAACACTGCGACTGCTGTTGTTACACAGCCAGAGTTAATGAAGCAGATAAATTAAGAAAAATTATTATTGGTGTCTTTTAGGACATAAAGGAAACCAGCGATTAGAAAAAATTGCTATTCAGGTTTACAGTGTAGTACCAAATGTAACCCACAGGCAGATACCCCGCTGTGTGCAAGGCAGCGGCAAAGCTGACCTGACAGGCCCGGTTGAAAAGGTCAATCAATAGCATCCTGTAGAGTAGAGGAACTGTGCTGTCTGTTATGGCTGGACAGGGAGTGCAGCTTCCAGCCAATAGGAAGCTGTGTCCCTCCTCCATGCTGGGACACACTGACCTGTATGTGTCTGGAGGGGATGTCTGTGTATACAGGTTTGTATTTTCAGTTCATGGGATAGGCCTTCTGAGGGCGGCTGCTGTCCTGAGACTTTTGTCTTTCCCTGTGGGTTCTTATCTAATTGTTTGCATGACTCTGTCTAGCCCTTGTTGCGTATGTGTATATACGCGTTTGCGGCTTCCTCGTGTGTGTTTGCGGGCTGGATGGGCGAGCGAAAACATGTGAAGGAGAGGAAGCGTGGACATGGGCCCTGCACGTTCTCAACTCTTCCTTCCAGACGGTTTATGTTGGGATGGTGTGTGTAGTCTGTGACTGTATTTGTTTATGTTTCAGACCAGAGTTTCAGCATCATGCTGAATCACCTATTAGCACTTTGCACTGAATCCAGGTAAAACCACCAGACTGAGGAAGACAACCTTTTTTTTTTTTTACTTGGTATCCTAACACGTTTTTTGGAATGTTATTTTCGCCAAACTTGAGATAATGATGTTTTGGTGAAGAACAGGGGCATACTAAATCTAAAAGATTGTGCAGGTTTTCTGAATAACAGCCCAGAAGACTTGCAATTATGACGCAAATGGAATTAACTTAATTGCCTCCATGAGTCGTGCATAAGAGCCACGGCTGCAGATTTAACTGCTCATCAGAAAAGATGAAAAGCCAAATCTGCTGACCAAAAGTTCCCTGCGGTGACAGATGACTCTAGTATAACGAACATTTTTGCTTAATATAGTTTAATATGTTTCCCCCCCCCACGTAGCAAATACAACAACTCTGAAAAGGGGCTGCAAACCATTTGTCCATCATTGAAAACTTCTGGAATTATGAATCACAGGCCTGGAGGCCTTCTCACCACCACTTCCTGTGGCGGTGAAGGAAGAACATGCATCATAAGTTTGAATCTAAGGCAGTCCTGTGTTCATGATGGGATGAGCTTCCCGGCAGTAGGTGTCTCAGTAATGCGGTTATTGGTACAGTCCTGACTGGCAGTGGTGTTGAATATTATACAGTGAATGTATTTCCAAATGTAACAAATTTATCTTGACCAGTAGACGCTTGGGTATCGGACCCCCCTCAGCAAAGGAAAGGGAACACTATCAGGTTTCTGTCCAGGAGGATAAATGACGAAGTACGCTGTCCTGGAGGATCTCATCCTAGACACGGATCAGGGCATCAGTGCGCTCCTGGGCAAACTGTGGTTCTACTTGACGGCCTCTGATGCAGCGATGAATAAGATTTCAAAGGTTCTCATGTGGATTCAGTTCTGGGAAACATGATGACCAGTTAGTGGCATCAATACTTTTATCATTCAGAGTGTCATGGAACTACGGGGCAGTAATGGAGAGCCTGCCAATTCCGATGTTCTCCGGGGAACATCAATCCAGCTGCATGGTGCTGGGCTGTCAGCACAGGCCCTACTAGAAGATGTTGGGCCCTCCTGGAGTCTGTTTCTGACAGTTTGTCAGAAACATCAAACCAGTAGATGGTGGAGGTCAGTTTGTAGGGCCCTGGTAATACTCCTGCTGTTCCTCCTCACACTGAGGAGTAGATACCGGTTCTGCAGCTGGGTTGTTCTTCTACAGACCTATCCAGCTCTCCTCACGTAACCTATACCTATCCTGGTATCTCCTCCACGCTCTTGAGACTCTGCAGGGAGACACGGCACACCTCCTTATGACTGCACCTATGGATGTGCCATCCCGGAGGAACTGGACTACCTGGTCAACCTGAATGGGTTGCAGGTATCACATCGTGGTATCAGTAGAGACATGGACACGAGCAGAGTGCAAAACTAGAGAAAAATCAGATAGGAAGGATGAGGAGAGGCAATAAGTGAAATTGATGTAAAATCGCTTACACTTCCTAAATGGACATACTTATGATGTCTTACCGTAACTTTAACTTTATCTGTGTTATTTTCTGACGATAAAGTGTTCCCCATCATTTTTTTGAGCAGTGTACATTTTTTAGTTAACTTTTTGATCACTTACAAATGTAAACTAGACTCACACGTTAATCCGTTCATTTTCTGTAACCGTGTGTTACAGTATTACAGCAGTATTACAGAGCAGAAATTTTGGCATTGTCTTGTATCGGTGATTGTTTTTCTTCTATTTACGTCCTATCTTCTCTTTCAATGCACCAACCTGGAACAGCACTTCTAGTTTAGATGTATTCTATACAATGGCAGTAAAGCTCGTTAGAATGATATTTGAAATAGATTCAGCCCGATGCTGAATCTCGCAGCTCGTTTGTCCGTATTATCTGCGGCAAACGCGACCTTAAAAAATGACCTCCGCGCTCATTTCCACCCCACATTTCTCTCTCTTAAGACAAATTTCACTAAACAGCTCGAGACAAGCTAATTCAAGCGGATTCATCCAAGGTTCCACCTCAATTTAATTGATTTTGTAGCAGAACTAAACTTTCATGAACAGCGCCGCCTTGAACAGATGCTGCGATGTAGGAAAAGCCGAGTCTTTAGCAGTGACTGACGTCTCTGTTAATGGGTAATTATTACCATGCATCACAATAATAAGCAATTATCTCGGAGCTGTCGCGTAAATTTTGCTTGTGGATTCAGACTATTTCCACAATGTGACAACAGCGTAATTTCAAATTTGTTTGACCCAATGGTTCCCATGTGCTTCTACTGTCACAACAGCATGTGCGTAAATGGGTAAATGGACCCATTACGTCTGAGGAGAAGGTGGCATATTCTTCCTAATAGCTCCGCTCTAATGACCCTGGCATCTGTAAGACGCTGTTCCGTTTCCAAAACATTACAAGAGCTGCTTGGCCATCATTCAGTCGTGCTGAGCCTCTGATAAGCCGCCCCTCAGGCTCAGAAGATCATAACACGCCTAATTTAGACCTTTCAAAGCGTAATTGTCTTCAGGCTCTGAGTCATCACCACCTCTCAAGTCATTAGCAAAGCCCCCTGAGTCAGGCAGGGCTTTCTAGCAGACCGTAACGTGTCATATACCGCCATATGCTCTGGTGCGCCGTCGTATTCAACCAGCAGAACACACTCAAGAGTAATGAGCCAAATACGTGGAAAATGAATAGAAAACAATCATGAAGAAAACAAGATAAAGATTTTTGCATTGATAATAATAATAAACCTTTAGATGTCACCTCAGGATATGAGAAAAAACTAAGAATCAGAGGTTTCAGGAGGCTTAGTTGGATGTGTCGGTGATCGGCTGAGCAGCCTTACTTGAGGCTGATTCAATGCCGGTCATCCACATGCGCCGCTCAAGTACACAGAGCATTAGCTACTATGGCTACAAACATCTCCAAACCCAAAGCAAGCCATTTTTAACAGCATTGAAGATGAAATAAGCTGCAGAGGAACGACCCCCGAAAACATTCGGCACAACAGAATTAATTTAACACTTGAAAATGAATCACCCCGAGGAACATAAACGTATAATGGACAGAATGAACTTAGATCAGTTTTACTTTCACTTCGAAATGTCATACAATTAGTTTAAGAAACATACCGCGAGGAAGTACAGCAATCGGTGCACTTCTACTAAGAATAATTCTAACCATTTATACACTGCTATATAATTTATATACACTGCATAATTGACTCTTTTAATTAAAGCGTAGAAGCCATAAAAAACAAAAAAAAAACCTTAATTGCAAACCTAGGCTACTGCAACTCTACGAATAGAAAGCAAACAGTCACGCTGGAAACAAACACCGAGACGGTCGTTTGTGGTTGCTTATATAACTGTGTGACCTGTAAACCTGAAATGCCTGTCAGGCTTCCTGGAGTGCTAACGCGCTGCTCCAGTCTGCTCCCCACCAGCTAGAAACACATCCTCTACCAGGCAACAGGATTCCACTTCATCGCTCTGCCTGCTGACCCTGCAGCCCCTGACCTGTGATCACCTGCCAGGACTTTTTCCTGTGAAGTGAGAGGCTGGCCAAGTGTGATTTACCCCCTGCCGCGTTTTTATTGTTAACCCGATCTCGTGACGAAGATGCGATGGCGCGCTTGCACAAACACGTGTGCACATACAGAAGCACTTGCTGCGCTGCTCTGGACCGGACCATCGAACAAGACAGAGTCACAAGCAGAATTGGCCGACGGTAAACGTGGGTTTACCTGTAAACATCGGCAGTCGTGCAAAGAAAGTGTTTTATCTTCTTACACTCCGTGTGTGTGCGTGTGTGCGTGTGTGCACGAGTGAGACTTTTTCGACTCTTTCCAACTTTTCCGGAAGTCTGCCGGAGCCTCCCACTGCTCTGGGCCCCAGCGGATGAGTTCTTATTGTGGGTTTGGATCCCCTGAGCAATTAGATGAGTTTACGGTAAGCGCTAAGAAGCGGAGAAGCTTGTCATTCTGTCAGAGCCGATTTCCCCCCCTCACTCCCGACGCTGACCTCTGTGGGCTGCCAAGGGTGGATGCGGCCCACAGCCATGCGTTTAAGAAGGAGATGAGGGAAGTGGAATGTTTTTTGGACCCTCCAGTGATTCAGCTTTTTGACTTCCTGTAACTACATTTTGTTACTAAGCAATCAGAGCCAAAACATGTTTGCTGTATTGGATGCCTGGCAACGTAAATAATTTGAATCCAGAGAGGGACAGATGGGGACAGATTCATTTGTCGGACTAGATGGATCCTCGTGAAGCACCCATGCCTCCCCCCCAGGCTTTTACTCTGATTTTATTGGTTGCAGCATTACAGTTTGCATGCATTTGATTGCTATTTCTTTTTTTTTTAAACACTGTCATATTCACTGATCTAGAATGCCCATCATAACACAAGCCAAGTTCTGTGGGAGGTTTTGGGAATCCAAAGTGTGCAGAAGGAGCCAAGGGATATCTACAAGAGCAATACGGCATCAAACAATTGTGATCTATCACGCCGTGGCATGGCACAGGAGTCAAATCCAAAACATTCTTTCCACAGGGAGAGCAAAAAACACAAAAGCATAGTATTCCCTACATGAATGCAAAAAAAAAAAAAAATCAGTGTTGCACCTCCCTGTGCCGTCCAAAGAACGTTTCATAACACTGTTGATGTCTTTTTTCCATGTACAGTGCCAACAAAATACTTCATCCACTCCACCTCTGAGGCCTGTGTATCCTCCTGAGTCTTTCCACAAGATTCACCTCTTTACTAAAGTATTTGCTCAAAAACTAAATAAACACCGTTACACAATGGGACTGGGGGTCTTATGTAACCGACACCAGCTATGCTGTGGCCCAATTGCAACAATTTCCACGGCCGTGAACTTGAATACCCACCACCCACTCGCCTAAATATGCCTGTGTACACACAGTGTAATATGTATATATACAACTTTGACAGGCTGTGTGACCTGGAGTACAGCCTCCTCACGTCTGCAGAGACTAGAGGAAGATTCCTGAAAAATACCAAGGGGTGAGGCTAACCTCTAGGAAACTACACTCCGATTCAAAAACACGATCGGCGTCATTTATGCTACAAGATCAATTGTATCATAATTTACCACTTAAGGAAGACGATTCTCATCAACATATCTTAGAATGTAAGGTTTTGTGTTTACTATGGTGCTAGTGGCTCCGCCCATCGCTGCTGTGTATCGTCCGTGTTGCAGGAATGTAGGTCATCGATTGCCGAGCAGGCTGATTGAACAGCAGCAGTGAAACCATGCGTGCAGCCAAAAGAATCAATACCTCAGACAGCATCGATGCAGATGACAAGTTTGGTTCCCAGAATAAAGGATCAAAAACAGTGAGTGTTTTCCTGCAGACAACAGTGGCCGCTGAATGATGGGATGCTTTGATGGTAGCATGAAAAGGCAGTCAGTATGTGGGTTGGATAAAAGACTTTAAAATCTGCTCAGCACAAGTCATTATCATTAATTAAGCACTCTAAGTGCCTTAATGGACCTCCAGCTGTTGGTAAATGAAGAAAACAGTGTGCCTACCCTCTGTGGTGTCTTGTAAGTCAGTGCATCTGAAATCAATAGAGGTCTGACTGTATTAAATGTGACCAAACTGCCAGAGTGGCTATGCACGAGTCGAGATAATACCTTCAAAATAAAAGCCAACAAAATTGAAACTAATATTTGCTATTTAATATTTCACATATATATCATGTGACACACACACACACACACACACACACACACACACACACACACACACACACACACACAAGTAACCAAGTATACAAGTATCTTGGTTAAATTTTTGTTTTTTTCATGCTAACTCAGCAGCTACATTAAAACATCGTCATTTATGTAAACCGTAGTTATCTCAGCTTAGAACCTGTGAGACGGAGTTGAGGAAGCTGTTTCAGAGACAAAGATTAGAAAGGCCCCAGGCTCAGACGGCGTGTCCCCCTCCTGCCTGAAAGCCTGTGCTGAACAACTGGCCCCCATCTTCACACAGATTTTTACTAGTTCACTGGCGCTGTGTGAAGTCCCTTCATGCTTCAAACCCTCCACCATCATCCCAGTCCCCAAGAAATCCGCCATCACAGGATTAAATGACTACAAACCAGTTGCCCTGACATCTGTGGACATGAAATCCTTTGAGAGAATGGTCTAGTCCCACCTGAAGGACATCACAGGCCTCCTGCTGGACCCCCTGGAGTGTGACTAACAGGCAAACAGGTCAGTGGATGATGCCGTCAACACAGGACTGCACTTCATCCTAAAACATCTGGACTCTCCAGGGACAGACGCAAGGATCCTGTTTGTGGACTTCAGTTCGGCGTTCAACACAATCGTACCAGGAACACTTTGCTCCAAACTCCTGCAGCTCGCTGCACCAGCCTCCACCTGTCAGCGGATCACAGACTTCAACCTGGACCGGAGACAGCAGGTGAGGCTGGGTCAAATCTCATCCTCCATCAGGACAATCAGCACGGGGGCCCCACAGGGCTGTGTGTTGTCACCTCTACCCTTCTCACTCTACACAAATGACTGCACTTCTGACGACCCATATGTCAAAGTCCGGAAGTTTGCGGACGTCACAACGGTCATCGGCCTAAACCAGGACGGTGACGAGTCTGCATACAGACGGGAGGTTGAACAGCAGCTTAGGAAGCTCAACCTGCCTCAGGTGCTGTTGAACCAGTTTTACAGTGCAGTAATCCAGTCTGTTCTCTTCACATCCATCAGTGTTTGGTTTGGATCAGCTGCCAAACAGGACAGGATCAGACTACAATGGACAATTAGATCTGCAGGAAAAAAAATATCATCGGATCCAACCTGCCCTCCATCCAGGACCTAGACTCCTCCAGAGTCAGGGAACGGGCAGGAAAGATCCCTGCAGAACCATCACGCAACCTGTTTCAACTTCTCCCCTCTGGCAGGCACTACAGAACACTGTTCGCCGAAACTACCAGACACAACAGTTTCTGCCCACGGGCCATCAGCCTGACGCACGAGCAAACCGGTCTCAGTGTTGTACAATAACCTGGATCGCCTCATTGTACAATAACTACCTCCAACTGTCATTACTCTGACATCGTCATATATATTTATACATACATATACATTTAAATGAATAGCCTGTACACAAGATCATCTCCATTGTTTATAGCGTCTATATTTGTTTATTGCCTTGTCCATATAATTTAAAATTATTTATGACGTTCGTACTGTGAGAGCTCAGTTAACCGGAGTCAAATTCCTTTTAAGCATATACATGGCCAATAAAGCTGATTCTGATTTACAGGACTACATGATGTAGTGTATCACTGTTTGATAACCCCTTGCACTTCCTACCTCACCACACCGTCAGCAAAGTGCTGCTTAAAGATTATTTGGAGAACAAGCATATTGTAGCACAAATATACATTTGCACTGAATTGGATGACATTGGATACCTTGGCTGGCCTTTGCACCACACTTGCATCACTGAGCCTTAGGAAACTATACCAATGTCGCCAGTTCACCAGATGCACATCCTCAGACTACCTTAGTAGGTTATAACCACTGCGAGTCTTGCAGCTCTGAGGATTATTGGGTCAAGGTTACTCAGAACCAAGTATTTGCCATTTTTCGCTGCTTCAAACAGACCTTTGAAGACAAAATGTTCCCCTGCTAATATATCTCACTGACAGACAGGTGCCATGGAAGATAATCCATATTATTCCGACCTCACCTGTAAGTAGTTCTAATGTTACGGCTGATTATGTATAATTGCAACCACCATCAGGTGAGTCTACAATGACACCGAGTTTCAATAACAGACAATTGCGTGGTTAAGTATCGTTAAAAGAAGATATTGAAAAGTGAAATAGAGCTGAATCATGTCCACGGTTCTCTCAAGAACCAGACCAATAAAACGTGTTGCATAAAACAACCTAGTAATAAAGATTTAAAGGTTTTCAATGAGTGCATCAGTCACCTGATGCCTTCGGCACTGACAGTTCTGCGATGACTCGGCCCTTTATCTGTGCGTGACTGAGGAGATTGTGTGCTGGAGAAGGAGCGTGTGTTTGCGTTGCGATCCTTGGCGTGAGAACAGACCGAGAGCGGACATCACACCACCCTGTTAGAGCCGAGGGCAGACAGGAGAGGAAACACGCACCTCTCTGCCCAGCCCCGATACCTGCCTAACTCGTCTGGATATCTCACACGACCACGCACACCGACACACACAGACCTGTCGTACACGTGTGAAGGCGTGCACGCGCAGTTCTCTTTAAAACCACCAATTTGCACAAGATTTGTATTATCTGAAGGTCATGGTGCTTTTAAAGCGATGTAGTGTCTTTCTCTGAAGAGAAAAAAAAAACTACCAAACGGTTGAGGCCAACCAAAACGCAACTGTCTGACTGACAGTTGCGTTTACACCCCCCCTTACTATGCATATATATATATAACAACCCGGGTGTGAACATGTCCAAAACTGCCACTTACACTAATCCTCAAATATCTGTGAAAATAACCAGTTAATGAATGATGTTTGATTATTTTGGCTGAGGTTGTTTCTTCCAGGCTGAACACTTGTCTCTGCTTGTTAATTGGATGGATGCAGCGTGCCATCGGAGGGATTGGGAATACTGGCAGACGCATCTCATACCACTTAAGTTGTGGTATTCCATGTGAATGCCAACGCCGACATGAATATCAATGACCACCGTTGGCTGGGATTGTCAGATGCTGCCTCAAGCTGTAGGCAACCGCTGTAAGGCAAACACTTCTATGTTTGTTTATTAGCAGCCAGCTTAGCTACATGCTACAACAACAGTTAGCTGGTAATTACAGCCTAGCTACTAGTGTGATGAATTTGGCGATCGGCCGAGCAGCCTCACTCAGATGATATCGTGCCGGTTACACGCATGCGTCGTACACGCACGACAAGCACGAGCTACCAGCTTACAAACATCTCGCAGGTAAACCACAAACACCAGTAACACCTTACACCAGTAAGGAAAATATACGCTGTCGAGGAACAACCCAGAAAACTTTCGGCAAAACGAACTTAATCGCACACTTCGAATTAATCACCACGAGGAACACAGCAAGCTTAAAGAAGCTAACGACAGCAGAGCGGCTAAAGCTAGCTACAGCACAGAGCCAGCCACGAGCATTCCCTGAACAACTGGTTTCAGAAACGCACTGCGGGGAGGATGGAGCGTAGATTTATTTCATCAGGTCAGAACACATACACAATACTGACCAACCTAACTTCAATCTTCCTTCAAAATAAGAGCAGTTATAATGAGGCATTATGGTATTAGAACATTAAAGAACAAAATATCCACCGGTTTAAAGATTAAAAAAAACAAAAACAAATAAAAGTATATTCTGCTTTGATTGATTTGATTAGAAGGTGACAACAGAGAAATCTCAGTCTAACCCCTAAAGATGTTGGAAAATGAAACAATGGCCGACGGTGAATCTGAAAATATGTTTGTGCGAGGGATGACCCACTTAAAGTTGTTCCATGTCAGGAGGTCAGAACAGATGTGGCGGAGAAACGCGACTGTATACACACACAAATTACACTTACGTGCTAGAGGCGACCGGAGACTGTCTTGGCACCCAGTCAACACATACCTTCTCCTGAGTCTCCTCTCCTACGCCAGCCAATGAATGGAAACGCACAGACAGTAAGTCCTGGTGTGAATAACGGAAATGCTTGGTAAAATAAATTTAAAAAATGAGTAACCAGACAGACTGCGTGGGAGTCGATCTATTGAAGAGAACCTTCAATGAATCGCGCTGCTTTGTTATTGAGAAAGTAAAAGGGGAGTTCGCTGTTTTCACCCTTCAAATTCTGTTTACAGGAGACAGTATGAGACACTCTTATTCTTATTTCACTATCTCTCTGTTGGCAGATCTGAGGATCCTGTTGACTTTCGAAGCCCGCCCTGGACCCTCGCACCCACGCATATCACAGATCTGTAGACGCCATGCGTGCCCGGAGGCAAAGTCAGTTCCTCAGCCGCGTCCTAAAAAGAGACTCCTCCACATCTGAGCAATACAACAACAAAAAATACACATTTCTTTTGAAGAACCTCCCTGAGGAGATCGGACAGGCAGACTACTCCTACTTTTAGGGGATGCATCGGGATATGAAATCATTTTAACCTTCATTTATTAGTAATTTCTTATAAACATCTCATGGCCTACATGCTTCATTTTCGAATGATTTTATATCTATCCTCTTTGGCTTGATGACATTTAATCACTTCGAGTGTTTCAAATTATCTTCAGTCTGTTATTTTATTCCCTCCTTTTAAGCACTTTGTTCATGTATTTAGATTTCATTGGTGGAATCGTGACAGCAAACAAGAACAAACAAAGAACAAATACACAGATGTGTGTGGGATGCTGAGTCAGAGATAAAATCACAATAATCATATTATGATGTTATAAGAACAGTGTACTGAACTCTTAAATACATAATTTGACAAGAAAATCAATATAGTTATGTATGACAAACAAGTAGAAGCAAAAGATTTCATAAACCAAACTCTTTTTGGCTGAAACTACCGATCTGCTGGGTCTGAAAACAAACCAAAGCAGTTTAAACTAGAGATGAAACGATTGCGATTTTCTATGCCAATCACCGATTTTAATAAACCCCGACCAGCGGATACTACCGTTGTCCGATCCCGATTTTTCCCCTCAAAGTTTTAAAATCATAATGAGGATTATAGTGGAATGAAGGCTGGTCGACATTGTGTAAGTATTCTGACCTGTTGAAATGAACGTACGCTGCGTTCTCCTTGCGTTGCCTTTCTTAAACCAACAGTAAGACATTTCAAAGTGAAAATAAAACGTTTGTTAATCTCGGTCACGCCATCATATGTTATATGTTGGCTTTTTTTTCAGGAACCTCAGTGGGCCATGGCTGACTCTGAACTCCCACTGGCTTTAGCCGCTCTGCTAACGTCAAGCTTCTTGAAACTTGCTATGTTTCTCGTGGTGATTTAATTTGAAGTTTGTGATTAAGTTTGTATCGCCGAACGTTTTTTTACCAATGGCCTGTAATGGGATTCTGAATCTGAAAGCATTCACAAAGACATCCTAGTACCAAACCGACCCAGAGGAGACAGAGTATCAGAACAGTTGTAATGACATTTACATTTTTAACCGCTTCAGTATCAGAGCATTGATATCCGTTTAAGTCTAATAGCTTCTCGTGACTCATGAAGATATATGAAGATGCTGCTCCTGACATGAGCCGCAGAGATCTTCTTCTCACAGAAAAACAATTACGTCCGCAATCCTCTAAACGACTGGCTCATTAGCACCAGCTATTAATCCCACTTAGATCCAAATTGCTTACAGATTTGAGAGTCTGACGGTCGTTTCTTGTGAGCGACTGAGAAGGAGAGCGGCGTACGGCAGCGACAGCACCGCATCCCGCAGAATAAATAAAAACATTTGTGAACAACAGGACCGCATAAATAATGTGCTCAAGAGCCGAGACGCACTCATCAATTTGGCGAGAGATTCACTCACTGTGAAATTCAATTTGAGAGAGGCCCCTATTTTGGGATGATTAACCTACTCCATAAACATCATTACTCAGACCGGATGACGGAGCCGAGAGAAATTCTGATGAGTTCTGGAGTGAAATCAGCGTCAGAGATGTATCGCCCTCATCAAAGGCAGATTTGTCGGCCCTTCCAATGAGGCCGAGTGCAACAGGAGTTCAGGCGGCGATATTTGCTCCGTGCCGTGATGAATGGGCCAGAAATTAAGAACTGACGTGAAGCATGGAAAGACAAAGTAAAGACATGAGCTTGTGATTAGGGAAGATGTCAGGATAAAACGGGCCGGCGCATTCCTAGTCAGGTTTCAAGCTGGAGCTCAATAAATTTGTTGCGCTGCGTCATGCTTCTCGGGGGGGGGGGAAAGGAAAAAAAGGTAAAAATCGTTGGCAAGACAACAAAAGAGATTGTGAGGGTTGGATTGATCGCTTTTATTCAAACTTTCTTTTTTTTTTAAACCAGGAAAAGTCTAATCGAGAATAACAATCTCTTTCACAAGAGCAACCTGTACAAGACAGGCAGTGGAACGCAGACAGGGATCCATCCATCCATCCAACCATCCATCCATCCATCCACCCATCCATCCATCCCATTCCCATCCACCCATCTCGGCATCAACGCTCTTCTAACCACACCCACCTACAAACCGAACTAAACTGACCTAAACACCAAAATTCACCCAATTACATGTACCTACACACCCAATTTCACCCAACTACACCCACCTCTACACCCAACTACAAATCCAACCTCACCCAACTAAACCAACCTACACACATATATACACCATAATACATCTACATATCCAACTTCCCCTAACTACACACCCAACTAGACACCCAACTTCACCCACTTACATGTAACTACACATCCAACTTCACCGAACTACACACCCAACTTCACCGAACTACACCCAAATACATTTACCTAAACATCCAATTTCACCCAACTTCACAACCTACTTCACCCAACTTCACCCACTTACATGTACCTACACATCCATCTTCACAAAACTACACTTACTTACACACCCCACTTCACCAAAGTACACACTTAACTTCACCCAACAACACACCTAACTTCACCCAACAACACCTACCCGGGCACCCAGCTACATCTACCTACACCCACGGCCAAGGCACAAAGGTGTCGTAGGTATGAAAACTACATGCAGATTTCTCCATTAATGTCTGAGTTACTGCCAGCCTCTAAATCTACCGACAACTCCAACAAACTCTGAGAATCATATCCGGTTCCACTGCAGCAAGGATTTGCATTTAAATAAACAAAAAAACGAAAACATCTAAACATGGCACCGACAGTGGCAGAGGTGGATTTGGATGCACAACCCTCTTGTTTTGAGACGACTGTGCTGGCCCCACAGGGACAAAACCAAACATGTTGGGAAAAGGCTATAAAATGAGTGATAAACCTCGCTGCTTGGTGGTGCATGTGAGCACCGCCCCAGAGTCCAGCACAGACGTGCGGTACGGGGGTATCGACAGGAACCAAGTGTATGGTGGAGCGTGCTGCAGGGACAAATCATTTCATGTTCTCTGTGAGACGTGAAGACGGAGTTTCTGCCCTGGACAACACCGCCGCTGCGATGACTAAAACATGACTGAGCCTTGCTTTAGCTTGTTCTCTCATGACGCCATCCAATGATGAGAAACGATGACGGCGTTCGTTCCTGCAGTCTGCGTCAGCTACAAGAAGACAGACGGGGAATGAAGAGCAGGTCTGCAGGTGAAAAAGTTTCCACGTGTGGAATTCATCCAAACGCGTCACTTTAAGGTTTAACTCAGACGGCGTGTCCTTTTTCTGTTTACACGGTTTGAAGAAATATGAGTGATAAAGGGTGAAAGAGGGCAGCTTATGTAAAAGATGCGTGTTGAAACGGATGCGGCCATCATTCCGGTGTATCACTGTGCGTCATGGGTCTGCCTCACACCACCTCAGTCTTGACATGTAAATGCAAAACCCGGCTTCTCTAGGTGATGTCAGGCCAGCGAGTGAGGGGTTCATCATTTGCTCAGTCTCTCAGTCGGAGTCTCCCAGGCGGTTTGCTCTGAAACAACACCGAGTGCAATTGGCACCGAGGGCCGAAGTTTACTGAAAGGAATGTCAGAATGGAAAAATTTGACAAATATCTCAAGTTCGAAAGACCAATTTCGCTTTTGTTTACTACAACAAAGCCCGGATTGGGTCATTACTTTGGATCTTACTACACTCTTGATGTAGGTCCAAGTCACCAGAAGCGCTGCTGTGTTTCACACAGACGCAGCACCAAAAATAAAACAGCTCCGACCGTGTTCTTTCAACACAGCGCCGATCCCTGCCTACGCTTCATGCCTGAATCCTGTGCAGAATCATCCAGCGAGCGTGAGCTCATTGGAAAATAGATGATTTAAGCAACTTGTCTGGAGGTGCGGCGCTTTGATGTTTTCATTTAAACTGCCAATTGGGGAAAAATTCAATCACATCAACATCATGGTGATAATTACAACTAGGAGGAGGAATGTTTTAACAGGCTCTCACCTGTAGTCAGGCATCGGGGAGGCAGCACACGTTGACAATATTTGCTTTTCGGTGAAGGCTGCTTTATAAGATACACCAGAAGAACCAGAACAAACAACCAGTTACTGCTTTATCTAGAGATAATCTTGCCGTAATTGCTCAATCTGTTGACTTTAAATAGTCATGGGATGTTGCAAAGTTCACCTCAAAGTTCTCCGTATCATTCCGAGTGATCGGTCGTCGGCTCCACCCGAGTTTCTCTCCTCAAGCAGCAAAGAGTAACGCAGTAAGACAAACACCGACTACTAGCCAGGTTTGTGCAAGCAGTGTTACAGCACAGCAGCTAGTCATGAGTGCATTATGGTATGTAAATAATGCAGCTGCCCGTCAGGTCATCAGGGGACGACACCTCCCCAGTCACACAACAATAACGACAAATGCATCGTTTTGGATGGTGGCCTTCGAGAAGATGAGCAACCTTCGCTTCCCAAACGTCACCTAAAACACCTTGCAGCCTGAGAAAACATATGAAAATAGATCAAATACAAGCAAATAAAGAAAAGTTGTTCATCAATTTGACAAAAAAGCTGTCTTATGCTTGCTTAGGAAAACACATGACCACCATCGTGCATACTGGGTTCAGTTGTCACCATGGCGACGCGTACACAACACTCAGAACGTCAGACATAAAAGCTAGATTATTTTAGCTGATGGTACAGCACAAAGCTAAAACAAAATAACTGGTTAAGTGTTTTCCTAAGCAAATGTATTACACCTCGTTTACTGCAGCTTTGGGAAATGTGCATGTTAGGGAAATGATTAAGTTTATTTGTTGTTTTCATGACGGTGGTTAGTCACATGACCCGGAAGTTACCGGAAGCTAACAGATAAAAATATCATTAAATGTTTTGTGTATTATATCTGTTTTATTCCTTAAATGAAGCATTGGAGAAAAAAAAGACCGTCCGAGGATGTATTGTTTTTAAGTGTCCTCCGTAAACACTTCGGATGAAGTAATATCCAACATCGATGAAGATGTTTTCTTGATTTGTGCGTCTTTAGTTGCCGTGTGTTTGATCTTGTCGGACATCGTAGAGAACTCTATTTAAAATAATAAAATACAGTATTGTAAAAGAACAGATCATAACTTTATTATATTTGTAAAGTGTGATGTTCGATGATGACCACAGACACGTCAGACAGAAGAATGAAGAATGATTCCGGTTTAAAAGGTTAATGAAGTCGTGCTTACTAAACTAAACAATAGAAAAATACCAAAATATTATCTATTTCTATAAAATAAGCATATACATTTTTCGACATACACACACCTACAGACCGGAACCTAGACCATTAAGCATCATATGGAGCCACTATGGGGCAAAAGGAAGGTAAAAAATGTAATTTATGAAGCTAGTATGCGGGACGCCTTTGAAACCAAAGAAAATACAATTAGAAAAAAATTCAAATATCAAAAACCACGAATATCAAACATAAGAAATCTAAATGTAATGTAGCTGACTTAGTCTCCTGGGGTGGGAATGAGGCTTTGGCCAGGATGGGTTGGGCAAATGGGAGTGGTTATTTCCTCTTATGGATCATTAGGTTTTCCTGTATTATTATTATTATTATTATTATTATACCAGATAACCAACCATCAGATTATCCTTAAATATATCTAATACTCACAAATATAGAGTGGGAGATGCAGTCAAAAAAAATAAAATTCATTGCCATTATATTTCCATTCAACAGCAAGTTGCTGGAACAACCAAAAACCTCATGTTCTGCTGATGCTCTGACTCTCTTGTCTTGCTATAGTAGTATAGAATTTTTTTTTTATTGAGATGCTCAGTGTTATTCTGACTTCACCTGTCAGTGGTTATTATGTTATGGCTGATTGGTGCATTTGCCCTCTTAATTTTTAAGTTGCGGGCACAATAAGAGCATAAATTGTACCACAGGTTGTAGCCAAATGCCATTAACCACGGAGAAATCCCTAACTGTCAGCTGGATTGACAGGAAACACTGATGGTTTAAGCAGTCAGTGTGTAAGAGATTCCACTTGGCTGCGCTTCTACAGCGATCAATGAGGTAGATGTTGACAGCTCGTATCTCCGTGGGAGTGTGGTGTTTTCTGAGAATGAGAACAAACGGGAGGCGATGAGGGATAAGTCAAAGGGAGACAGAGAGAGAGAAGACAGATTTGATCTCAGCTGTTGTCGTCTGATTTCTCCTCTGTTTACAGTCTGAATGCAGTGTGAAGAAACGCCGGCACTGAGCGTTAGAGGTGTTGGAGGTATAATTTGTATGAAATTATCAATATGCCCTCTCTCAAAAATCAAACAATCAAAAAATATGTTTTCCTGGATCACCTTTTAAAGGCCTAAGCCCCGCCCCCCAGAAAAGTGTGGCGTCAATCAGTTCATTTGATTTTGCGCAATCCTGCGAAGAGACGGAGAGAAACTGGAAGAAAATCCAACAGGCTTGGTTCGCCACCATCTTCAGTGGACTAATTAGTCTTTTTTCTGTTATTTAGCTTTTTATTATTCTGTGAAAATAGAGAAAAATAAAAAAATAAAAAAATAAAAAAAGATAATGATAATGAAATGAAAAAATTGAAATAATAAAAACAGCTCATGTGTGAGACGTTGACACGTCAGACAGTAGAATGTCGGAATCAGGGGGGAAAGAAAAATCACATTATCCCTGCCTAAAGGAAATTAAGTCATGCAAACCAAACAATAAAAATGGCCATAAAAAAACAACAACATAAAACACAACAAAATAAATATGAATAAATAAAAAGAAGCATATACATTGATATTTTGTGTATACACACACACCGACACAAGTCCATACTGGAATCCAGAGTTAAGACTCATGTGGAGTAAATATCACGCAAACACGCAAAATAAAAATTTTTTGCACAGAAACAATTGTCTTTTTCTTCAGCTAGCCTCATCTTCCTCACTCAACAGTGCACCCTATATGAGACCCCACTTCAAAAACCACCAGTTACCTCGACTCTTTGCTTGAATCTGAACTCAGTGCCCAAAACGTCAGGTCACATGACGTTTTAACATTAGCTGTACCTCCTGTTCGCACTGAACTCAGCAGAGGCAGATTTAAATACTTCGTCTCTTAAAAACTGGAATGAGCCTCAAAAAGTCGTGTTAGAATCCATCATTACATTTGAACGTTTAAAGGATCATAATCATTTATTCACAATCAACCAGGCCTGTGCCCGTTTTCTTTAAAATGTGTTTGTGTTTTAATACGTAAACGTCCATTTCCTGAACACTGGTGTCTCTTCAAATAGAGATCCAGATCTCAATGTGACCACCTGATAAATGAGGGACTTATAATAATATGACTGTTGTCATGACTGCCGAGTTATTTATGGGTTTACTCAGTTTTGGTTCTCTGGTTTTATTGTGACGGTTCATTTTCGGCGTCCTACTCTCTGTATCCTGTTTTACTTTGAAAGCGGTTCTCGCTTCAAACTTCCTGTCCTGGCTTCTTTGATTCATTCAACCCCTTCTTTCGTTTTTGAGTCATATCCCTCATCTCTCCCGTCTATAAATGATCTTTGTGTGTTTGACTTGCGCTCCTTCTCCCTCTCTGTGTCTGTCCTGTGATTCTCTTCTCCTCTTGTGTGATTGTTCACCTGTGTTCACCTGTGTTCCCCCTCCAGCTGTGTCTCATTGACTCGTTAAGTCACTCTGTGCTCACCTTTCCCTCTACAACTCTGACTATTTCTATCTCTCTTTTCTCTCTACACTGAAACAAGAATTTTATCACGACACTGAACAACCTTCTCCACCATTACAAAACACTAGCATCTGCTTTCTAACTTTGTATATACATTTGTAAAAAAAAAAAGAAAAAAAAAAGGCAATATGGGTTATGCTCGTAAAATGTTCTTCAAAAGACGGTCCACAGGGTCAGAACCAAGCTCAGGAAAAAAGCTTTTAGTTTCGCTGCTCCCTCTCCGTGGAATACTTTACAGAAGGAACTAAGACTGTAAGAACTAATAACTATGGGGGAGTTCGAATCTATCCTGAAGGCTCTTGAAAATATTGCGCTTGCTCAATCTAGTAAATTCCACAGTATTGTCTGTTTAAATGTTGTCGCAGTTTCTGTGCTACTCTCTCGGCCTGGTAAGATAAAGTACATTTATATATATATATATATATATATATATATGTACTTTATTTATAAAAAGAGAAATAATCTGTTCCCTGGCAGCCAATTTCCCAACAGTCTGTTGGTCTAAGGAGGAGATGCGTGTTGGTTGATTTACTTGCTCACCTGGATATCCTGAAATCTTGTGAAGTGGTAGGGCGGGGGGGTCAGGGGCAAGTCTATTGAAGTATTGACGCGGATCCAGATCAAGATGCAGGATCTTACTTCAAAGGTGCTTTTTTTTTTTTTTTTTTTTTTGACATTTTCCCTAATTACGCTTAATTTACAGAACCAATTTCCACAAAACTTGGAAGAATGGGGCATGTTCTAGACACGAACCCATTACATTTTTGGTTCTGCTCCAGATGAACATCTGAATTTCTTTATAACTTACAGGAAATAGACCATAAATCATGACGTAATGAACAATTGTATACAATTATGGAGGCGAGATCTATAAAGTCTGGATTTGCTGGATTCAAATTACAGATGTGTAGAGAGTGATCTTTGTTTAGCCGCTACGCAGTTTCAAATAAATAATATCCAACAGTTGAGCCCGATCCAATGAATGGAGCAAATTTCATATTTTTGGAAAGTTTAACAGCTACACAAATCTGGCAATGCAGACAAGGACGATTCTCAACGGCTCAAAATGTCAGTTCTAACAGTTAGAAAAATAATTGAGAAGATAAAGAGCTTGGGGATGGTAAAAATACGCATGGAAGAGGACATGTCTGCACGCTGGACCCAAACACTGAGGAGGATGGTTCGACTGGCAAAAGACTCTCCAGGGATCACAGCAAGAGATTTCCAGAGGTTGAATCTTGGGGTCAAAAAGTTTCCCTAACCACCAACAGACAGACGGCGCCTACACCGCCACAAGCTGTTTGGGCGGGTGGCAAGAAAAAAAGCCTCTGCTGTCGTCCACACACAAAGTAAAGCTCTTAGTTTGCCAAAAACCAGTGGGACTTTCAATGCAACAAGGTCAAAGGTCATATGAGAGCAAAATAGAGCTTTTGGCAACAAACATCCAAGATGGGTGTGGTGTAGCAAGAAATGGAGCCATACAGAAAAGCACCTCATAGCCACTTTGAATTATGGTGGTGGATATCTGATGCTGTTTTCCTCTCAGAAATCCTGGACATCTTATTAAAAGACAAGTTACCATCAAATACCAGCAGAAACTGGATGAAAACCCAAAAGCCACTTAAAGTGGGTCGTGGTTGGACCTTCCAGCAGGACCATGATCTGAAACACACTTCAAAATCAACCCAATGATCTCTGAATGATTCGGAGATCACAAAAACAAAGATTTTGCCACGGCCATCCCGGTTACCTGACCAAAACCCAACAGAACATCTGTGGGATGTGCTGCGGAGAAGAGAGTCCACAAGCGTGGACCTCAGAACCTGAAGGAGTTGGAGAGGTTCTGTCTGGAGGAATAGTCTCAGATCTCCTCTATGTGTCCTCAACCCTCATCACAGACGACAGAAGGAGACTCAGGACTGTTATTGTGAAAAAAAAATGGGGGCTGCACTTAATATTAAATACAGGGTGTTCCAAAAATTGTGTCACACATGTTTAAGTTCATGTTAATGTTAAGAATGTAATTATTCTACTTGAGTTAGAGGTTCAGTTTTTGGGAATCATTTGATTTAAAGATCATGGGTGCAGAGAGTAAAGACATTTTTGGCACCTCATTTTACTGATTGTATTTAAAGGGTGCCGGTAGTTTTAGAAGGTGCTGTGGATCCGACTGAGGGAGCAGACAAGAGCTGGATGGAAAGGGGAATATAATGAAAAGCCTTACTTTTTAGTGGAATAACTAACGTTTCCTTTAAGGAAACAGTTCTAAATAAATAAAGGGTTTTTGTCTGGGTTCATGCGGTGCCCTCTGTGACCTCAGGGCAACTGTTCTCCACGCTACAGTTCCTGGCCCACTTCCTGCGTCTTCCACTGCTCGGTCTCGCATACCAAACCAGACATTCACACACCCACGGTGACGGCTGAGCGTGACCCGGTCATCCCGCCGGGCTGAGAGGAGTTCCTGTTCGCAAGTGTGCTGCAGATGTCTCGCAAGATGCTGACTGGGTCTGCAGCGGGTGAATCCGTGGCCACCGATGGGGCGGCAGGGTGGGTGGTGAGCTGTCTGGGGTATTAATGTACTTTACACAACACTATGTGCTTGAAAGGCAAGTACTGGCACGTGTCCACAAAAACCACACCAAACCAGTTCTGATGACGCTAAAAGAAGAAAAAGAACCGGAGCTGAAATCATTTGGATCAGCTGTTAATTCAAAAATTAAGACTTTATTCACACTGATACTTTTGCAGGTTACAAAATTAACGCTTTACTAGCAAGGAACACTTTTGGACGAGTCACTCACAGAATTAAACATATTATCTAATCCTCATTACATTGATTTATTAGGAATACATTTCTGCTGCTAAAAATAAATCAATAAAAATGGCCGTGATATTATTATCTGTTCAAGCTAATAAATCTCATTTTTGCATTAGTCTCTCATTTTAGTGCAACTACAGGCAGATAAACGGGGTTAATGACTGATAATGGGTAATAAATGCTTGTACAGTAAGTTTAGGTTTATCTAGTAATGTTTATAGATTTACATAATTCAGGATTACAGTGGGCCAAAACTGTAGGGATCATAGTTCCAGAACCATCCATGGGAAAAATAAATGCTGTTAGCAGTTTCATACTTATAGTCACAGTGGATCATTTATTAGTAGTATACTGTATACTGTATTGATTTTATACATTTTTTATCTTCTTTTAAGACAAAGATTTATTGATATGACTAAGAATTATACGATTCCTTAAATGATATGTTTTCTCTGGACCTAGTCTGGCTCTTGTTGGTGAACTGGAGTTCAGGGTTCCCCACCAATGGAATCACACTCTCCAACCCCTGCAGTAATAAACGCTCTCACTCAAAAAGGCTGCATGATTGGTTCACAGAAGGTATCATTTGTTATTCCCGGAGGAAGATGACGGTAGACTATCATCTAATTATATGGCAATCATGCCGTAAAAACTTCAACAGTATCCGTTTTCAACATAGCAAATAGTTGCAGTATTACATAAGTGCTGGATTTTTTATTATTACGGACGCACAAATACCAGTGTGGGTGATCACATTCCGCTGAAATGCATGTATTTTTAAAGTTACTGGTACTGAACCGGACCCGATTCCAACTTCCGTAAATGATACCGCAAAATCCTCAAATAAGATGAAAAGTTACGTCTTGGAGAGTAAAATATGAACTATTCGAAGATAAAGCTCATATATAAATAAACTACCTTTCCAAACATCAGCCCAGCTCTTCCTCACACTAAGTTCTATATATGTTATAAAATTTGAAAATGGTGGTTGAAACGGTTTTTGAGTTATCAAAACAATGGATCTGGAACAGTAATGACGCCTCCAACATATCCGCGACTTTTTGGGGATATTAACCTATTAATGTAAGTGATGATGAGGACAGAAGTCAGGCCGACCGTTACCTATGTTCTGCTTAACTGTCTTGACGAGGCCTATAAACCAACTCTTCTCATTAAAAAAAAAAAAAAAAGTCACCTGTCAGTCACATGTGCTGAATTCAAAGAGTTTGCTGAGGCTAGCAGGACTGGTTTTGAAACAAACACCGGCAAAGTGCAAAGTCTCTACCCGAAACCCTTTCATCCCTGACCAGATCAAGAAGTTAACGTTGGTAATATTTAACAGCACTTTATTCAGTGCAAGAGCCACAATCAGCATTTTCCTCTGCTGGGCGTCAATATTGAGTGAAAACTGGTCTATATGCGAACTAAACAGAAGAGTCTCCATTTATTTTGTCTGGTTTGGATATGTTAAAGCTATTATAGCATAGTTGCTACTCAATGAATGAAAAGATGGGTCAAGGTGTCCAATTTACTGTCAAAAGGGTTTGAGTGGGATTCAAAGGCCTAATTTCAACTCAGTCTAATGTGTTTTCAATGCAAGGATACATTCATGCCCAACTGTGACACCTAGGCAGAGCAGGAATTTACTGCCGCTATCATCATATCAGTGCGTGAAGAAGTTATGTTTCCGGTATTGAAAGCAGTCTAAACCCTTTTTAATCAGTCAAAGAGAGACTAGTTTGTTCACTGGCAGAACGTCGACATTGCTCAGCGATTGATTCATTTGAAAGACGACACTGGAAATCAGGATCATTTTAACCTGAGTCAGACGTTAGCGATGGTATGAGTCGCAAGAAAAATGAAACGGAGACGGAGCACGAGAGGAGCAGTGGCGCTCTGATGTTACAAGCTAGACGAGGAGCCAGACGGATAAACATCGAGAGAGAGGAAGGGGCAGGTTAGACCTGGGAGGAATGTGACAGGCAGTTGGTGAAGGCACATTGACCCCCCGGTACACATGTTACTCGGCGGGTTCCTGGTGTCTGGCCTCCTCCTCCATTCGCACACGGATGTCAAGCCTCCCCGAAGGAAACCGGGTTGGTTCTGTTGGGGAAGTCACATAAGACCGGGGACGGCGAGGAATCCGCATCTGCAGGCCGTCTAGTCAAAACAAGCCGTCTGTACCGTCTAAGGCTGGTTTGGGGGCGGCTCCATGAGGCGTGACCAAAAAGGTGCCTGCCTGGGCAAACTGTGAAGACGGAACCCAAATATTACGTCTATAAAATCATGACCCAAATACTGCTTGTCTGGGGCGAGAGAATTTTCCATCCCCTGTCCAGACTTGAATTGACACCTTCGGCCTGTTTACACTTGTTATGACACTTTTTAGCCCTGTTTTAACGACTCTTATTTTTCCTGGCTCAGTTAAGGGAACTCACAGTAACTACTCCCAGCAGTTTACTATTACACCACGCCATAAGTATCGACTGGACCTCGCAAAAATAGATAATAGCTAGGCTTTAAGTCGTCATTGTCGGAGCAGAACCAGGTGACAACAAAAGTTGCAAAAGGTTTAGTATGTATTTCACTCAACTTCCGTAACTAGATAGGGCGACTTCTAATCTTGTTATCCCTCTGCTGTGGAAGGAGGTCATGTTTTCACCCCTCTTTGTTTGTTTATGAGCAGGATTGCAGAAAAACTAATAAACAGATTTGCACGAGATTCAACTCAGAGCTAGGTTTTCACGTATCCTAGAAGCGATTCAATTATAGTTACTTTTTATGTTTCCCAGCCTTTAAAGTAAAATGAAAAGCCGTTGGAGTAGTGATGCACAATGCGGTTGCTGTTGCCTTCGTTCCTTTGATTGCCGGGAAGTTCCTTTTGGGGGTGGAGCTTGGGCTGAATGAGGTTTTTCTTGATTTGATTCTTTGTGGACTTTTGTCTACGGTTCAGTTCAACCCACATCATGCCCCGATACAATGACAGAGGAAGAGACAAAGTAGGGCCAGATGTTGGTTTTCGGGGCTTGGCGAAGGTTTGCGCTCTCTGGGTTCTTTTTTGTAGTATTCGTAATACATAATATCCTACTGAATAAATAGTAGTTATCCAAAAATCCTTCATGATTTGTATAGAATCTAACTATGAGGACCATTACTTGAGTAAGTGGGAAAGCTTAGACCATAAATTGTTAAAACCAAAGATGTGGGGGACCCTAGTGTTGTTTTCAAGTATGTCATAAACATGTAATAGATGCTGGAGGTAACGTGACTGGACCCGAGGAGATGGAGTTATCTGGAGGTGTTGCTGTCAGACGGACATGTGCAACCTGATAAGATTATATTTAGAATGTCTTCAGTAAAGGGTCACACCAGCGCTGCTGCACAACATCCATGTAAAAAGGGAAGTTTGTGTAACATGAGGCCAAAGTGCATCTGCTGTTTAAGGAGACCTGGCCTTCATCTTGCTGTCGGGAAAGGTGGAGGGAAAAAGAAATGCTGGTGTATAGTAGCAAACTTAAGAATCCCAACCACCGCCTTCAGGCCTTCCCATAAACTCACTCTTAGCACATCAATGTGCACCAGCTGACTGAAGTGCAACAATAATGAACATGTATTCATTTAACTGAATCAGAACTGTCCTCCACTCACTTCAATCCTGCATATAAAAGTACGTAGTCTTGAGGATCTTCTGAGGTAGAACATTAACAGGCAGCTTGATGGTCTCCTTAAACATGCTGTGAGGACAGTGAGGGATGAAGGAAGGGAGGATTAGCTCCATATTCTTCTACTATTCTTCTATCAGACCGCTGATTAAGGTCACCCGGTAGAAAAACTCAAATGTTGCCTGCCGGCCTGGGAAGCCTTTTAAGTCATCTGCAGAAAAAACATCTAGGTCAAAACTTTCTTCAGTGTTCGTCAGATCATCTCTTAAGAGTTTTCAGGACGCAAGGAAAGGACAAGCACGAATCATTCAACACCTCAAAGACGGCTGCTGGCAAACGGCTGAAGTCTCCGCGGACCGGAGGGTCTCTGACGTCATCGGCCCCAGCTGTGAACAGTACATCAGGGAAATGGCGAGGATCCACGACAAGAGACTCAATGAACACCGTAAGACGACTGCCAAACCAAACCTTTTAAGTCGTTTGGAAACACAAAGCCAGGCTAATATTTATTGCAAGGCGCTTTAAAGTTTAAACGTGCATCCGATTCGTTGGAACTCTTCCGTCTGTGCTGCTCAAGGAAGCTGCCATAAATAAGAAAAACAAGCACACTGCTATTGTATGACGTGACATTAAGAGCTTATTCACGACCCACGGGGCTAGGAAGGACTTTCAAAGCTCATGGGAGAATTTAAGAAATGCGTTCCTGTCTGAAAAAGATTTATATATCCTGGAAACAATTTGGCCTCTAATAAAACACTAAATAATCTCATGTTGTCTTTATGCTGATAATATCCCAGCAAAGATTGAAGATCCTTTGTTTTAGCGCGATGACTCAGAAAAAAAAACATTTCATGCATCATTTTTCAGATTTCAAAACCATATAGACCTTAGAGCGAGGAAGAACTGAAGTGATTTGGGGACGGATCAGTACTACATTTATTACACCAGCAGGAGCTTTATCTCCAAATATAATATTTTTGGTCCATAATTTCTCCACCGTTGGTCGCATTTAGTCCGAACTTGGTGCGTATGAATCGACTCAAGGAGATACCTTCCTAATCGTTGGTCTGATTTTGTCCATATTTGGTGCATATGAACGGACTCAAGAAGATCTATCATGTGTATATATCATACTTTACTTCCATAGATCATATTTTACTTACTAGGGGGATCTTTTTTCTTCTTCTTTTCTTTATAAATATACTGTGGACATAACTTCACATTTAATCTGAGGACTTCAAACAGGGGGACTACTTGCACAACTCATGGGACTGGGGACTTTTCAGGGATACACCCTTGCTGTCGGGGACAACCGCTTTTGTAAATGAATTCACGACACAGAAGGAAGGCATAGGTCACCTGACCTGATCTGCATCTCTGCATTCTGCTGGAAGGACAGTTTCAGCTTGATAGGGAAATGAAGATTTTCACTTTGTAACGTCTTTCCTTATGTTACGTCTGACAAATTCAGCGCTCTGTCTGAGGTAAATGGATTGATATGTGGGTCATGACAGAGGCCAGGACAAATGTCAATAACCTGACAAGAATTAAACTGTGTGAGAGCGTCTGTTGTGGAAGATTCCGGGATGAGACCCGGGCCTTAGCGAACCGGGATCTTCCCTGCTATGAAAGATCCGTCTGTCATGAAACCCATTTATGTATATTACTACAGCTGAGACTCCTTGAGTTAATTCCTGTTCCAGGGTTTTCCATCAGCACAGCTCATCAGGCTAATGTTCAGCGTTATGAAAACATGAACTCGTGTGTTTTTGGACAACACTGCGGTGAACAATCCTGCGGCTCATTAAGAGAAGCCTTTACCTTAACAAGAAAGCTTTTAAACCGCAGACTAATGGATAAGATGCCCGGAAGCATCAAGTAAAAATATCGACAAAGTCGTTCCATCCCGTATCGACTGAATGGATTCAACGGATAATGAACTCCATAATGAATACGGCCCATGAGGAAATGTAATGACCTCTGGCGGCGCAGGTGGAGAGGATTGTGCGAGACGACTGGTTTGCCTACGGTCACGTTGCTTATATCAGAATTGATAATGTTATCTAGTGCAAATATTGACACACCTGTCCTCTGAGAGCGCAGGCATGTGAACGCAGACAGTTTTTCCTAATGAGTCATCTGCATCACCAACGATAAACGCTATTTGTGTGACGCAACTCATGATATTCAAAGAAAAAATGGACGTGTCCGACGTCAGATCATTACTTTAATATATTATATATGTACTACAAGATCAAATATCTGTTAAATATGTACATATGATAATATATCCTTCTATTGTAATAACATTGTATCATTATTTTTTATATATTTTGCATGTACTATATGATCATATATCTGCTTTATATATATATATATATATATATATATATATATATATATATATATACTACATGATCATTATTTTACATGTAAAATATGATTATATATCTGCTTGTAATAACAATAAATTATTATTATTATTACTTAGATCATTTATCATTTTATTATAATGACATCATATCATTAATCATACTTTTTTAATATGTTATTAGAATCTATTATATATGTTATTTTCTATGTAGTATATGATTATATATCTGCTATATATGTACTATATGAAAATATATCATTGTATTGTAATAACATCGTATAATCATTTTTTGTATATTCCTCACATACTATAGAATAATTTATCTGCTAAATATATATACTGCTTGATAATTCGTCATTAATCTCACTTTTGTTGTCATTATAGAGGTTCTACAAATCATATATCATTTTATGTATCAATTTTATTATGTAATTACAATATCACTATTATCACTACTTTTTGTATATTTTATCTGTAAAATATGATCACATATAATTTTATTATAGTAACATCATATCAATACTCAAGATTTTTTATAAATATTATCAGAAATATATTATTTATATTATGTAGATAAGTAAGATCCAAATTAAGCTAAAACAAAAAATCTGAATAAAGTCACCTCAGCCTACAAATCCTCAGGGATCGATTAAAAGTTTGAAAACGCCGCTATTGTAATACTCTGGAGTTTATCGCCTGTAATAAAACAAGCGCTGTTCTCTGCGCTGACATTGTGACTTTATTGTTGGCCCTCATGTCCGACACGCTTCAGCGTTACGTCTCAGGTAACCACAATAAACCCTTAATTCACATGACAAATCCAAGCAGGCAGTAGTACATGTTACCTTCAGGGGCAATGGGAATACGCAGTTACGATTGTTCTGTTGCTGCGGTGAGCTGCCTGACAGAACGCGGTGAGTCCTGGATTGGACCTAGAGAACCGAACGTGTGTGATGTGTGAACGTTGGTCCACAGTCTCTCCTGAATTCACTCTACAAGATGATTGTATTAATAGTGGAAAGCAGGAATCACAGCAGTTGTGAAAAATAGACCCGCTTTGAAAACAGGCTAAAGTGATAAACAATGACAACGGGTGATTCTTCAAGATTTTAGATAAGACAACTGTGGAATTTCCAACTTAATCGGCATTTCACAGGATCCGGTCCAAAGCCTTTAACCTCATATCTGTCTGCATCTGTCTGCACGGACAGATTTACATTTACATTATTATACATCAGAGTACCATGGCCACATAGGCAGAATAAATACAAATTGAGATTAAAGTCAGGATATTAGGAGAAAAATAAAGCCGTTATTTTAGAGAATAAAGTCGTCCTTTTACGTGAAAAATAGTATGAATTCACGAGAAAAAAAAGAAAAATTGTACTTTTAAGAGAAAAAAAATCGGAATTCAGTTTATGAAAATAAAGTCATATTTTTTTACGAGAAATAAAGCCTTAATTCAAAAAGATAAAAGTCGTAATTTTACGAGCATAAAGTCGGCGTATTATCTCCCCTTTGAAAGAGAAATGAGGAACTTGGACCAACCTTTGAGGCTATATTTCAATAATGTCAAATCATTAAATATTGAATCTTTTGGCAGATAAACAGAACATGATCATAAGTATCAGAACTTTGAAAACGTTGTCTTGACAACTGGGACTGGGTTTGTTCAGAGGAAAGAACCGGACAGAGTTGAGAGACAGAAATGGTGGAGAGGAGATGCTGCAATTACGGATTTAGGCGTCACATACGGTGATCCTAACTCTGGTTAATTTTAAAGTACCCATTTATTACTTCCCCAAAAGAGAAGAGAGTATCTGTCCTGGGTGGATCCAGGTTGGTCTAATCTATCCAGTGGATTTCAGCACCTGCTTTTGTGCATATATATACATAAATACTTATATATTTCATACATTTTGTTCCCTAAAATTGTCTTTACGTACCCAGGAAAAATGCTATTAATGAAAGGTATTATCATTAATCTGGAGATTAAAATGAACCCTCTCAGTTCAGCCACACCTGAGTGTCAGAAGGCGATAATTTCAACCCTGCTTGGCTGAAGGCTTCCATGCAAACCAGCCGTATAGAATAATTTTAACAGCCTGCTCAAACACTGGCAGGAAAAAAAACCCCATCATCACGACTACTTGAGGCGCTCTTTTCCATAATTGTATTCCGCTTCAGCCGCCAGGACAGATTCTGCCTTAAGGGGTGCTGATAAAAACATTAAAATCGGATTTTCCACCAGGGCATGTCTGAGTTCATAACAAATGTGAAGAATATTTACCGTTCCGTCAGTGGATGCACCATTTTTTGAATTTACAAGGACAGTTACAGGCATTATAATTATCAGGAGAGGGGCTGCACCCCTGGGAGGGTTTTTGGCAGACATGTCTGACGGCTGAGGGCTGAGCTCCGGCATCACTGATGGCTTCATGTTATCCTCTCACCTGCCGTAAAACACTCTGAGACGCTGTAAAACGATCATCTGGTAAGAATAGAGACCAAGGTATCTGGCTACAATAACTATAATGCTAGATAATATTAGGACTTATTCAATATGCAATATGAGCGTCGAACTGAGTGTTTTATTAAACATGGATGGATAATATATGTGTATATAAAACATTTTCAACATTATAATTAGTTACAACGGCTAGAGTTAAGTCATGTGATGTGTTTATATTGTGCTTTCCTGCATCGTCCAAACGTGTCAGAGAATGTTAAAAGGCGAGTGTCGCCACAATGTGACTTAGAGAAGAGGGAGACGGACAAACATGTGATAAAAACTTTAAAATGTGACATGTGCATTAAGTCAGATTGTGGACAGCGGTGGTGGTTGTGCAAGAATGGAAACAAATACCGTGATCAACATCGCAAATGTGTTGAAATACCGCCAAATCATCTCAGCTTTGGGTATTTTCGACTATGACAACATCTCGTTATTAACAAACATTTCAACTTGCACAATAATGGAATCCTGCTGGAGATGATAAATGAACATAGATCCATAGATGGCTAGAATCTACATGTGCTTTTTTTTTTTTCCTTCTCTGATGCCGCCAATTTCTAATTCATCACAGCAGCCGTCTCCAGTGAGCGGTCCACAGGACAAATGTCCCCATTTAAGTGTTTTATATAAGTGTTGTACGGCCGGCATGCTGATGATGCACACACACACACACACACACACACACACACGCATGCAAATCCTACATGCTCGTACTTCTGCTGGGATTGAACGGCAGCTCTTGCGCTTTTCTAATCAATATCGATGCTGTGAGTGAATCTGGGGACCATTAGCACCAGCAAATTGAGCAGAGAGACTCTAATGTGAACTGACGGGGGCTTTTCACTGCAGCCAGCCCTCCGTTTGACTCACGGTCATCTGAACTCTCTCTGGTGCACACACATACAATCACCTCACATTGCAGCGACCCTCATTAAAGCCGCGGAAAACACTCACGCCGTTGTTTGCTCTCCAAAAAAATGACACGCTTCAATTACCGAAGGAGATTAATTGCTGCATGAGGTAACACCTTCTATAATACTCTAACGAACCCCGTGAATTTCGACGGGAAGCCCACACAAAGTGAAATCCATGCATGGTGAAAAAGGAAAGTGCACCAGCATACGAAAAAGAAAATTGCTCAGACCGTCACCTCAATAAGAAATTCCTCGGTGTTGCTCATGAGAATATTGTATGAAGAATGCACAATGCTGTGCTTCAAATGGCCGTTGCATCACATTTAATCATCATTCTTGAAATGGAAACATTTCAAGAATGTTCCAGCTCTCCAAAAACTTCCATTTGGCACTTTTCTTTTTTTTGTGCAGATTTATTGTGGCATTGCAGGTGGAATAAATGTTAATGGAGTTGTTGCCAAAAAGCAACAACGTAGATTTAAGGAGGGAATGTTGCTTTATAAATTCAATATGATGTGTTTAAGGTGACAGAGCCTGCACATGCATGATAACAGCAGCCTACCTGCAGCAGACTAGCGCTGCATGCTGAGGAGGGGAGGATGCATCCTTCCTCCTTCACTTCCACATCTAACTTCTTGTTTGTTTGTTTTTTGGTCATTATTTTGATCTAACATATGCTGACTCTCCCTTACCTCTCTCCTCCTGCTCTCTGCGCCGGGTCTGGTGATGAGCGCCGTGTCACCGCACACCACGGCCGCGTCCTCCACGAACACGCAGTCTGGGAGCGCCTCATCGGCGGGAAGCACGACCACCTTCAGCCCCAGCTTCGTCCGCAGCACCTCCACGTACGCATCATGCTCCCTGCGCGCCTGATCCAGGTCCACCTCCACTGGGCTGCTCCGGAGCGCCTCTGTGGCCAGCGACGCGGGGATCCCCCGGACGATGGCGTGGGTGTAATGAGCAAAACCTGCCATTAAACCAGCCATGTTGTGTTTTCCCCTCACTTGGCACGCGCAAATCTGGAAGAAAAACAGGAGTGAGAACACCCTAACACAGCAACCGGCGAATGATTGAGAGAGGCTGCTGTCAGATCTGGCTGCCCTATTTGTTCCCTGGTGGTTTGTTTGGGTTTTGTTACTTATTTACAGTAGCCTGCTACATGTGGTGTCAGTCAGCCCAGCTCCGGTCTCCAGGCGAGCGCAGGCGCTTCGATGACGCGCAACCTGATTTCACGTGCAGCCTATGTGTCTGACGTCACTCAGGCGTCCAGCTCAGTGACAGTTGCAAATATTTCCGGATCCGTCGCCTTCAGCAAAACACATCATGCAAATTAAAGCATATTTGAACTTTTAAGTAAATCAACATATTTAACCGCACATTACAGCTTCTATAGTAGCCTCTATGTGTTTGTATTAAGGGAGCACTGGGACCCAGTCATAATGATGTGGCTGATCACGGGGTCAGCTGATAGGGAGGTCACGAAGCAAATACTCAAAAAAGTATTGCACAGCATTTTGAAAAGGTGCCGCAGAAAACACGACACATTTATAAAAAGAAAACTCAGGAAGAGCCGGTAAGAAAACACACCGCAAAGTCCACAATAAAACTGAAGTTCTCTATTCGTTAAATACGGCATTCCAAATGTTTATCTAGGGATGCATAACTTTTAAGTGTCATGTGCAAACACTCCCATCGCGTCGTGGCTTTTGAAGTTTTTTTTTTCTCGATGTGAAGTCTTATGTTATGTGCAGTGTGTTTTCCTTAATGTGTTATATTGTGGCTTTGCAGCGCGTTTTCTGATGTGTTGTGTTTTTTGCAGCAGGTTTTCTTCATGTGTTTTGTTGCGGCTTTAGCACAGAATTTCTCTTAACGTGTTGTGGCTTTTGCATCGACGTTTTCAGGATTTGCTGAGGCTTTTTGCAGCACATTTTTTTCTGCATGGGTTGTGGCTTTTTTAGGAACGTGTTTTTCTGGATGCGTTGTGTTCTTTACAGCATGTTTTCTCAATGTGTTGTGGCTTTTGCAAAGCGTTTTTCTGGATATGCTCTGGCTTTTGCAGCATATTTTCTCTGAATGTGTTGAGTTAGAGGTTTTGCAGTGTGTCTTTTTTAATGTGTTATGTTGTGGCTTTGCAACACATTTTACTGAATGTGTTGCGGCTTTTGCAGCACATTTCATTATGTGTTGTGTTTTGGCTTTTGCAATGCGTTTTTCTGAATTTGTTGTGGCCTTTGCAGCACATTTTCTTCATTTGTTGTGTTTTTGCTTTTGCAATGCAATTTTTTCATAATGTGCTGAGTTGTGACTTTTGCAGGAAGCGTTTTTTTTAACATATTAAGAAAGCAGGTGGAACACTCCAGAAGCATGGGCGGAGAGTAAGGTTCATTTACAGTGTCTAACATATTCAATTCATAAATGTCCCAAAGAAATAAAATATGCAAAGAAAATAATATTTATTATTTTTCCTGTATTCTTGTAGAGTTGAGGTTTCTTTCACTTTTTTCACCTTCCGTGTAAAAACTTAGATTTCACTGAGTGGAAGGGTCGGGAGTTTATTTGGATAATGTTCTTTTAAACCTTTTTCAACATTTAGAGATATGACTTTATGCACTATTTTGCTAATTGCACATAAACTATGTCTACCACTGTTCCGGCACCTCTTTCCAGCCCATAACTTTTCACCGGTCAGCATATTACACTTAAAAAGACGTTTTTACTGACTGAAGAATCTACTATGGCGGTCCTCTGCTTGTGCTGCAATGTGATAAGTGTAAGGCAGGAATAGTGTCAAAGGATGGGCCTGGTGTGTGTGTGTGTGTGTGTGTGTGTGTGTGCATGTGTGTGTGATGGGGGGGGGTTATTCCTAACGGTGCTGTCTAAGAAAGGTGAAGCCGTCTGAATGGACGGAATGTTTCTTCAGACGTCCCAGAAGCACATTCTTCCACTGCAGGACCTCACTTTGTCTTTTCTTGTTCCAAACTCCCTCAATTATCCGCGACGGCTCTAAACATTCCAGGAGCCCCACATTCCTTTTTCCGTTCCAGCCAGCATCGCCAACGACCACCACTAACACCTGCCCCCCCCACCCAGTCTTCTTCTTTTTTCCATAATTCCTCATCATAGATGGACGGGCCCCAGGAAAAGAGCCCCTCTTTCTCTCTGCTGAGGAATCTGGGTTACTTTAGATGAAGGGAAGCCCTCATATTTGCAGAACACCTGTCTGCTGTTCAGCTACAGAAGACATGAGTGAAAGCAGACGCCATCCTCCAGCTGCGGATGAAGCGGCACCGAGAGCAGCGCCTCTTTCTTTCTTTTTTTTTTCTGGTATGATTGGACTCATGATGAGATCTAAGCGTCTTTATGCAGGCGCAGGAAGAAGGTTTAACTCTTCGCTGTCTGGAACAATTATGGATCTAATGATCACAGAACACATTCTAATGACGGGATACGGAACCTAATAGTCAAGTATTGGATATTTGCATTTTTTTTATGTTGCATCTATGACATTTTAAACTGGTGTTTCATTGCATTTAAGTAATAGTAAAGAATTTTGGGATTACATTATTGTGTTTTGTACATGTTACATAATTCTACTTAGCAAACGATACATAGACGTTGTTTGGAATTTTTTACTTATGCGTTGTTTAATACACCCAACGAGACTTTTTGAAATAGCACTTAGTTAAGTGTGTTTGATGTCATTTGCTTACAAGTATTTGCTAATAATTAGTTTTCCCCATTTGTTCAATCTAATGAAGTGAAGTAAAGAGGAGATTTAAGACTGACTAAACGAGTCTGTGCACCTGTTGGCCTCGTTTTTCCTCCTACTGTTGAAGCTTACATGGAGGGTTTGCCTTTCTAAGAATGCAAAAACATCACAGGAAATTAAAACGCACAACAAGATTACGAAGACGCCACCATCCACCATCCCTCAATTACTGTTTTCTTTCATTATGCCAATGTAAGGAAGATAGAAAATGGCGGAGCGGGTCGATCAAACCTCTTAAAAGGATGAGCGGAACCGGCAGACAAAGTCCCAGAGACGCTGCAGACGAATGATTTCTCCGTGTTTTAACTGCTGGCCTAGTGTCAAACTCCTGTAAAGACTAAAACCTGTCACAAGTCAGCAGACTTCCTGTGGCTCTGAGAGAGAGAGAGAGCGAGAGAAAGAGAAAGAGAGAGAGAGAGAGAGAGAGAGAGAGAGAGAGAGAGAGAGAGAGAGAGAGAGAGAGAGAGAGAGAGAGAGAGAGAGAGAGAGAGAGAGAGAGAGAGAGAGAGAGAGAGAGAGAGAGAGAGAGAGAGAGAGATGCTGGTGCACACTGCATACCAATGATGACATCCACCTCACATATACTACAGTGGAATCTGTTGTTTAAACATGGGCTGTCCTGTTCTGTAACGTCTGTCCGTAAATGAACAGTCACAGACTTCCTGAGAGCCAAATCTGAGGGCCGCCGTCGAGCGAGCGCTCCTGCTGGGAGCTGACGGTTGATTTCCATTGCGCCGGTGCGCAACGCACAATCTCTCCGAGTCTGGCGAAAAGCATGACCTAATGACTCCTTCAGAACTACGAAACCCCTTCCTCACATCGATGGGTCAGAGGTCGCCGTGTGCTCCGGGACTGTGTGCAGGATTCTCGGACAGCCTCAGTGGAAACTATTATGCCAGGGCGACTGCACCGCAGAGACGCACGTCCGGCTTTTCGGAACATGTCACGAACGGAACGACTAATGAAGGGATGAAAATTGATGTAATGTTATTCTCTCACGCGCGGCTCCGATCCCTCCCGCCGTCACGAATGCGGACGCACACGTGTGAAAGCGTATGCACGCGTACGCGCCGGAGACTGCAGCAAAAGAGGACGCTTACAGAAAACATGAAGCAGGCATTAAAGGGATGTTGTTGTCTCACTTCCATAAAGTTGGGAGGCTTATTGGAGACATTAGAGGTCAAGGGTTGGTTTAGGTGCCGTCATTGAACCCAATACTGGTAGAAAGGGAAAAGTGTTTTTATTACCTGAAACTAGGAACTGTTCTGTTTTCATTCCCTGAGGGAGGGGGTAGCGGCCGACATGTTGCCCCATAATGTTTCTATAGTCACCCAGAATGGACGCGCTTTAAAGGACCTGTTCCACATTTTCATTTTACGTCTTTGTGTGCCGGAGAGGGACGATGTACGAGGTGAAACATAAAGGTGACCATGTGATGCATTGTGCCAGAGTTAGCCTAAGGCTCGTTTTCATCTGCAAACTGGGAACATCCATTCAACAGCATGAAATGACAAAACAAGCAGGCAAACATAAAGCGTGACCGAATAAAACGCGTTTCATCAGAACCTCAGGTATGAACCGCTTAAAAACCAGGACGTCTAATCAGCTGATGACATAAAGGTAGAACCGAATTGATTACAGAGTTGGGAAGCTTGTAGCAGATCTTCTTAAGTTTAGCATTAATGCTGTCCACAGGTAGAGGTGTAGCTTTAGCAGAGAAAGAAGATCCTAGAAGAGTCTAACGAGACTATAGAGTCTCGTGTGGGAACTTTTTAGTGGATCTCACCGAGTCAACAGGTTGAACCAGAATAAAGTTATTTTATCAGAAGGGAGGATGAGATAATCACATGGTGTCAACCACACAACTGGATGCCCCTGAAGCTTACACTGTGGACCTTCAGGGGAAGGATGATTTGGCTGCGGCTTAAAAATGCAAACTCGTGAAAACAGGGTCCGAAATGGAATTCCTATTAAACCTGACAGTTTTCATAAGGAGTCCCTCTGAATCAATACCCCACTTAAACGTCCGTCCAGAGAGACTTAGCTCTTTCTGAGCATGAATTTGCCAGCATCCATTGATAGAGATTGAGACGGACTCGTGGGCCGACATGTTGTTGAATTTGAAAAGTAACACTGCTAACTACAGGCCAGGCGTCCTCACTGCAGCATTACAATCATTTTTATGTGATTACTCATGCACTAGGATTCGTGTTTGAACGCAGTACTTTGTTTTAAGGAAGGAAATCGTAACTGTTTTCAAGTATTTGTGTCCTTAGAGACGTAGAAGGAAAAAGTTCCAACAATGGAATGTTTGATTCATCCTATCTGACTGGTAAATACATCCATGTCGATTCTGACAATCTCTCCCTTAATCCACTGTTTCCTAACATCACGCCGGCCTCATCCCTACATGTATAGAAATATACAGAAGCCCCGAATTATGAAAAGAATAAAAAGGTTTATCACATTTCCAAAAGGTCGGGGATATAATGGACTCGCCATCGCCGCGTCGACAGATCCTTCATGTTAGCGCAATAACTCCCAAAACTATTTAATGGATCTTTCCCACAGACCATTCTCACAGACCATAATGTGAGGACGAACTGGATCTATTTTGGGAAGAGTTAGGAGGATGTTTATAACACTAGGACGAGTTTTGGCTCCAAAAGTATTTTGAGCAACATTTCTCAATCATTGGTCCGGTTTAGTCTAAATTTGGTGTATTACCATCGACTCGTGGGGATCTGTCTTGTATATTTCATATTTTACTTACAAGAGGGAGCTTTTGTTGACATAAAACACTGTGTTTACATGTACTGTTCACTCAGGGGGATTGCTTTTACAATGCAGGGGATTGGGGGCTTTTCAGGGATAATTCTTCTCCAATTGAATTTTTGCTACACATATTATGGTAATACATTTTCTGCTTGTTTTTCTCCTCATGGGTTTTGTGAAAGTCTTCAATACAGATCTTACAGGAGAAGAAGAAAAAAATGCCATGTTTAATCTAAACTGAGGATGACGTCATCAGGGTTACTTTTCATTCTCCCCGCAGAGAATAGAGCCGTTCCAACAGGCTGTGATCTAATCCATTAAGAATAATTATGATGTGTGGTACGCCCCCTTTAAAATCTTATTTGTGTCTCTCACATATATGGACACACACACACACACACACACATACACGGAAGACAGGGGCATTGGTATGATACGCACTAGAAACTGTTGCACATGTGCTCTACAGACACACCTCCTACACAAACAGCCTCCACGCCTCCACTCCTAATCCTCTCAGGGTTAAGGATCTGCTCACACTGTTAATCACACTGGATGTCCGCAGTGATCACTGATCATTCTTTGTGTTTTTAAGACATTAGATCCACAACCTCCCCGCGAACCCTCGGTCTGGAAACCTCCTTCCGTATCACCCAGCCCTCGGAGCGACTCATACGAAATAACTAAATCACCTAAATACACTTTATTCCGTGACAACGCTATATTTTAAGCATATACTACGGCTTTTGTGATTATATTCGATGTCTATTTTATATCCGGAGCGCGCCGATGGTTCAGGGTTTGTGCGTAAAAGCGCGACAAAATAAAAAATAAATAAATACGCACAATAGACTGAAAAGCATGATAAAACTCACCGGAGAGGATCTCCAGCCGTCTGGTTCGCTGCTGTCTCGTCATGTTAAAACTACAGACGAGCTTACTGAGGAGAGAGAAGTGAAATGTCCGATCCTCATTAAACACAACCCAACTGTCCTCTTTGGATCCGCGGCGCTAACAGCGGCTTTATGGCGCGTCTTTACGCACTGGGCGAACGTTTTCATCAATCGGAATCATTTGAAAACTTCTGTGGAAGGGACTTATCGAGACATGTGGTGTGAAGAAAAAAAGAAGTAGCAGACTCAAAAGTATTTGTCTCCCCCCACAACACCACAACATCTCTTGCGGAAAATTGGATGGCTCTACCTACACGTACCGGGACCCACTTTCCCCCCCAAACGTGATGGACAGATTGCGTGAAAAGTGGAAATTGCCCGAAGAAGTGAATGCAGAGGAATTTCCCTGCTCGGAGAACACTTTTAACAGGCCTTTAAGCTGTCAGGAATGCTTTGTGGTCTGCTGGCCAAAGGGGGAGAAATATGTTAATAATGTAGGCTACTGCCATACCAAATATGGTAATATTGTTACGTCTGAGCTCTGGTGCGCATCTGGAAGCGCTTAACTCTGCTGAATAAAGGCACTGCAAAGCCAGAAATAGACTCTGTTAAACGTAGATCTGCCCACACCTCTGGACTCACAGACTCGAACCTACAGCTATTTTAAACGTGGCCACTGCAGCACAGCAGAGGAGAGTAACTAAGTACATTTACTCAAGTACTGGGGGTATCTGAGGTGCTTTCTACTCCACTACTACTTCTCAGAGTGCAGTTTTTCCACACACACACACTTATTGTCCAGTGAAAGCCATGCATCTCCAAATGAGGTGATAGACTGAAGAATGAAGCGTTTCTATATTACATGATAATATTCTCCTCCTTCTAAAGTTTGGGATTATTCTGAATGACCTCAAAGGTGCATTGAAAACAGGCTGATTTTAAAACCTGACTTTTTAACGTATGTGTGTGTGTCCCACACAACATTCATTTTTATAAACGGACTAAAACTTGACAAACTTATGTAATTAACTATTTTAATGCAAAAAAAAATGTACTTAAAATTACGGAATCATTCAACATTTAGAGCGGTTACAAGAAACTGAATATTAATGCAACAGTAATAATAATCCAAAAACGTCACAATAGGTAATTGCATCATATGGTACTCTACCTGCATGCTTTTACTTATGTGAGGTTTTGAATACTGTGTAGTATAAGTACCTTTACTGAAGTAAAAGATCTGGATACTACACGCACCACTAATACAACATGTCATCATAATGTTTGCGTTAATCAGCAAAACCATTACTGACACAAAAATACTATCAAGGCTAATTATCCTAAGAGGGTACAGCTAAGCTTATAATTGCGGGACACAGCTTTAGGCTTTAGGTTTTGATGTTTTCAAATCGCATTTTTGTCGTTTAAATCCCTCATTTCAGCCAAAGTACTGAAAACAATAAGTTACAAAACATCATATTATCCGTTTCACGTATTTTTCAAAGAGAAAATAAAAATCCTCCTCCTAATGATCTGAATACATAAAAAGTTACAACTTTTACAGTACAGTCCACTGAGCTGGATTTGAGAGACAAGCAGAGGAAGGTAGAATAAACAAGAAGGGGAAAAATGTGAGAAGGAAAAGTGTGTTCAGATGGGATCCAGGGGGGGAAAATATCCATTTGAGAAGAAAAAAGAGAGAGAAAGGTTTAGACAGGGTGGAGCTTGGGTCTTGGATGGAAAATGCGCCGAGAAACATTCCTGGCATAGTTTGGGAACAGTTCAGCAGGCAGCCCAGGAACGACGTCAGCTTCTCACTACGGTATAAAAGAGCGGAGGTGGCCAGACCTCAGCAGACAGCAACCGCTTTACCGAGAGCTTCATCCACTCTAAAGGAGCCTCTAACAGCAGATCCTAGCAGCAAACACGCCACGAGACAGACGGTTGAGCGAGGGAATATCTAAGGACTCCTCTGAAGAGAAGACAGAATCAAGTCTCTACTTTTCATCAAACTGGGATCAGGATTCCTCTTGAACGCGCAGAATAAGATTTATCCAAGATGCTGATGCTTACGATTGTCGTTACCTTCCTTGGGAGCCTCAACTTGGTGAGTTACTTCTCTGTTTTTGTTTGGCAGAGCATGTCTGAGCTGTTTTCTACATTTAGCCCAGATCATTCCTTTGGATCTTCTCCGTCATGTGGCTTCAGTTTCTCATGGAGGGTTGTGTTGTTGGCTGTACAGGTCCTCTCCTCCTCCTCCTGCCCCTCGGTATGCGATTGTCCGCTGGAGATGCCCAAGTGCGCACCTGGCGTGAGCGTCGCCCTGGACGGCTGCGGCTGCTGCAAAGTTTGCGCCCGGCAGCTGAACGAGGACTGCAGCCTGACCGAGCCCTGTGACCACACTAAAGGGCTGGAGTGTAACTTTGGGGCCAGCTTGGCTGCCGCTACTACCCGAGGCATCTGCAGAGGTACGTAAAAACGACGTCCAGCAGCTCCAGCAGATGTAAATGATATAGAATCAGTCAGAAGTGGTTTTCGAGCTAAAGGGGGGCTACATCAGTTGTATGGGAACCTGTGTGATTTCAGCACTGTGGAATGCAGATAGAAGGAAACTTAATCTCAGACTACAGACAGCCCACTGTGGAGGGGAAAGATTCCTCAGGCAGCCTGAAGAATTTCACAGTTTAACTGATCCTTACCTGGCAGCCATGTGATGTCTACAGCACACTCTGTGAGCGGAGCGGGAAAGAATAACATTCCTTTCCTCCTGTTTTTCTGCAGCTAAGTCAGAGGGCAGACCCTGTGAGTACAGCAGCAGGATCTACCAGAACGGAGAGAGCTTCCAGCCCAACTGTAAACACCAGTGCACATGCATCGACGGGGCGGTGGGATGCGTTCCCCTCTGCCCACAGGAGCTCTCCCTGCCCAACCTGGGCTGTGCCAACCCCAGACTGGTCAAAGTGGCAGGCCAGTGCTGCGAAGAGTGGGTGTGCGATGATGGCAAGCAGAGAGACATGCTGGAGAAGATCTTTGGCAAGGACATGCTGACTGAAGAGCTGGAAAGAGACCTGACCGACAGGAACGAGCTCATCGCTATCGTCAAGGGACACATCAAGTCTCAAGCTGGTAAGAAAAGGCTTCTTGCCCTGGAATGTCTCTGGAGCTTCTTCCTGTGCAGGATTCTAAGATGCTAATGTTTTCTTCCTTTTTTTCCCTTCAGCATACATACCACAGCCTGAAGTCCACATGTTTGAGAGACAGAAGTGCAGCGTCCAGACCACACCATGGTCCCAGTGCTCCAAGACCTGCGGAACAGGCATCTCCACCAGAGTCACCAACAACAACAGCGAATGCAAGCTGGTGAAAGAGACGAGAATCTGTGAAGTGCGGCCATGCACCCAGTCACCTTACTCCAGTCTCAAGGTAAGCTTGGACCCCCATGACCTAACATGATGAAGTCATGCACTGTACTGGCAAAGCATCCCCAGTTACCCCCGGCGCACCATTAACCGCCATCTCCTTCCTCTTTGTTCCCCTGCAGAAAGGAAAGAAGTGCAGCAGAACCAAGAAGTCAAGCCAGCCGGTGAAGTTCACCTACGCCGGCTGCTCCAGCCTGAAGAAGTACAGGGCCAAGTATTGCGGCGCCTGCGTGGACGGACGCTGCTGCAGCCCCCACGAAACCAGAACCATCCGCGTCAAGTTCCGCTGCGAGGACGGCGAGACCTTCAACAAGAACATCATGATGATCGAGTCCTGCAAGTGCACCTACAACTGTCCCCACGCTAACGAAGCCTCCTACCCCTTCTACCGTCTCTCCAACGACATCCACAAGTTCAGAGACTGAAGGGTCCACATCCGAACCCCTCAGCAAGGCAGAGGCAGCATCCGCAGAACTGGCAGTCCATGGCGGTCCAGATGAACGCAGGGGTGTAAATAGACTTATCAATCAACTACCAGCTTCTTGTTGTAACTAGATTCCCAAGGAATTGTGGGCTTACATCATGAGGACTAAATGAAGTGCACTGTTTGCTGTGACTTTACGTCAGCATTCTTAACCGAGAACCGCTTCGTATTAACGGAGCATGAGAAGTAGCTTCGTTATGGAGCACGATGTAATTAATATTTGTACATTTATGTTAGTGGCTGATATCAATTCACTTTGTATATTTTGATCCTTTACAATCAGACATGACACAGACTGTAGACTTGCGTGTGCGTATGTGGATATGCACACGCGCAACTTCAATTAGCATACCATCCTGTATCCTAAGAACCGAGACACCAAAATGTAAACCTCTGGACTTGTTTGACAAGCGTGTGGTTTCGTTCCTTCCTGACGTGGGCATTATTGTTCATGTTTTGTGGCAGCTATTGAACTCCCTTTGTGAAAAAAGTACAAAAAAAAAAAAAGACAAAGCGAAACATGTCAAAGGATGAATGAATGTTTTTATTATTGTTATTAATATTATTTATCTTTTAAAAAATGTAGCTACTTTATTTGGATATGATGTGTCATACTGGAATAAATTGTAAAATGATTTAATTTTATATGCTTCAAATAAAACTGATTTATTTATGAAATACGATGTTGCCCGAGTTGTGTCTCTTCCAGCTACTTCCAGACAAATCCCCCCTTGTTAGATTTTTCCGTCGGACCTCCAGATTATCAGACAGACACTGAGCGAGGTCACTCTCTTCTTATATAACACAACCTTGGAGGCGCTGTCTCTCTCTCTCTCTCTCTCTCTCTTGACTTTCTGTGCTTCGGAATGCCATTCTGCAGCAGGCTAGCTTGCTTTCATTTGATCTGGCTAAGCCATGCCCTTGACTGATTCTGAGAGAGAGGGGGGGGGGGGGGATTAAGTCCACGAGTAGCAATGAGTATTGGAGTATGCCAAGAATCTTAAGTGCTGCTCTGAATGGGCCGGGATTAGACACCATGCAGGACGGACAATGACTATTATTGTATACAATAGGCTGTATACAAAGAATGCATTCCCCAGGAAGCCTTTTTTTTTTTTTCCCTCGGTGGAATATCAACCAACCAAGTTGACCTAATTCATTAGCAGTTGCTTTTAAAAGTGAATTAGTTGCATTGGCCTCTGTTGGCTCTTAAACGGCAGGGGTCTGCTAAATAGTTGTAAACAGCCCTGCAAAGTAGGGAGGGCTTTGCCCCCACCCCACCGCAACCCCTTCCAGGTTTCACTTTAACAGGCATTAAGGAATACTATTATGAGGTAGAGGCCGGCAAACGAGGAAACGAGGGTTGCATAGTTGTTTCTGTGGTCATAGAAACTTCAGAACGAGTTTTACATCTCCTGAAACACTTTGCTGCTACTGTCACAAACAGAACTCCACTCCTGCTCCGCTGCTTTCATGATTTATGCTTCGCTTTCCTCGGATTTGTTTCAAACGTGCCGGTTTTATGGCCCCATTGTAGACGAAATAGAATACGACGTGTAATTAAAGAAGCAGCGCGGAGTCTCATGGCAGATGGTTACTTCTGGTGCCGGAGGAGCGGTTTGAAATATGGGCAAGGAGAGCAGGGCTCATGGGTAACGACAGCGGAAGGTTGTTTTTTTTTGGATCCAGGTAGAGGGAGCGGCTCAGGAATGCAGCAGTGGCTCAGAAAGCAGACATCCTGATGGGCGGCAGATGTTGGAAAATATTTCAGAGCAACATGTTCAGTTTAAGCTAAGAAGATTTTCCAAATATACACAAACACTCCCAGAGGCTTCGCTTGAGTCCACAAAAGGCATTTTATCTCCTTGCAAACAACTGACTCTCACAACGTTGACAGTCCTGCACGACATTCCTGCCTGGCAGCTGGAAATGAGTCTTGATCGAGTGTGTTTAATAAGACACTGAGCAGGACTCGCTGCCTTTGAATGAGTCGCATACCGCACAGGATGTGCCCACTGAGGTTTTACAGATCGCTCACATGAAAGGCTTCGGAGGTTTACCTAATCACAAAGATGTGTGGCTGCCACTTGCGAGCATGGATTTACAGTCCAAACACTCTCAGAGTGCCCTGTGTTTGCTCCTTCCTCATCCGACGCTTCCTAACGGGGAAAGTTTCCATCTCGGTCGCTGAGAGTTTGGAACGTGCCGTGCAGTCAGACTGTCATCTGCCTTGTTAACGCAACGCAGCGAGCTGGGTTATGTAACGGCACCTGCAGGTTATGTGAGCGTTCCTTTCAGTCATCCATAGCATTCCTTTATAATGTACAGGCAAGCGTGGTGGCAGGGCTCAGAAACCCTGACAAAACCCAAAGATCTCGCCTGCGAGGAATAATTCCCGGTGTCCCAGACAACGCAGCACACGCCTGGGGGAAAGTATCCCGGGCAAACAAGGCCCTCACACATGTGCACCCCTGCAATTAAATCACTCAGCAACTACCTCATTCCTACAAACCCAAATGTGTTTATATGACAAAGACATTAGCATTGAAGCCTCATCAAGCATTACGTAATGCTGTGCAACCACAAGCTAACAGGATGGAGAGTGGCATTACAAAATGCTGGACGCTACCGAGAACTGATGTCAGCTATTTTACAGCCCTCCTGTCTCCACGCTCAGGTTAATGACTGTTATGAGGAGCACAGGGGAGAGAAGCTGGCCACCGAGCACACATGCAAAGGTAGCGTCCTTTGAGAAAGCACCATCTGCTGGACAAACTGGGGGGAAGCATTCTGTGTGAGGAGTTGGTCCTGAGACTATCACATAAGCTGAGCGTGTTAGCTATTATCTGTCATGTCTATTGGCATTTATTTTGTCAAATCTCTCATGGACATTCAGTGACGTCAAAGACATCCATTTGCAAGATCCCGATGGGGCGTGGGACCGTCTTCGCTGCCATCATCAGGAGCAAAATCGCACACAGTTGACAGTGACGCAACCCGTCTGACACACCCGTCAGATCTCCATCTGCAAATACTGAAGAATAACTGATGAGCAGGCTTAAGGGAAAATTGCATTCAATTCCTTCCCATGCTGTTTGATTGTTGGGTCTGGCCCCACCAGGGCTGCTGGCGACCGGAGCGGTAATTTTCTGAAAAAAAGCTGAGCATTGAGGGAGCAGAGAGTCTGCAGTCGTCTTCAGTCTCAGCCTCATGTGGACAAGGTTGGTCTCAATCATCTCCAGGGGGGCATTTATCCTCATCCGCTGAGCTAATGTTGGCATCTGTGGTCCTCGCAATTATTTGACACGGGTAGATATATTAGATAATCACAGGCTGTAATTTTGACTACGAAGCCCATTAAAATCTCAAATTTAACGCAGCTTCCCTCGTCTGAGAATTATGAATTCATCCCAACGTAGCCAAAATAAAAACATCTGAAACTAAAGCGTAAATGCTGAGTTGGTATTTAATGCCACCTGCCTCAGCCCACTGGCTGTTTATAAAGTGAATAACATAGGTGAACACAAGGACAAGAGGAATGGAGATCTATCAGACTATCCTCTTGCACACTCGGGCCGCAGTTACTCCTCATTCCATGCTATTATCTTCACTTTTCACACGTTTGGTTTCAATTATCTGCTTCATGGCTGGGACATCAACCGACATCAGCTGCTCTCATTCAGGTAGCTGCACTCAACCATCAATCCCTGTGTCTCACCTGCATGTTCAGCCCGTCACCTGAACATGCAGGTGATGGGCTTTAAACATGACTCTCTCTCCATTCATCTAGTTCTTAAATGCTGCTGGTTCGGGCTTCCTCTGTCCCCCAATGTCCACATAGTCTTCACAGATCCATCAGTCTCATCATTCATCAGCTTCAGCAGAGTCTTCAGCCACCACCACCAGCACCCAGACTCCAAAGATGGGATTTGCCATGCTGCTTTTCAGAAGAGACCTTTCTATCTCAATGTCCTTTGAGTCTGAGTTCAAAGGACTTTCTAGTAGACTATTTATCACACCCACATTCGTCTTTTCTTGATTCTGTTTCTCTTCTCATTTAAATAAAAGCTGTCTGAACAAGGCATAGGTTTAATAATGACATCATCATCATCAGTAGAAGCCAAAGGGGATAATGAACATGCAGGTGACTTAAAGGGAATGAGCAAGAATATCTGCTGTATCTTCAACATCAGAGCAATTAAGCCTCCAGCAAAGAGCCTTTTAATCAATCAATGTTTATTATTTACAGAGACTTAAGTCTTATAGATGACATGGAATCTCCGAATCCCTCTTCTTTTCAACTGCTAAAAGGCCTTTATTGTCACAGCATTCTCATTTGGACTAATAAAAGACAAAGTCCACTGTGTTTTGAGCTTCAAGCCTTCTTTAGGAAGTTCATGTCTCGGTTTTAGAATGTTTTGACTCCTCTGATCAAGGGTACGAAACCTATGGGAATATGCAAATATATGGCGAGGAGTTTGTTTGGCAAAGATAAATCATTTCTGAGTCAGTTCACATTTTTGAATATTTTAGTTATTACATTATTCATTCATGGACATGTTAAACGGGACCTGAACAGATCGCTGTTCTCGCTAACCTTCCAATGTGGCTGCACTAAAGCAGCTCTGCAGGACAATAATCCACCACAGAGATATCAGAGACGGACCTTCAGTTCTCAGAAGTGTTTGTCTGAAGTTGTTGCGGCCAAAGATAAAACAACTAGCTTATAACTTGAGGGTGTTTTGTGATCAACCCTTTGATGTGTTGCCCAACTGCATATTTTGAGTCAATACCTTTTTATTGAAAAATGTGGGCCACTTGACTGGACCTGTTTATAATATGTCTCAGTGGCTGCAAGTATATGTCATACAGTAAGGGGCCGAAAACGGAGCCCTGGGGGCACCACATGTCTAAAGATCATGTCTGTGTGTAGATTCTCATCCATCCAGGTGATGCTAATCCATGTGTGTGGGATCCAAAAGCAGCTGAATTTTTTGTTTTGGCTTGAAGACGTTTCACCTCTCATTCAAGAAGCTTCTTCAGATCTTTAGTTCTCTTCAGGTCTCAAGTCTAAGGAACCACCAGGGAATCTATCAAGTCAGAGAGGAGGCATTAACCGTGGCCGTAGAGAAAGCCCTATTTGATAAGGAGGGACATATTAGTGAATATGAGGACTTACTAAACTTACGAGCGAAGATATAGAAACGGCTGCTTTCACAATTAAAATGTTATATTTTCCAAGAAATACAAACTAAGATCGAGAAATCATTGCATGAGTGTTATTTTTTTTATTGTTTGAAAACACGCTTGACCAAATTATTTGTCATTTTACGGTAAATTTAAAATGTTTAAGATATTGAATTAATGAGTGAAGTTGAGGAAAAACTATGCTGAAGGGTTTTAAACTATTGTTTTAATCTTTTTGCCCTGTTGTCCAATGGTCCACCACAGTTTATTGTGATATTCACACAAACACAGAAGAAATCAGGAGAAGGTCAAAATACAGCATCCATCCATCAATCCTTATATTTTCTTCCAATTAATCTGTTCACGTGGCATCAGGCTAAGAAGGGCATTCCGAACGTCCCTCCGGCACCACTCTCCAGCTCATGCTGGATGATCCCCAGGCGTTCCGATGCCAGATGAGATATCTAGTCCCTCGAGTGAGATAGTCCTAAAGATGCATTGTGCTGTAATACATCCCTACACATGAATTTCCTTCAAATAGTATTTAAAACTTCACCACCACCATAGTGATTGATCTATTGCAGCACAATTTGCCGGGTCAGCAATTAAAAATGACGAGTTGAACTCTTTAGCAGTCGCTGGCCTCTGGATGAGGATTTCGCTGGTGTTCCTATGGAACATAAGGGACACGACTGATGTATTTTCCTACTCTCTAGTCTCCCCCATGCTGGGTAATTGCAGCCTGGTTTCCACCATTGTGAAGGGATAAGCTCTTGTCAGGCCTTAGTCATTATATCTTCAACCATTTTCCCTCGTAACCATTTCTGATCGCTTCTGCGTCTTTTGATCTGTGGAGCTGACAATGGTTGTGCCATGGAAATTTAGCTAATGAGGAGCAACTATGACTCCAGCCTTAGTGCCATAAAAAAAAAAAAAGGGCCTGCTGGCCTCTCCTTGTCACAAACTGCAATTAAGTAAAAAAGCACACGCATAAACACACACACACACACACACACACAAGTTTACCATAAATGACATGACACTGAGTAACATCAATGCCAGGATCCGACATGCAGGATCTTGCAAGAAAATGGATAATGTCATGATCGTTGACCTAATCACGACGCATCATCAATACAGGTGAGTGGAGAGTTTTCAGCACATAGAAAGCTTTTCGAACGCCATATCTCACTCCGGGTGGGATACATCCACCCTTAGAGGTATTCTTTTTGAATCCAACAGGCATCCTGCTCAGGTGCTTGAAACACCTCAAATTCTTTCAACGGCGGGATTCACTCCACGCATCCTCTTGAAGTCTGAGCGCCACATATCATCCCTGAAACATCTGTGGATGTTAGTAAGACGCCTGAAATACTGCAAATGCCAATCCTGCATCAGTCCTTTTGTTTCACACTCTGGTTCCAAAAATATTTGGGGAGAAGCATCAGACGTATTGAAGTACTGAATCTCATTCCGTCTACTTCAGAACCAAACTCAACCTGAAGATAATAATCACTGGCCATCAATCATCTTGATCATCCAGTGTTTGTTTAGCCATGACAGGCAGAAATATCCCCACCAACACCGCCCCCCGTACAGTTTGTAGGTGGTCCCGCCAAGATCCACTCAGAGGCTGTTTACTTTGAGTAGCTGAGGGGTCAGAGACTCACAGACAGATACCACAGCGTCATTCTCAGGTCTAAGGCGGCGCTCCAGTCGTCTCCACAGAGAGGTGGATGTGATCCAGAACCTTCTTCCTGTGAGGCTACATTTCAGCAATGGGCTCATGAGACAGTCCGGCACCAATCCAGGAGTTTGGGATACAGTAGCGCCTTACAGCTTTAAGGATTTGAATAGGAACTTCAACACCTAGCCGGAATCTAACACGTTGGGACCCCACCACCAAAATCACAAATTCTATTTTTACTGTAAAGCTTTCTACGTGTGCTTGATGAGTAGCGATGTCACAATGTGGCTAATGCTGCCTTTGTATTTTTGGTTCCTTTGATGTTCCTTTGGGGGTGGAGCTGGGGGTTCAAAGGGCTTAACAAAGATGCTGAGGAGGAACACAGGAGATGTGCGGCTACATAGTATTTGAGAGGTACTCAGAGATTTAGAGTTGTCAGTAGATTTAGAGGCTGGCAGGAACTCAGACATAAATGGAAGATTCTTCACTATTTTTTCCTAAACCTAGGGTTCGGTTGTGCGTTGGTGGAGGTTTATCTTCTCTGGGTGCTTTTTCTAGTTGTTGATGCCTTTGTTCAAGCTCAAAGTCAAGGGATGTGGAGCAGAGAATAAAACAACGTGCTGAACACATGACAAAAATGAGAGGAAGCAGGTTCAGAGGTCGGTTTTGGTCCTTGGTGGAGGTTTGCGCTGCCCGAGTGTTTTTTCTAGTTTTTGGTCTAAGTAGCTATGATAATGTAAGGGGGATAAAGTATGACCAGAGGGTCTCATGGGGGAATTGAAGGTACCCTAACTACATGACCTCAATGCTGATAAAAAGATAATCGACAACAAGCAAGCTCTCTTGGTTCAAAATGTCAGACTGATACAAGGCAGGCTGGAGGGACCGAGTGAATCACTTCCTGCTACTCGGCCCACTAGGGATCAGTCTCCATGGTGACTGTGGTGGCAACACGGCTGGACTATTTGTGTGACAGAGTAACAGTGGCATTTTATTATGCTGAGCACAGGATGAGTTCAATCCGTCAGAAGCTCTGAAGCATTACAACATTTAATAAGATAGTCATATACATCAGCCACTGCGGGTGTAGGGAGAAACAGGGAGGGTTGCGTCATGACGGGGGTCCGGCACAGAAAACTATGACAGTGCAGCGATGTGGATGGAGGACAAAGCTGCTACGGCGTCCCCCATCGGGAGAGAGAGAGGATACATTAGCCTTTGTCTTCTACCATCTACATGTTTCACACAGATTTACGGAGGAAGCATTTGGAATAGTCACAAAGTCTGAGTCGGCTCAGCCCGAAAAAGGGGGCTTCCGTTGGTCAGAGAACACTTACAGAACAACTTTCTCCAGATTATATAAGAACGTTAGGAGATGGTGATGAGCAGCCAGAGAAAGCGGCTATAATATAGCGTTTCTTTAGGAAAAACAGATGGCTTCCTCTTCTTCAACTCCTCCGTTTGGAAGAGTGAAGGAAAAAAAAAAAGAAAAAAGAAAAGCTGTTGAATGCTATTTCAAAATCTGACACATGCATGCAAAACTGTGGCCGCAGATGAAAAAAAGTCTTATTTTTAACACAGAGAATGTTTTCGCTCAGATTCAAGGAGGCCTTCCTTGATAGAAGCAATCTGTTGTTGTGATTGATGACAGAGTCATGGAGCTGGGTAAACACAGGGGTCTGAAAACAGTAGATTGAGCTCCAGTAGCTGCCTCTCCTGGTTCTGGATAAGGCTTCCACAACAAGGCTTCCACAACAAGGCATGGTCTCGTAAAGAACGGCTCCGCACGCAGCACAAACTCAGCCCAGCCCGCCCAATCAGGACCAATTAAGTGCACGCCAACTCAAGACATTTCAAAGCGCCGTCTTCTTAAATTAAAGGAATTATTTTCTATGCCTGCGTTCTCCGCAGACTAAAAACAGCCCAGGAGTTCTTTTAACAGCAAACAGGGAGGGGGGGAAAAAAGAAAAAAGAAAAGAGATGAGCTTTTGTGCGGTTGCAATTGAGTAACTTTATGGAGATAGAAAATTAAGAGAACTGCTAAAATAAAGTGTGTGGTAATTCCACTCAGGCAAAGTCCTCACAGAAGAAGGAGCAGATGTGTTGTCAGGCATCAGAACTCGGTGGGCTGCGCTTTCACCCACTTGGTCGTGTGTCACAAGCTTTCTAACCAGTGGACGGGTCGCTTCTGTAGAATCCACATATTAAAGCATTCTGAATCCAACGCCAGTACAGGATGTACTTTCTTTTATGGCGTTGATGAGAAACGAATACTGACTGTCCATAACATTATGTCTAATAACGTGTAGCTCCAATAGAAACGGCTCTGACCCGCCGAAGCCTGGCCTCCACCAGACCTCTGAAGGTGTGCTGTGCTATCTGGCACCAAGAAGTGAGCAGCAGATCCTTTAAGTCCTCTAAGTTGCGAGGTGGAGCCTCCATGGATTTGTCTTGTTTGTCCAGAACATCCCACAGGTGTGACGGATGCGGGATACAATTTGTCTGTACAGTTAAAAATTCAGGCCCGTCTTGTTCAGACTGTGACTCACTTCAGCGCGTCTGAGAGAAGTCTGCACTCAGAGGAGCCCAGAAGATACCGGCTGACCCGTCCACTGATAGGACATGGACATTACCCAGTTGTAGACGATACTGATTACCAAAATGTCAACTCGTCTCTTTCAAAACCCGTTTGTGCCCTCCTTAAGAAACATTCCAAAGAAAGAAAGAAAGAAAGACAGAAACTTTAGCTTTTCACTTTAGCTTCTTTATGCTGCTGTTCAAAGCATTACTTCATTTTTAAAGTCAATTTAGCTGCTTGGCTGTAGCTTTGGATTTAACAAGTAAGAAACCGTTTGAACGTTATGGGATGTTCCTTCTGCAGCTTTGTCCGTCCTTATTATATCCCCGTCCGTCCTTATTATATCATAATATCCCCGTCTTGCCAGAAAGACGGGGATATTATGGAATCGTCATGTCACTCACAGAACCTTTGTGTTAGCGTCATTTTCAAATTGTATTCCCCCTAGACCTTAGTACAGGGAAGGACAGGATTAATTTTGGGAAAAATCAGTTGTTGTTTTCAGACACTAGAGGCTGCTTTATATCCAAAAGTTTTGGGGACATTGTTTCTCAATTGTTGTTCCAATTAAGTCCATTTTGTGCGTAAGATCCTCTTGAGAAGATCTTTGTCGTAAACGTTGTGTTTTAGTTTAATAGTTCATATACAGGGGAGCTTTTTATAAAATAAAATAAACTAGGTTTATTGAGGACACAGCCCTCTTAACCATTAGCCCAATACAGTACAAATCTGTTGCACATAAGGTGTATTTTGTATATTGTAGTCTAATATTTTCATATTTTATTCACTTTGTGGAGCGTTTTTTTTTTAAAAATACTGTTGATATACGTTCACTTTTAATTTGAATGGTTGAATCAGGGGGGTTGCTTGTACAACACAGGGGATTGGGGACTTTTCAGGGATATACCTTTGCTGTCGGGGATGACAGCATGGGTGTAATGAACCCATTAACCCCCAATGTCATCCTTTTCAGCTTGTTTTTTATTGTTACTGCAGGTACGCCTCAATCCATTTTTGCATTTTTTAGGCCTTTAATAACATGTCCGTAATCTATTATCTAGTTGTGACAACATATTTTGAATAAATTGATATAAAACATGTTCAATTGTATATTTATTTTTGTGTATAATTATAAAAGGTTTTATTACCAGTAAACTTACAATTTTGATTCATATTGTGGAGTTGCAACTAAGGGAAAAGAGAAATCTGTGCTCTTATAGAAAAAATAATCCTGCCTCATTAATCTTTAGACAGAGAAAAAGATTTACCATGACAGCCTGATGTTACGTTTAGTGTATCTGACATGATAGATCTTTGACGAGTGGCAGCTTAACATAACTAGTCCTATGCTGTCGTCAACAACCGCAAGGGTATAGCCCTGAAAGTCCCCAATCCTCTGCTTTGCACAAGCAATCCCCCTGACCGAACTCCTAAAAAATGAAATGTGTAATGCCTGAAAAAGTGTTTTTCATTAAAGAAAACTCCAACTTGTGAGTAAAATTTGAACTATAAGACCAAATCATTCCATAAACATAATAGATCTCCTCAGGTTGATTCAAAATAAGCTAATTTGCACTAAATCGAACCAAGGGTTAGGAAGTTATGTCCGTTTCATAAAACAGCTCCCCCTACTGAGTAAAATAGGAACTTTTAGAGTGAGATTTGATACATTAAAGATAGATCATCTCCCGTCATTTCATGTGCACTGAATTGGGACTAAATTGAACAAATGGTGGAAAAATTATTGCCCAAAAGTGTTTGGAGATAAAGCAACCTCTAGTGTTTGAAATATACCAGAAACTATTTCCAAAATCAATCAAGTTCTTCCTCACACTAAGGTCTAGGCGGTATTTTTTGGAATTGTAAAAATAATTCATAAATGTAGTCAGTGCGGATTGTTTTCATGTCTTCCATTATTTTCCTGGAAGGAAAAAAATGGGTTTGGCTAATAGACAAATTCTATAATCTAATTCTAGGCAAAAACGACATTAACAGAACTTCCAAATAGTAAAAGTATTGTATTAAATCTTTGTGTTGCTTAATCCTGTGTCGATTTGTAGACATTTTTCCATATATATATATATATATATGTGTATGTATGTATGTATGTATGTATGTATGTATATACATACATACATAAATATACATACATGCATATGTCAATATATATATTTATATATATAAATGCTGTCGTTCATTCAGCCAACAGTTTGAAAGAAGACCCAGCAGAATATTTTCTGCTGGGAGCACACGCTCCAGATTGTACGGCCAAAGTCAATCATGGACAGTTGACTCTCCCTAATGACAAACAGCGCCTGAGCGAGAGGTGTCGCCTCCTCCCTCGCTGAGGGATGAGCAGTCACATGTGAGATCATTGCGTCTGACTGCAGAAGGGTGGAAAATGCGTCATCACCGGCCTAACATCAAAGAGCGGCCGTCCATAGGGGTTAAAATCCAAAAGAGGTTAGCGGAGGCTGTAAAAACACATCTATAAACACAGAGCCCGATGGGCCCTGCTGTCCGTTATTACTGGCGCTCTCGTCATAACAGAGCAACATCGGGTGAGAATGCAGCGCAGGGAGTCGCTGCATGCGTAACAGCATCCACACTGGGAGAGGTGTCAGAAAAAGGAGCACGTCAACTTGAACTTTTAGCAGCTGATGGAAAAATGAGACTAATGGCGTGACTGAAGCTGAGAGAAAGGGGAAACTTATTGAACTTCAAAGGTGATGAGACACAGCACGGCGCCGGCTCCCCTGAGTTTTCAGTTTAAGCACCACATTACCCAACAACGAGTATTCAACGTTCACTTCTTCTTCTTCTTCTGTTTTAGACTGTTCTCTTTAGGGGTCACCACAGCGGATCATCTGTTTCCATTTTGCCCTGTCCTCTGCATCTTCCTCTGTCGCAACAACCAACTGCATGTCCTCTCTCATCACATCCAGAAACCTCCTCTATGGTCTGCCCCTTTTTCTCCTGCCTGGCAGCTTCATCTTCATCATCCTTCTACCAATAGATCTACTATCCACCTCCTCATGTGTCCAAACCATCTCAATCCGGTCTCTCTGACTCCGTCTCCAAGGCGTCTAATCTGGGCTGTCCCTCTGATGTCCTCCTTTCTAATCCTGTCCATCCTCCTCACTCCCAAAGAACATCTTAACATCTTCAACTCTTCCCCGTGTTTTGGTCAGAGCCGCCGTCTCTAAACCATCCAGCAGAGCCGCTCCCACCACCATCATGTAAGCCTTTTTCCTACACTCTTTCTTCTACTCTTCTGTCACAGATAACTCCTGACACTCTTCTTCACCCACTCCACCCTACCTGCACTCTCTTCTCCACCTCTTTTCCACACTACCTGTGGCTCTGAACACTTCACCCCAAGTACTTAAACTCCTGCTCCTTCTTCACCTCTGCTCCTGCATCCCCACTGTTCCATCTGCCTCCCTTTCATTCATGCACCTGTATTCTGTCTTGCTGCGACTGACCTTCATTCCTCTCCTATTCAACGCATACCTGCCCCTCCCCAGGTCTTCTTCCACCAGCTCTCACTGCTGATCACATTGACATCTGCGAACAACATTGTCCACAGAGACTCCTGTCTGACCTCATCATCTGTCACATTGTCTATCACCATAACAAACAAGAAGGGGCTCAGACGCAATCCTTGGTGCGGTCCCACGTCCACCTTTAACCCATCCGTGACTCCTACTGCACACCTCACTGCTGTCATGCTGCTTTCATACATATCCTGTACCACACTAATATACTTTTCTATCACTCCAGACTTTGCCGTGTAATACTGCAATTCCTCCCTTGGCACTCTTGTACGCTCTCTCTAAATCCACCGACACTTACTAAATGTACTTTTATGTGAGGGTTGTGGAAGTAATAAAAATTAAATAATAAAAGTGGAGGTGATATAAAGCATGTGTAATGAAAAGCAGAGCATTAATTATGGCAGAGCATGAATAATGGAGTGATTTACTTTCAGGCTGATTCGACTAAAATGGTTGTGATGTTATGAAAACATGAACAATTACTATTGATCAATTAAGGAATGAACCCTAAAGGGAGGAAGTAACAATTAAATGATGTAACTGGGAGTGATAAAACTGCATCTGAACAGAAAAATAAAGCGATAAAATTTTAAGTGGTTACTTCCGGCAGGAAAAAGTACCCGCCCATTCCCTTCAAGGTTTTGACTGGCCAGTGAGGCGGGATCTTCACGTCAATCACCCTGCTACAGTGAACAGGCAACAGTTTTTACAACTTACCCTACTTCAAAGTTGACCGGCTTCTTTCCTTAACTCAAAACTTGCAAGTATGTGGACTGGAAATATAATTCTCAGTCTAATTAAAGTACTTCTTGAGGGCAGCACCGGCGTGGCCCTTCGAACACTGTAACTACTCGATCAATCGCAGTAGTGATTGACATGTAGATCACGCTTCCCCTGCCAATCAAGAACCTTGAATTGAGTGGGCGTGGTCTCTTCTTTTGACCGGAAGTTGCAAATATGGCGCAATGTTAATGATTTAAGCTAGTCTGGTGTTGGAAACGATAACATTATCAGTATTCAAACAAAATGTAATGTTACAACTAAGTCAACAGAAATGACTATTCCTCACCCCCTTGTTCAGTTCTCCTGCAGGTTTTTCAACTCTGTTTTATCATTTTAGTTTTGCTACATACACGGTTGTGGCTGTTTTCTTTAAATTATAAATAGTAATTTTGCATATTTTGATCATATCATATTAGTTGAATCAAATCAGCACAAAACTAATCCACTCTCTCAATTCATCATTTAACTTGGACTTTCACCCCTTATACGTTTCAGAGCAACATATTCAGGCTTGTCATCTTTTGCGTTATAAAGGTCTTGCTTTAAATATTCGTAGATGCTCAAGTTAAAAAGGAGATTTGAAACACGAGTAGCTCACGGCCTCAAATCAGACATTAACCACCGTTTTCACTAGCGGCCTATGCTGACATTTATTAGCTATATTTGACCTTTCAATCATATCACATGATCTTCGTCAGCAGATGGAGTTCATCCAGCTGTCAAAGAAAGTTCCGTTTTCCCATAACCCTGAAAGAATTTATCGTTAAAGTCGCCATAAAGATTGAGTTATAAAGCGCACGCTGTTGATATTGGCGGCCTCCAAGTCCATTTATGAGGTGAGCAAAATAAATAAGCTAAATGTGACTTGCTGTGCTACCTTATTTCCATTCTCTGGAATATTGACTTTGGGTTTTGCACACCACTTAAGTTTTATTGCTGAAGCGGCACTCACTCCTTCAATACAGATTTACATTTATTAGGTGCTCTGGAACTTTTAATCATATCACATGATCACTTTGACCAGATGGCGTCTGGTGATGATCAAAAACCTCCAAAAGGGGTTTTCATGACAGGTCTCTACTCATGGCATGAAAACGAACCACTGCTTTACGAATTAAAATGCTTATACGTGACTGAAAAAAATGGGATTTTTTTTTTGTGGACGCTAATGTGAGAGGATAAGACATATGTGCAGAGTAGAACACAAAAACAAAACGTTTACACAAAACGTCTTTATTTAAGAATTATACCGTGGAGGAAACTGAACTTAAAATATAAACACTAAATGGAATTATTCTTATGTTTATACAATGATTTACATACAATACCAGCATTGTTCCTCCTTCCATCTTAAAGCGATCTGTTTAAAAGAACTGAAAACACTGTCAGGCTGTGTTGGTCCACTGTATACGACCATAAGATGGATGGCTTCCTGTTATATCTCTATTTCCACATACGTTTCATTATCAGTACGATTCACAGCTGGAATTAGCTGACTCATTCTGGTAATGACAGTGACGGATGGGTCTATCTGGGCCACGGTTCTTCTGCAGCATCCGCCTTAGTCCTCCTGATCAGAGGGAAACAGCCATGAGTGGCATCCATATTTATACACCGATCATTGCTGCTGTCACTGTTTATCAATACCAGCGTCGACGCTGTCTAAATGCTCCTCTATTATCACCTCTGGGTTTAGAGACATGGTGTTTTCCTCAGTATGTCCCTCCTCTTTCTCTCCATCACTATCTGTGATCTCTCCTTCCTCTAGTTCCACCTCCCCTGCCTCTCTCTTGGCTTTCTTCTCCTGAGGGGGGTTAATTTCAGGGCTGGTCTCTGGAATTCCCGTCCAGATGTGTCTTGATGAAGCCCCTTGCAGGACTGGTGGAACTTGGGTGACATCATCATCTTCCTTCTGGGCCACTCCTTTGTTCATCTTTGCAACACTGCTGCAGTGTGACGCCGGTTCAGCTGAAACAATATGACATTTAAGCATTAAGAAAGGCTGATAGCAAACACAGATTCTTGAAACGGTAGATTATCATGCACCCAAATTATAGATGCATAGACTTATAAATCTGTAGAAAGTATAACAATTCTGCACACAATGCTGGGAAGAAAACACCGCCTATTTTCCTTCAATTGATTTAATCATATCAATTAAATGAATCAGAATTCTCAGAATTGTAGGAAAACAAATCCTCTGTTCCTGCTTCGCCAACAGCCGATGACTTTTCGTTCAACAAATGAGATTCCGACACTGGAATGGAAAAGATGGGAACAGAACAGAGGGAGAGGTTTTTGGGATAAACAGCACGTTTTATAAATTCTAATTTGAGTTGTTTACATGTAGTGTACAATTCGTAGTGAAGTTAAGATGTGTGCTTAATGTACACGGTAGAACACACACGTATAGAAAATGGGAACCGTATGAATTTTCCTTTAGTGTCAAGCACCAAAAAAAAAAAAACTCATGTAATGCGACATGTTTGGGTTCATTTGCCAAATAACGTGTCCCGCAATGTGAGAGCACATAAAGAAGATTGTCGGGCGACGCTGCAGCAATATGGCGTGCAGCACTGAAGCACAGCTGGAGTCCCGCTTCACCAGGCATGGTGAGAAAAGAGAGGGAGACAATTGGGAATTTGTGAATGATGACGCCATTGTTTGGCTCCTTGCTGGATCACCAGGAGGAGAGAGCCGGCCAAGAAATTAGTTATGTAATATATTAGGGTGGATGTGTGAATGACGGGCCTCAGAATAAAGTTTGAAAAAGATAATTGTAGATTAGAAGCAATAATTCCCTAAGAGGATCTCCCTGCAGTTTGCTAAAAATTCCCTTAAAAACTTGAGACTCTTTTTTTTCAAACACACGTCTGCCTGCAGAGAATAAACTGGTTGTCCAGCTGAGCCTGGAATATGAAGATTGATGTCATCCAGGTCGTTTTCTTTGTGTTGTAACATGAGGCACAACTAAAAAAATAAGCTATTTCTTCTTTCTGATAAAGTTCCCACTATAAACTGTGTGTATTATTACGTTAACGCTCATTAATGATCATTTCCAGAAAAACCCTCATTTCCTCTGTGGTAGAAAGTTGAAATAGTGTTAACTAAAGGAGCGGGGAGTTAAGTCTAAGATGAAGAAGGGCGTGATGAAGGGCTGCTGGGGTTGGGGAAATGCAATCGGGTTTTGCGTCACATCATACATACATCCTTTTTTGTTTTATTACAGTATACGTATGTGGAAATGGAATCAGAAAGGAACAAAATTTTCGGAGGTGCAGGAAATAATTTCAGAACAGCAAATATAGGAACTTTATGACATTTAAAGTCAGGAAATTTTGTTTTACCAGGTCCTTTCAGTGGATATTCCTTCCAATGAGCTTGGAGGACAATGTGCAGCACGGGATATTCAATAAGCATTTTGAAGATCAGGTTGTTCCTCAGAGTCTTGTGAATGTCCAACTCATGGTACCTATTTCAGATAAAAATAAGACAAAAGAGACACAAAGAGGTGATTAGAAGATAAAATGTGAATAAACGGTGTGATACTGGCTTATTGTCGGTAACGTCAAGTGTTTTATGCGTTTTAACTAGCAATAAAGGCCTGAAAAGGGTCCCTGGTGCTGGAACAGTGGCTCTTTATTTAAACCCGTCATTTGAAGGTCGACGGCTAAAAAAAAATCTGTAAAAGATTGATCGAGATTGGAGTCGGGGCTTGGCACGCTGCAGACCCTGTTGGGCTTTTGTTCATGAGAGATGGAAACTGACTTCACCAGGAATCCACTGCATTTCTCACGAGCTCATGAAGTGGCTCTCGCGCCTTCCTTCAGCTCTTTGTATGAGTTGACATCAATCTAGACTGGTCTCTAAGTAGTCCTGTCAGGCATTAGGTACGCTCATAAATCACCTGACTACATAGCTAACCGGATTCTCGGGAGACACTGGTGCCACAACCTTCAACTGCTTCAGAGTCCTCCAGCATGGGCTGTCGCCGCCTTAACATAAAGAATGGTGCATTGTGGGTGTATACAGTAAGTGGCACCATCCCACCAACCGTCACACACGTGCCAGAAGACTTCTGAGCCATTGTTTGTTTTGCTAAAAGCTCATGCAGACTGAAAGTCGACCAGGTGGACACCCACTCTCAAAACATATGAAGGCCCTCTGCTAGAATGTGACATTTACAGGTCTTTACTGGCGGGCCGGCTTCCAAGAAGCCCTCCCACTTGAAAAGTTTCCCAAGGTGGGCTAAAGATCATTTTGCACGGTCCAAGAAACGAATGTCAGTATATGGTGGTTCGCCCTGCAGAGTAATAAATACTTTTACCAATGCATTTGTTTTTACAAATCCAACTTGTAATACATTACTGATCATGGATTATCTATTTAAACAAAAATTCAAGCCAAACAAAAACAGGGGAGCTTTTGAAAAAGTGAAAGGATAGATGTTTGCCATCAACCCCAACGGCTCAGGCCATTCCAAGAAAACACAGTTCAATGCGTCAGCCAATCATGTGATTGCACGTGTAATCACATGACACTCACACTCACACACACACACACACACACACACACACACACACACACACACACACCTGGTGTCTATGTAGTGTTCTAGTGAATGAAGCAAACCGAGAGTAAGACTGATGTTCTCCCTAAGGAGTTAACTCTTATTTTCCGTTTCACATCTAAGACCCGTCAGCGAAGGAGTAGCATTGATTCGGTGAAAGGACAAGGAATCAAAGCAAATGCTTTGCTATGATATATTGAAATAGAGCTATTGGGGGTGGGCTTGCAAAGGCAGCAGGCTAAGGAGGGTATTCCAGATCCTCTTTAACCCGCTATATTCTCCAGCTCATCCCTGGGGACCCGTTCTCTTGCCAGATGAGCAACATTAAACCTCCAGTGAGTTCTTGGTCCACCTGGGGTCTCCTCCCAGTTGGACGCGCCTGGAAAACCTCCACCAAGGAAGTTGGGACACCCCTTGCCTAGAGTAGGGAGACCATGAGACCCTTCCTGAACCAGATCTGAGAGGGGAGCTGGTCTGCAAGTGTCTGGTAGCAGGGTCTTTTTTCCTGGAGAGATTTAATGGGGCCAACACCCTGTGAGCTCAGCACCTGCAGTAACGGGCGTTGAGGTCCGGTGATATAAGGGTAGGAGGGGAGAATATTCACATTATGGACATCAACTGTTTGGGTTCAGTGAAAACAGCAGTTTGATTAAGAGTAATGATGTTTACTTTTTATGATCACTTTTGTGAAACGCAGTACATTCATACAGGAAAAGGAGTTTTTCTCTGTATCCGAGACATCCCCGAGGAGATGAGGGGAGCCCCTATGAAACGCCCGGGGTAGGCTACAGGGGCTGGGATGGAACCGCTAATTTTTCGATTGGAGTATAAGCGCTCTGCCTCCTGAGCTGCAGCCGCCCCAAAACTATATTTAATAGTATATAGCAGGTGCCACTATTATGCAATGAAAAATACTGCAATGAAATACTGAAATGCAGCCTTGCAGGACAGCAGAGGATAATGTGAAGGCGAGCTAAAGGCCAGCAGAGCAACATGCTCAGGGAGGTGAGGGAGAGGAATTCACAAAAATATGTGAGAAAAGGCAGTGCTTGAAGAGGACAGTTAAATCCCTGTCTGATGTGTCCACAATAAAAAAAAACGACGACATACACACACGAACACACACGTTTCTTTTTTTGGCAGCAAAAGCAGAAAACAGCATCTCCACTTTTGCAAAGTCAACAAGCGGAGAAGTTCTGTGGGATTCGGCTGGCGGAGGGGAAGAGAAAAGGGTGAGGGAGAGGGAGAGGAGGGACGGCATCCACTGGATCTCAGGCAAGGAATGAATAAAAAGTAAATATTGAAAAATAACACAAACAAACATCCCGAAGAGTGTGAATAGTTCCCTTGATGCACATCCTCCATTCCGGTAAGAGAATGTTGACCGGTTTTGCAGCTATGTTCCCTCCAGCATAAGAGCTCCATTCTTGGGGTGGGTTCACATCCCAGTAGAGCTCCGACACGAACATGCAGTCATACTCTTTGTGTTAAAGAGTTCACCGCTGGCCTCCGGGTAACCACGGCGACGGCCGGCCGTGAATTCATAACATTAATAATACCTTGCAAAATGATGGGCGTTCTTCTGAGATGGTATTATTGCAATGCTTTGACCTTGCTTTGGGGACCCCGATTATGGGATGTGACCTCAGACTGGAGAGGGCCTCTTTTCTAATTGTGGCTGTTTTCTGTGGCTGTGCTCCTGTTATGTAAGATAACTCCCTCTGGGAAAGGCATCTGTTTTTTTCCTTTACCTCCATTTATCCATCCTCAGTCTAATGTTGACGATAAACAGTTGAACGATGGACTAAGCCGTCCGTCGCTACGAGCCTAATAGTCCGAGCTATTAATGGATGACAGGAAAAAGTTACGGAGAGATAAAGGGGGATAGAGAGGGGGAGTCTTGTGCCACCCAATCAGTCATTACCGCAGACTCGACACGTTAAAGTCAGAACGCTCTTTCTTCAGACTCGGATTAATGGCAGTGACGGCCTCAGACTAATGGCCGCGTTAGGAGGCCTTGAATAAATCTTTTTTTCTGGAAAGTGGGATCAGTGATCTAGATGATTCATTTACTAGGAAATCTTTGGGGAAATACCTGACTTCACCATAAAATGATTTGGCAGGGTCCTTCAGGTGCAGTGCTAGCGCGAGGCTGTGACGCGTGGTGGAGGAGAATGGTCGGATGGAAGGGCAAACTGAACTCCATCTCCCACTCAGCAATGGTGGATGGCAGGTTGTTCGTCATTTAGCCCTCAGTTGTCAAGCAGGTGATGGACACAGCCATCGCTCTCCTCCTTCTTTTGTCTCAGGAGCTCTTGACGGTATAACAGGAACGGGCTCAGGGTACCAAACTGGCCGAGTTGAACCGCACGACTGATTTATAGACACACCAAGGCGAGATCCTGAGGGCCGTAGCTTCTACTCCGTCACTTCATGTTGTAGCATCGTCACTATCAAAGTCAGTGGGGAAAAAGTGAAGTAACCTTAGTATTTTGACCCTGGTATTTTGTAAAAAATGAAGCGGTTATTAATTTAGAAATGGGGGGATTTTCTACCTTACCTACGAAAGCTCAGCCAACTACCCGGGAAGCCCCATTGTTAAGTTTTCAGATGACACAGCAGTTGTAGGACTGCTGTGTCATCAGTTCACACTCTCTCATACTACTTCTCTCACATTTATTTTTGACATCTGTTTATTTGTCTATTTATTGAAATGTATTTTTTTAAAGTTATTTTAGGGCCTTAGTGTTTATTCTAATGTTCTTTTGTATTCTGATTATCTTTGCTTCCCAACCGGGCCCTGAGAACTAAATTTTGTTCCCCTTCATGTACAACATGTTCCCGCTCTGACAATAAACTTTCTTGATGCTTGACTGAAGCAGAGATAAACAGGCGAGTCAAAACTACAACTTGTGACTCGGTGAGGATGAGCCGGAGTAGCTGATGCAGACGAGCTGTGCTGTTTGTTTTAGGGGTTTTGAAAAGTTAATACAAGTGTTGAGATTTGTTTCACTTCTTTTTTTCTTTTAGAATGTTAATAGCACCTATTTTGAGTCTTCATATTAGTTAGACTTTTTTTTTTTATGATATGGGCAGCTTCACCCACAACATTTCCTTCCTTTGCTTTTAGTTTCTCCTAAACAAAAAATTAGATTTTTATGTTACTTCCGTCTCCCCAAGACGTTGGGTTCTAACTAGTGAAACAGGCGGGAACCAGGACAAGACAACGCCAACGGCAATCAACCACAACCGTTTCTCTGCTGACAAAGTTTTTGAGGGGAAAGGTTAAGAATAAATTACAGTTTGAATTTGATTTTGGAAGCGGCTTTCGTTCAATAGGAAGAGTGGTTGTCCCGCAAACGGGGAATCGGCGGGTTCGATCCCAGGAAGCAGGTCCTTGAGCATGACCCTGAGAACCCAGCTCCCTGTGGCGTTTTAAAGGGACGGTGCACTTTGACTCATCCTCAGGGATGGGTCAAATGCAGAAAATAAAATTCATAATGTAGTACTGTGTACAACTTGCACTTGTACGACTAATGATCAATAATCTATAAATGATTATTATCATCATTATTTTATTTTGTTAGTTATAATCTCCAATCATTTTCATTGACAGATATTTGTCCATCCTGTTGTTTGGATGGGCCGTGCAGAGGGACGGTGTAACGGCTGGGATGAGATCCAGCAGACCGTTTTCTCCTGCTCTGTTGGGGAGGTGGAGTCGTGAGCTGATGTGATAAGAACTAAAAGATAGTGAACTGGGCCAGATAAAACTCTGGTGGAGGCCGGCAGCAGTCCTGGTGTGCAAATTAGTTTTCTGGTGTGCAAATTAGTCATTTGACTAATAGGGGTTAAAGAGTTATCTGAAGTTTTCCTCTGGACAGCTGGAGCATCCTTTTATCTGGCAAGGCAACTTATTTGAAATCTTGGTGACGAAAGGATATCAAACTATTCTAAAGTTTCATAGGAGTGAGAAGCCTGGCATGCTGGTTGAAGCCAGGTGTTGTCCGCAATAAATCCAGGCTAATAATAACATGCTCCGCGTCTTGAAGTATTCCTGAAAGTGACACAATCGGCCCAGACACGTTCTGCCCGGATGTTTTTTTTAACCATTAAAACCTGCTTTTCATCAGATAATAATCAGATAAATCTGATGAGAACTAAGAGTAAAATAGCGGAGAAAATAAACAGAACTCAGTAACCAACATGGTTCAGAACACATATCAAGCAACACCCACCCGTTGGGTGATTCTGCATTCTTGGTTCTGTTGTGTGAGCAATCCCTGCCCTGTGGCCTGGGTCTGTGTAACACTGTGGAAGCCCATGGGTGTATTCTGTCAGTGTGGGCTGGGAGTCCAATCAGGTTTTTATTGATTTATAAGTGATAATATGTCTTTTTAGATAATAGATTGGTTAAACAGAGTTATAGCATAGGTAGTAAATGGACATAGTGTTCAGTGGTTTACCCCATCCGCTCAAACAAATTTTTCATCCATCTTGGTTCCTGTTGCGCCAACCACGAGTCAACTTTTAATGAGGTGTGTTCCGCAATGATCTGCACGGATTGGGTTTTTTTGTCAAAGGAGCCTGGTAACTTTTAGTGGAGCAACGGAAGTGTTGTTTTTGGCTAAACAAAAGAGAGAACTGTATAGGATGTATCAACTTTAAACTGAGATGTCAGTGACAAAGCTGGTACATTCTTCCACAGTTACCCACAGGGATTCCATTGGCGCCAATGTAGCCCATTTCATAACTGCGGGCTGAGGCCATTCACCAAACAGTTGGCAAAACATTTTGTACCCATTACACATTCAGAGATCACCATATTTAAGCAGGCCTGAATGATGTGTCACAGACATATCTATTCAACATTTTGCACGATACGGTATGTTTACTCTTCTCCACTCTCAGCATTGCATCATGCACTTTGTTTTCCCTGATTGGCTGCAGGTTTATCTTATTTTGAACAGAAACATTTTGTTCTGTGCCCACTGATGATAATGACAGTTGGAAATGGAAAATTAACTGCAAATCCTTTTGCATAAGAGCCGCAGGACACAGGAAGAAGGAGAAACTATCACTAGACCGGGGTCTAGTGATAGTTTCTCTGATTGTCTTCAACATTGAGACGTTGTTAGAACGCTACCGTTACAGGCATAAACTATCATACAGGATTCGATGAAACCAGCAGGGTTAAGATTTAGGAAGGAAAACGTTTTGATGATCGGAATAAATGATCAGATTCAGGAATTTCTTTCACTCTTTTAACCAGTAAGAAACTTTAAATGCGGTACAAAGTTAGCAAACGGCTTTATCCTCAACTCTTACGTCATAAATTGTTCATATTCAGCTTGTTTTTTGTTGCTTAATGTAAATTTGACATATTTACATTAATAGCTTAATGTTAACCATCGCATATAAAAAAAAAAAAAAACTTTTATTTCTAATGCTCTGTTTTATTAACATTGCTCTCTGATCGGCAAAAAGGCAATTTTGATACTTGTTGTGGAATTTCAAATATAAAAAACATATCTTGGTTCCTAAGCATAAAAAAAGACCAGATTATGTTCAAAATATGAGGGGAAACATAACGATAAAGGACAAATAACTGAAATTAGAAATAATTCTCACTCTTTATTATCACGTGTTTTTACAGAACTGACTGTACAACATTGTGAAACGTATTATCTTAATTGGACTTTTCCCTGAGGACTGGGGAGCAGCTCTTTGCTCCTGCGGAAGCAAACTGGGGTTCAGGGTCTTGTTCAAGGACCGTATAACATAAAGCCTGCCAGGGCTGGGATTGAAGGTTGGGCGATGGCTACCATCCCCGCTGAGCTACAGTCTGCTTCATTCTCTGACACGAGTCAGCCTTTCCAAAGAAAAAAAAAAAACCCTTCAGAAATGCGTTCTAAGTGACATATTTAACATCCCACATCATTTCTATTTAAGAAGAAATGGTTCTGGGATCTTCTGGGTGAACATTAGGCGAAGCCGTTTTCAGAAGTAACATCAAACTGCCAAAACTGTTCGGTTTGGTTAATAATTGGAATTTGGTTTAGGGTTTGATTTTTATTTATTTGTGAACTCGACTTAGTGCCCTTCTTCTTAACTCGTACTAATGCAGTGTTATAATGCACTCTGTCATGACTGCCCATATGAAGGTGACCCAGCAAACGTACGTGGGACCTAAGAGATGAGGGCACATCTAAGAGCCTTTAAACATTTGTTACGTTAATGTTAGCGGTCAGAGGCCACGGCCCGGGAACTCGTGTTGAATCTCGGCTCACATTTCCATCATCTATTATTATGTTAATCTGCGTTTGCTTCATTCAAGAATAATTTATATGTTTGGAAGGTGAGCGCAGGAACAAAACAAAAGAAGCACGTGTGGATTACATGCATGAGGGATGGGAGGTCTCATGACGTTTCCTGCTGGCGGAGGGGTAATGATTATGAGCGCTGCCGAACATCGCTCTCTCTGAGACTAAGTGGAGATTGGAAGGTCAACCGAATAATCTGAGAATAGGCAAGGTAAATGGGTGCCATCAACATCGTGTGCTGAGGGTGGGAGAGGAAGCACAGAGACAGAGGGTGAGTGACAAATGACAGAGATGGAAGATACTGATGGAAGAGGGGGGGGGGGGATTTTCCTGATCAATGTTGGAATTGGAGTAAAAGAAGAGGGAAAAAAATAGTCAGGGTCCCCCTGCCAAAAGTCTGTGTAGCCTCACAGGAATTTACAAGTCAGTGATGTCATTTGCATAAACAAAGTATGTGGCTTTTATACAGGCTGATGAAATCAGTCCCACTGGCTCGTCCAATCGTAGGATCAGTGCGGTAACACGGCCCGGATGCCTGAGCCCTGACGGGATTGTGATGCACATCCGTTTGAATATATCATTTAATGACAGCTATACACCTAAGCCTGCTGATGAATCAAAATCAGGCAGCTTATTTTTTTTTCTCTTCTAATAATTGCTTGTCTTGCTACTTTTTTATTATTTTCTTTATGAGGCAAGAGTATTTTCACTCCAGTTCTCTGTCTTTTTCATGAACAGAAACCCAATCTTTCTGAATCTTTCTGCCCACCAACCTAGTTTCTAAGCTCTTAAAGTCTTAAGTCTAATCAAGAACCAGAGGGATGAGAAAACTATCAACATTAAAAGCCAAAGTTACTGTATGAAGATGTTCGGAAACAATGTCACATAGATTGTCTAGTCAGGTTTCTTTCTTTCTTTTTTAATGACAGAACCACCGCATGACAAAATGGCTCATGGGATAAAAATGTGTGTAAACGATTAATCAAAAATAGCAAATCATTAGCAAAATGATTTTATTATTATCTTTATGTGAAGGATTTTTTCATTTATTTGACCACATGTCTATAACAGGGGTCTTAAATTCCCAGATGTAAATAATGATGTACTTGATGTTACGGATGAATAATTAGCTTACTGTTAGTAGCTTGAATGTTTATGTATTTATCTTGATGATTGCTGATTATATGTGTAAATAAATATCCAACCACCTACAAACAGTGAATAATGATTTCAACCCACAAAATGCAACAAGATGCTACGTCAATCATGAGGACTGAGATTGGATCCGCCAATATCCAACTTCTATGCTGATCCTCCACCAACTATTCCAGTGACACGTTTTGTGTCCAGGGACAGAGATGTCCCCCGCCACTGGGAAATCCCACTGTGTGCTGACGTGGACGCACCATATCCTCTGAAAGTGGATAAATTGATCTAAAAATGTCCCAATTTCAAACGTACCAAGAAAAAGTGAAGAATTTTCAAGGAATTTAAGATCAGTAACCACGCACATCTGTAAAGGAGGGACGGAATGGGGAACCCTTTGGGCCGGGACATTAGAACAAGGACATGCAAATTTGTTTCCCTCAAGGAATCAAGGACATATCTTATATTTTTGACATTGAGATACGAGATCGGTAGAAAGCAAATCTCACCTGACAGAGTTAGCCTTCCTCCCTTCTGCTTTCATGAAGACCTTCACTTCATCAGTCTGGGTTTGTGTGTACATTTTCAACCTGAAACAGAAGTTTAAGAGAAAACAGGTCAGTGATGCCACCAAAGCCTAATCATCAAAAGAAAAAGAATGTTACTGTAACGAATCGTAAGAACTTTGCCATGAAGGTCGGAACACAAAGAACTCATTGAGTGTCGGTCAGGAGAGGCGGCTTCTGGTTCGAGGAACACTCCAGCACTTTGCTGATGGCCACGCCACTTCGGCACCATAAACGTCAGCCAACATCAGTAGACGAAGGACCTTCGTCTACTGAAGGTCCTTCAGTAGACGACTTCTTGTTGACCGTTACCGGTACAACGGTTCGGTCAGAGGAATCACATCACTGCTCCCAGTTTCAGATTAGAAAAACTGTATGTTCTATAATCAAAGAGGCTGCCTTGTTCAAAGACTGCAATTAGTGTTTGGAGAAATGTGAGCCCGGGGAATTAAAAAGAGGGCAAAATTAAAAAGGTCATGGAAGAAAGTACGATTGCGGGAGGTCGACTGAAAATGAAGTCCTGAGATGGTTGATATTCACCTCTCAATATCAGTTTTTATACATTTGCCAGTAGAATTTCCCTCCATTGCTGCATTGACATAAACTGACACTCACATACTAATAGTCATATTTAAGCTGAGCAAAGTCGTTACAAAGTGTGGAGGCACAGATCAGCAAACGTACCACTTATTTATAGACGGCGGCATTCATTATTATTAGAAATAGAAAATATATGTAATATTTGTTGGGGAAGGCTGAGTATCAGCGACATAGATCTAAACAAAACAAAAAGCTGATATATTATGTAACATACCCAGAACAATAAGATCATCATTACGTTGTTTGACACTATGGGGAAAGTTTGACATTCTGTTACACTGCTATTATGGAAAGATTAGCTGAATACTGGCTGTACTTATGAATATTAGAATCCAGGAACTAAACAAAGCATCAGAGTTGATGCCAAAAGCATAGATGGCCGTTTTTATTTGCTATAATCCTTAGATTCAGGGGTCTTAAAAAAACATTTATCAAAGCGGTGTTGATTTCTGGGTCTATCATCACATGAGAACATTTTCCCTTTCTCTTCCTGTGATCAAACAAGACCATGAAGTAGTTCGATATCTAACATTAAATGTGACAAAAAAATCTTAAGTTTCTGAATTTGCTCCGGGTTTTTATCAAGAACTGGAATCAATAGCAATAAATGAACTCAATATAACTACAGACGTGGGGACAAAGCTACCCAAACTTTATATAACCTTGAATCTCTTGCCACTAATATGGACACATCTTTTGTTCCAGCTGTCCAGTGTCTGCAGAGCATGAAGGCACAAACACCTCCACAGAGCACCATTCATCAATTCAACAATGTGAATTGGATGGGCATAAAACATGGACACGGATGAGCAATGACTCCGTTTTCAAGTTGGTTGGTAAACACTGTCAACCACCACAAAAGCACAGAGTTTGACCGCCGTGTGGGAGGTCTGTGTCTGATCACAACACCATTAATCTTACAGATCCAGCTGTGTATGTGTGAGTGTGCGTTTGTGTGAGTGTGTGCGTGTGTCCGAGTGTGTGCCAGTTATTACAAGAACTTTATGGGAAATCGGTCTTGTTGCGATTGCGCAATATTATAAACGATCTCACCAACATCAATAAACCTCCTAACGATCCCTTAAAAATATCAAACTACCACAATGTGATATATTGTTACTTGAACACGTTGGCCTGCATGAGTCAATCAGTGCCACACAGAAGGGTTTGTACTTTATACATTTTAAAATAAAAATGCTCTGACGAGTCGGAATTTCCGATGTCTCACTAGGAAAGAGAAAGTTGGAGCGGAGAAGCAATCGCACTGTAAACATCTGTACAACAATCCATGAAACTTGAAGGCAGAACGTGCAGGATTATCCTTAAAATAAATGTGTAGGCTTCTTTACATTCAGTCAATACAAAAGGTGTTCAGACCCCTTCGCTTTTTTTCATCATTGGATGTTCCAAACTTCTTTCATTTAAGAATCATGGACGCTGCTGTGCTCTTAAGGACCTTCAGTGCAGCAGAAAATGATTGAATCAAAGAATAAATAAATGCATTGTCAGCTGTGTATCTTGATATAGGCAGGTGTGTGCCTTTCCAAATCACGTCCAATCTAGCTGGACTCAAATCAAGGTGTAGAAACATCTCAAAGGTTATCAGGAGAAATTGAATGCACATAAATTGAATTTCAAGTGTTGTTGCAAAAATGTCTGAATACTTCAATGTCAATGGAATGGTTCCGTTTTTCCTCTTTAGTAGTGTTGCAAACATTTCTAAACATCTGTTTTTGCTGTTATTTTGGTGTATGGAGTGTAGACTGATAAGGGGAAGGAACAATTTAAAAAGATTTTTAGCAAAACGCTGCAACAGGACAAAATGTTGAAAAAAAGGGGTCTGAAAACGTGGGTGAATGAGTTGTAACTAAAACTATTCCTCGGCACGGATAGTGTTTCACTACAAGTGTAAGGCTATGTATCTGCCATTTACTATCTTTCCTCATTTTATGAGTATTTTGGAGTGTTTGGTACAGTACAGGTTGTCAACCTTTGGGCAGTGGGTGTGAAGCGTCCAGCTAGTAAAATCACGCAAGGCGTGAAGGAGGGATTCTGAAAACGTAGCGGCCAGGCACCAAATTTTAATCGCACATCTCAAAGGAATTTTCTGAAGTCATCGTGTTGGAGAGGAGAGACCAACTCGTACAACGGGCCGATCCAACTGGTTACGCTTTCTACTACTACTACTACTACTACTACTACTCAAAACTTACTTTTGACGCTTCACGGGGTCGGATTTTGTCGGGTGGATATATGAGGTCAGAATCTGCTCCAGGGTTTGCTGGTCGGACACCCTAGAAGAGAGAGCCAATGTGAATGCAGAAGTAATTGTCAGAAATATGTGAGAAGTCGGACGCTTACAACATGCTGTTGTGTAACTCACCTCCTCTGGCTGAACTCGGCGCTGCTCTGAGGAAAGAGGAGCTTCAGGTGCCACAGGAATAGGCGCTCTCTGAAGGAGACACAGAGAACTCACTCTCAGATCCAACTTATCAACAGTAGTGCTTGATGCCTGTTTTTTTCTCAACACGGACAGATGAGGTCATCGGTGCGCTCAGAGTATTCCCTCCACAGTCACACACAAATACCCTTGTTTAAATTCACAGCATAACATCGATTCATCTTCAATCTGTCCAAGACAATACGCCTGGCTGCCTCCGAAATGTTGACCATCTGTGTCACAGTGTGTACAAATGAAAAAACCAGAGTCGCCATGGAGACCACGACATACAGTATACACTCAGTACTAGGAGACCAGCTGGTGGATATCAAATAATGATCACATGTTCTGGGGTGATGTGTTGGGCAGTGACTACTGAAAGCGGTTGGGCTCTTTTCGGGGTTGCTGGGCGTGCTCTACAACCAAACATTTATCCACTAAACAGCTGCTGTGCTCCAATCTAGTACTGTCATAGTTATGCTGACAAAGCCCAGAGAATGTAATTTATCAAATAGTTTAAGGAGATATAAATAACAAGATCAAATTTGAGTGGATAAACAGTCACTTACTGGTCATTCTGGGGTTGATTCTGCAGATGCACCAAAAAGGCTTATCATATTCATTTGATAATGAAGGATTACTATTATGCAAGTAAAACCATTAAAAACATGTCAAAAATATTGTTTTTACTGCCCCTGAGGATAAGAATACAGTCTCCTGGCACAGGCTCCAATAACTCCCGCACTCCAAAGTCTTATACCCCCACATACTAACTACAAGGGCTGGTGTTGACCAAGACCACAGGATATACCATTTATAGAGAGGATCTGATTCATCAACCTTTTTTCCCCATCAGAGTAGAAAGATGAAGGCTTTGATGAATCCAAGGGATGAAGATGAAACATGCTAGCGTAATTGTAAGGCACATGCGCAAGACCTTGTTATTAGGGCTTGGTACTTGCCAAGACAGTCAGAGGACAAGTTGGCGGTTTCTTTTTGATATCTGCAATATAAATATCTTTCTATTTGACATATCGCCAAACCCAGTCCCAGAATAGATGTCATTTTTTAATCCTTATATTTGATCCATTGGCAATTGGAACCTGGGGCTGCCTGGCCATTATCGGCATGGTTCTGCAAGGTTGCGAGATGGGCAGCTTGTCTTGGGGTACGTCCTAGAGTCATGCGGTGCTGTGGGGTCAGTGTCCGAGGAGTCTTTGTGTATTGGGGAGCAGGCCAGGCTATCTGGTCTTCTGTTGGGCGTTGTATGCACTGGTGGGGGGTCTTGCCTCATCCTGGCCCAACACACCAGCATCTACAACAACGTGAATATCAGAGTTGATTGGTGCCACTAGTGGCTCCTGAGCCAGTGTTTTGGTTCTCAGGACTCTTTAGGATCTGGGCTGACTGGGGGTGCATTGAACACAAACCACTACATGGCTCATTCATGTTATTGCCAGTCCTTTCGTCCTCATATGCCTTGTTTTGTCTTTTTGTTTATTAATGTATCCTGCCGTATTTCATGAGAAACATGTATTTTTCCAAATAAAACGGGTGAGGACAGTCAGCCAAAGAGGGCTAGTGTAGGTCAAATGCACACACTCACATAAATAATACTTACCTTAACCATAAGTATACGTGTAAACAGAAACAAAAAAATTCTAATCCTTATAGACATAACAGAATCACTTGAATATAGCCCATAGACAATACAGTTCATGTTTTGCCCCTTTAACTCCATTGATTATAGTCAACATATAATTATTCTTAATTTGATTCCAGCAAACCTTTTCAAACAAGTTGGGACAGAGAAAACAAACAAGTGAGAAAGTTGAAATGCCATTCAAAGCCTCTTGGGTGGGAGGTGAAACGTCTTTAGCGCAGATGTCTTTGGATTCAATCTACAAGGATTGTAACAGGTGATATTCATGACGCGGTGTCAGGGGCCATCCTCAAAGGTTATTACTAAATGAGCTCTGTCACAAACTGTGCTACGTTAAGATAGGTTGCCTGGTTAAGTGAATACTGTTATGGTAGAATTCATTGTAAACACTGATATACGTCAATAAGTCGATCAACTAAAAAATACATGTAATTAACTAATCATTTTAATTATAGGCATCAGGTTTCTAGGCCATCTACCGCAGTGATGGAGATTTGGGACTCTGAATCAAAGCACTAGATGGTCAGACCGATGAGCAAACCAAGATGTGATCTTCACTGAGATGATAGGATCTTAAAATGACCAAAACACTTCATATCAAGTAAAAACTATTCAATTTCACATGCAGCATCAGTAAACAACATAACACACATTTAAAAATGTATGTTTTTATTCTCTACAGCTGAGTAATATCTGTAACTGTATACTTTGAAGGGCGTGGCTGAACCAAAAGTGGACACTACTTGATGAAGAACTGGGTACAAAGAAACAGAAGTTGTAAATTTAAGTCTGAAATTGATTGATCAGGAGTTGCCATTTTTACCAATTTGTTCGATATTACATCTTTACATAACCACCTCAGAACTGAGCTGCCGAGTACGAAAACTGTTAATAGTTTTACAAACTTGACTGAATAAACAGACAATCCAAAGACACATTGACTTGGACTATACTCATAATTAGAAGATTTTCTGTAGTGAATACTAATGGCGAGTTTCAGTAAGCTTACTACGTAGCTTTATGTGGGGGCATTACACAATTGGGGGGGGGTCATGTTTTCTATTTCCTTGAAAAAACAAGAATGGGGTCAGTAAGACGAGTTGGAAAGTGAAAAGGTATGTGCAGAAATGTCAAAACACCCAATGAAAGGTGGTTATGAGTTTCCACTTGGCTGTAAGGCGAGAGTGAAGGTGTAAAGCCGCGGAGGCAGAGGCAGCAGCAGACATGTTAGGAGTGGTGACAAGGTGATGGGAGGGGATTCCCTATGCAACTGTAGGAAGTACCTAACATTGCTAGCCCCTTAATCGGAGGTATTTATATGTTTGCTCAGTTTTGGCCCAGTTCCGTCTTCGGTGCACGCAGGTGTGTATGTGTTTGTACATGCAAGCAAATAAGGGTGAAGTACCAGGTGTGACGCAATTATTCTGCCATTACGGCAAATGGAAACTATGTCTTTCAATGGGAAAGGGGCTTGCCCAACGATGCATGCAATCATTTCAGGCAAGGCCTCAGTGCATACCTTGGATGAGTGCCATCATTCATTGTGGAGGAAAAACAGAGCGCAGCATCCACAAGTGAAAATAGATTGACCAAAAGAAGAGGACAATCGCTTTTGAATAAGAAAAGCAGCCGAACAATATCGTCTGGTTCAAAAGCTATTGTTTAGAATCCTCCAGTAAGGAAGCCAAACTCTTGACAGCATGGGAAAGTTTCCTTATTCATTATAGTTTCTCTAGATATTTTACGCAAATTGTGCATTACCACCACAACAAAGATGCTTTTTTTCCACGCCACCTTTTTAATTTGCACTGAACAAACCAACGGCAGCATAAAATCTTTCCAGTGTGTGACTTGAGGTTGCATGGTGGGATCTCACAAGCATAAAGAGGCGTAATGTAAAGCACAGCAGCTTCAGGATCTAGTGTGACGTCTGGCATGTGCTTCAAGCAGCAATTTGCAAACAAGAAATAAAATGGCAACAATAACCATTTCCCCCCCTGGTACGTGGTCTTCTGCTCGGAGGGTCAAGAGCTCCTGGACTTTGTGCTATAAATCAGCAGACAGTGGATTTTCTTTGTCTTTGTGATTGCTGCATAGTGCCACTGGCTGCTTTTTTAATCGCCCGGTTGTGGGATGCACATTTAAATTGCCATCTGAGTGCCACATCCCCACCCTATTTTTAGGGGGCAGGCTTATACAGAAACCACCAGCGAGTCAAGTCTACCGCTGTGTTTGCTTGTTTGTTTGCTTATGCTCTGAATGAAATGAACGAGGGGTCAATCAGGAGCAGAGAGTAGGCAACTCTTTGGACTTACTCTATACATAAAGATCAGCTTGTGACCATTGAGGCCATGACATCCAATGCCCCTCACACACACACACACACACACCCAACCCCATTTATGTACTCTTTTAGGTTTTATATAAATTTTCTTTTGTTTTGCCCCAGTCCAATTAACTACATGCTTAGAGGCTGAAAAACAACGCCCAAGTAAGTGTGTGTAGCATTTATACAGAACAGTGAGGCGCAATAAAGGCGAAAAGTCTTTCCTTGAAAAGAAAATCAGTTCTGTGCTACTGTTTCTTAATTTGGTATAGGTCTAGCACCAAGCGACCTTATTGACACAACCCTCCCCATTTAGAAATACATGACTTGACTCCATCATGGCTGCTTTAATGTCCAGATTGAGATAGTTTAAAAATGTGCCAAAGTGGGATAGTGGATCTATTGGCTGAAGGATGCTGGTGATGGAGTTGCCAGGCAGGAGAAAAAGCGTGAGACCAAAGACTTGGTTTCTGGATGTGGTGAAGGAGGACATGCTAAATAGGGAGATGCAGAGGACAGGGTAAGACGGAAACGGATGATCTGCTGTGGCGACCCCTAGAGGGAACAGCTGAAAGAAGAAGAACCGTGAACAGGCCGTGCTTATTTTAATTGAGTTTACAAAAAGTACGCTGCTGCCCGGATACACGAGTAAGCAGCTAAAACTCAGAGAGGTTTCTAACCTTGACAAGAGTTTCGTACAATGATCTATTGGTTACATTACATGCCGTATATTAAAAGGCATTTCCTTCTCCAGGAGGGATTATTTGTCATGCCGTTTGTTGGACCACAAGAACTGGGCCCGGCCATATAAAACGAGGTTGATACCTGGCCAAAACAGAGAGGAAAATTGTTAACCTGCTAAGCAAGTGATTAAATGCCTGTTTCTAGGGACAAAACCTAATTCCTTCAAATCTCTGGGTTCATGACTGAGCTACTGAATGAGAATCTAAAAATGAATGTGAGTTTTATTATCATCTAGCACTGGAAATGATACTGTGACCAGTTCTAAAACCTGAATGTTTGTCTCAGTTTAAAATAAGTTTAAGCATCTTAAGTCGATAATTAGAGATGGAAGTGGTGGTATTTTGCTGCTTACTGAGCGGTTGCTGTTTCCTCTTTCCTGAACTGGCAGCACAACAATAGTTTTTCTGTTTCCCTCTCTAGGCTACACAATATTTACACAATAAAAATAGGTAGAATCACTTGTCTGGACAACTCATGAAAACTTAAACCGTTAAAGTACATCGCACAGAAAGCCTCCCTTGTGTGAACAAAGGCTTGTTGTTGAATTTGCAAAAATAAAAGCTCCAGTATTTCGGTTTACTGGTGTTTAACATTCGATGACTATTAGCTTTTCTTCGTGTTTCTCTCTTGTTTTAAACTGGGGCAACTTCCTGCAATAATGAGGGAAGCTCTGAAATAACAGAGTCTGAGTAGGGCGGAGGAATACATTAACAAGAACACACTATTTCTCTAACACTGCAGATTAAGTAAGTGATTGGAATTGCGTGTGCCATCAGTGTTGAGCATGTCTGTATGGTAGTCTGGCACTCAGAACAAATCCATCTGGCTGGATTAAGGATTGGACAGATCCCACAAAAATGGCGCAATGTAAGAAACCATGTGTCCTGCATATCTGCCTGTCAGATGCCAGACAGATGCCAGGATTTGGGTGGCAAGTGGGTGCTGGTGGAAAGAGATGACAGGACTTTGGGTCCTCTCTGCTGATATTCAAGGCATAAATCTAGAGTCCAAAGCCGTAGCTGGATCCAAAACCTCAGGGTGGAGTGGCCGAGAGGAGGAGACAGATTACAGGCAACTCAATCCTAAGACTATTTAGAAGTTTTGGCTTGAACCTCAGCTAATGGACAAATGGTGCAATGTAAAGTCATGGCTCTGCCTTGTCCTGAAAATCTCAGTCTTCTAGGGACCATTTTTATCCTGAATTTCTCTGTAGTCCATTATAGCTGTTAATATATTGCTTGCCAGAGAGTGGCCCCTGGCCTTTTCGGATTTCAAACAAAAAGTTACAAGTAAAAAAAAACATATGGATAAGGGCGTGACATATATATATATAACTATAACATGGACATGGTCATCAAATTTTACACACACATACACCTTAGTGCAGGGAAGAACTGGAGTCTTTTTAGGGAAAGTTAGGTTTTATACTTCTGACACAATGGGGAGTTCAACAATGGCAGGCCATAATTTCTCAACAGTTGATCGAATTTAGTCCAGATTTCCTGCGTATGAATCGACTCAAGGAGATCTGTCTGGTGTATACTTTGATTTACTCTAATAGTACATACTTTACACACTAGCGGATTTCTTTATGAAGTCAGCTTTTCATACATAACTTTGAAACAATTGGTTCTATTCAGTCCTAATTGTAATGTGTCTCAATCGACTAAGGCATCTATCCAGTAAATATCATATTTTTATTATAGCAGTTCATATTTGACTCACCAGGGGGAGTTTCTTTTTTTTTTCTTTTAAAGAAAAACACTGTTTTTTCCAGACTAATTCAAAAATATTTCATGGATCATTTCCAGACACAGCCACCAAAGACTGTATTTCGGACATCATTTCCTAACCTTTTTTGTCCATTTAGTTCACAATTGTTGCATGACAATCGACTCAAGGACATCTATTCTGTATATCATATTTAACTCTAAAAATTCCCATTCTAATCACAAGGGTTTGATCAGGGGGATTGCTTGTACAAAACAGGGGATTAGGTACTTTTCGTGGGATATACCCTTGCGTTCCCACCTTCTAAAACGATGCTGGGCTAATTGTGCTTGCAGGACCAAATGTTGATAAGACCAACACTTAACATGCTCAGTGTTCAATGACTGAACTCTGCTCCTTTTAATTTGATGCTAGAACAAAACTCTCTTGTTGCTCTTTGGCTGCGCTCACATTGCCAGTCTTAATGCTCAATTAAGTTTTTTTCTCACATTAGGTTTTTTTGTGTAGCTGCTTTCATCACTTTTAAATGTGTTAAATATCAGACTTCAGTATGAGCAGCTCTCGCAGCTCACCTGTAGTGTGAAGGTAGCCAATGTTTGTGTTGTCAAATCTAAGGATTTGTCAGGGTCACAACTTGCAACATCACATCCTGTTTCTTTACTTGCTCAAATTTCAGTCTAACCCCATCAGAGGTTTTTTTGATGTGAACTAAAAGGTCGGTTCAGGGGGTCTTGGCCCTCTTGTTTGGTAGGCCCCAAGGTTGAGGTGGCAGTGTTTCCCATTTTAAAAAAATACGAGAGAGAGAATGAGAGAATTCAACACTTACATTTTTTTGTATTCAAGACCAAATCTAGGTCAATGATGTTGAACAACACATGGGAACCAAATAATTAAAATCCAGTCAACCAAACGTGCCACATGGCAAGTTGGTATGGCCTGTAGCTCACAGAGCGCGCTCACATTTCTGCTCGATTTTCAGCTTGTAATTCCTAGCAGAGCCAGAAAGCAGCGTGCCCGACAGCTATGTGGCCGTTTGCGATGACAGCTTTTGCAACACTGATTAAACTTCTGCTTGCCATTTTGATCTGAGGTTTGCCTCAGACGGCAGCCAGCATCGCCTCTGCTTTGCATCAGCGGTCGTTAATCAAGCCGGTGGCAGCCAGGAAGGTGTCTGCAGAATTGGACTAAAGCTCCTACTGACTGTTTCATTAAACTTAATATCTAGACGGCGCAAATTGTGGTGCACCTGAGCGTGCAAAGAAATCTAGGGTAAACTGTGGCTCCGTCTGCTTTAATCCATTTATCCATTCATTCATCACTGGGGATATTTTACACAGTACTCAGATTACTTCAAACCTGTGATGTCACTGCCATACTGCATCATAAAAATATTGAATTATTTGACCTAATTGAGGTTGTATGATTACACAGATTTTCCATCGCAAGCTCGCCTAGTGGCACGTTTTCCTATTGAACCGCCTCGGCAGGAGATAACCGTGATAAATGGGAACATAAAATAGCAGTGTTAAATTTTTCAGGCAAAAAAGACCTCGCGGGAGAAGAGCGTCATCACTGCAGCAAACGTGTTAAACTGTGCGTTTCACAGCCCAAAGTATTGGTGGCAACAAATTTTCGTGATTTTTATTCATCATGTCATTCTGTGCCTTTCTTTTGGCATCGAAAGTCCAGTTTAATCGATCGACTGTCAAAAAAAACAGGAGCAAAGCCAGCGAAGCTAAAACATGTGCAAACACTGAGCAGCATGGAGTCTGACACCGACAGCTGCACAGATTAAAATGATGGCCGACCTCTTGTGAGAGAGAAGTCAAAAATTCAATATCACAAGGACGCGGGCAGGTTTAAGGGTTTAAGGGAGGCACAGACGCAGGGCGTACAGAGATGTGATGTGTGAGGAGTTCCCATTCGTTTCACTTTGTTGATGGTCATCTTTTTTTAACCGACCACATTTTGAAGCTATCATTTAGAGCGTGTTTCTTTGACATGCATGTATGTTAGCTGGCCCTGTTGTGTTCTTAAGGCAGGTTCGTCTTACGTCAGTATTACGTACGCGGAAGGCGCTACTTTTCCTGCTGAGCATTCATTTTCAACAAATTAAGACTTATTGGAGAAAACGAATGTGACAGCCAGTCAGCACTGACCTCCATGCCATATGGAATCAGAGTTTATAGAGGAACACAAACGCACCGGTGTTGTCTACGGTCGTGTTATTGGACTACAGTTTAAAGAAAGAAAGGAGGACAGACTCTATAGCTTCACATGAGGAACAGCTTTGGTGAGTCTAATTTTTAAGTATCTATATAGCCGTTGATTATTGCTTGCTTTAGATGTTTGCTGGTGGTGGGATGTGAACGAGGTCCGGATTCAGTGTTCTGGTGGTGCCAGTGTGTCTGATGGCGTGTATTTTACGCCAATGGAAACGCTGTTGAACCCTACTTACATTTGATGCACGGTTGTTTTCTTGCTGGTTGTATGATGAGGTCGAACCTCGTTTAAACCCCATCAGACACCTGATAACAGCTACTGTGTCTTTGAATGTGTGCTGGTGTTGTAGTAGTACAGCGGCCTGTATCTGCAGAGCCACCGCAGAGGTATGTGAGGGCGGCGTAATTGCGGCACTATAGCAATGAAGGCCCTGGTGGAAAATGGGCTGCCAATGAGTAATAATGATTTTAAGTTGTAGCAGGAAGGCTGAGGAGATAGTTTGTTCAATACCTGAACCGAGGCAAGAGGGAAAAATTAGCATTCTCAGCATTCTAGGATGACCGTAATGGGGTTTGACAAGCTAAACCATCTCAAGGATCTAATGGTAGGCTGGGCCGTAGATGGTCTGTGAACTATATGGACCACCCACCATGATTCAGTACACATGGGAACCACAGAATTTGCAACCATAATAAGAGTGAACCACAGTTTTAGTGCGACTTTTACTTTCAAAGCTGAAATAGCCTTCATCTCGGTGCAGAGTTGGAATGAGAAAAAAAAACCAAAATGCGAAGTGTGCCTTCTTTAGAGCGGTGCATGATCATGTGATACGGAAATAACTCAAAGTCCCCGGCATCATTCATTTAGGAGTGATAGACACAACCATTATGTCATGTAGGTATTGTGCCACGAGAAAACAACAATTCGCGGATGGCCACACATTTTAAATCAACAGTGGCTCCTCGCTTTGGCATTTAATCAGCTCTTTGCTGCCGAATCAGGCCGAGCGAAAGCTCCTACCGTATCTATAGGCACGTTTATTACTTTCGGACGTGAGGCCCTGCGTCACCGTGGAGAGAAAAAGGTTTTAAAATATATGGTGAAGAAGTTTGAGCGACAGAAAATCCCCTCTCTGTTCCCACTTGGGTATGAAGATGGTGGCAGAGCATTATCAACAGGGAATGAACCTTATTGTCAACAAAATAGCTGTTGCCCTCACCACAGATGGATGGAACTCCAGGGCAACAACAAGCTCCGTAAGATGTGCTCAAGACTAAAGATAAGGCTTAAGATATTATATAGAAACATTTGACATCGTAATCGATGTTTTCACGTGAGATAGTGAGCAAACGTTCCTTACTTAAACAGTTCAGTGGACAAGGCAACTTTATTTATGCAGCACCATTCAGGCACAAGGCAATTCAAAGAGCTTGACATAGAAATAAAGAGCATTAATAATAATAACAATCAATATTATTATTATTATTATAAAAAGCTTTAAAATAAGACGTAAAACAAAGATAAAAATTTAAAAAAAACAAAAGCAAGCAAATAACAAGATTCAATTCGAGAAAGTTGCATCAAAAAATGCGTTAAAAGCAAAGATAAAAACATGCAAGTAAAAGTTCTTTGGAAAGAAAAGTTAAGTTGTCTCTTTTTTTATTCTGCTGATCCAATGTGCATAATGAACCGATCTGTAACTGATAGCCGTAATCGGATCTGAGTAATGACTAGTGGTTCTTTTTACTCATACTTGGAGTCTTGAGTATGGAACAGCACACAGTGTCCCAAATATACGGCTGCAGAAGGTCATGGAATCCATTTATGGGTAATTATGACTCTTATAGACAGACGGGACATTCTGTATCAGCAAGCAGTGCTTGATTTCTGAGATCACCGTCATTCATGACCTGTCAATATCAGGAAAATGAATTAAGTCTCCTCCGAACCGTGAAGCAGTTTGAGGCCGATTCCCGACCAATTGCAAACTGACATACGTGGTGTTAATCCCCCGCTGTTTATATTACTAATTATCTGATGTTGTTATAGAAATATGCTCCGCTATTATCGCCAGTTGCGATGTGTTGTCAAATCTCCTCAGACTGTCTGTGAGGAAAAGTCACTGCCATGCCAGGCTGGGGCTGTAGAAAACCTAATTCCAGCCTAACACAGTGACTCCCGGTGTTCTGCCAAATGCCAGCTATTATATACTTACCCTCTGAGGGCAAAACGGCGAGGCAGCTGGTAATTTACAGTTTGTTTCTTTGCAGCTTATGCCTTGTTTTTTAAAATTAATCGCCGATAAAATGGGTGAATGGAAGCAGTTGCACGCCAATTATTGTGCGTGCACACATTTAATCAAGATACGCATTATTCAAAACACACCTATGTTCACGCACACACACACACACACACACACACACACACACACACACACACACACACACACACACACACACACGCACACAGCGTTGCCAGGCATGAAAGCCCTCTAGTCAGCTGTCTGCCAGTAATGATCCTTCTCTGGCAGCACAAGTGCAGCACAGCTTGAATATGTCGCTAACCAGCTGCAGTCACAGCGCTCGCACATCTGCTTTTTATATTACGTACCCGGTGCGTTCTGAAGCATGCTCTCCCCTGAACCTTCACAATTTATTGTACACCTTTCATCCCCATCCCTCGTGTCCATTTGCTCATCTGAGAATGGGACACCGCGATGGTTCGTTTTAAATATTAAACAAAGAATGATGGCTGTGCAGCTGGCCAACGGAATTCTTCCACAGATAGTGAAAGGCATAAATATTCCTCTCGAATCTCTCGCTGAAACACTTGTGGGATTTTCGAACATCTCCTTAGTGCCGAGCCGTAAGCCAAAAAAACTCAACAGAAGTTCTGGTCTCAGGGACGGATGTGGGGAGTGCGGGGTTCTCGGGTAGGGCAGTGTTTTCTACGAGATGTTCACTCAACTCAAGTTTCACACGGAGTCAGACGCGGCAGGCTTTAAGGATGGAAAGAAGTGATGTAAGGAAAAGTAACAACATGGAACCAGCTGGAGGGAATGGTTAAAGGTTCTTTAAGAGGGCATCCCACTATCTGCCCTGTAAAACTTACGCAGTGGAATAACCTTTTTCCCCTCTTCCCATCCTCGACCCCACAGGTAGAGCGGAAGGACTCAGCCTCACGGGTGGGGGGGAAATGAGTAACCAAAGGCTGTCCACAGAGGGGGGTTGGGGGTGGGGTGGTGGGGGGGGACACGTCTGACAAAAGCATCAGCAAAGCTATCGTATATTGGAAAACTGACCATCTCCTCTTCAGGGTCTAAAGGAAGTATTAAGACTCAGTCTCCAAGTAGCTGCAAAAGTTGATGACACCGGAATGTTTATTCTCAAAATAATAAACATGGACACTGGCATTCTCACACTACAGTGGTGGGGAGATCTTTTCCATGCTTGGTGAAAATACTTCAACTCGACTGGTCCAGCTGTGAATAGTTACTACTACCAGTACAACTACTAGTTAATACTACAATCGCTTTTACTATAGGTCAGCAGAAAGACCTTCTGCTGATCCAACTCTTGTTGATCAGATACATTTTTTAATGGGCTTCAACTTTGGTAAAACAACATGGCATCAAAACATCTGTCGATGGAAGACCACAATGTGTTATACAATACACCTTTAAGACATTCCAACTGATTCTGGGGGTGGTATCATAATTGAGATGATGTTAGAAAAATGTTTAAAATGTACCGAAACCCACCACACCTGACAAGGACTAATAGAATGGCTACAGCCCGGCTGTGGAACCGGTCTCCTTCTGAACAGGACCGAATTGTTGTGAAATTCAGCAGGACTTAAAGGCTCTCTGTTTATGACTCATGGATGCCATGATGGCTGAATCTCCTTTGACAAAGTGGTAAAACTCTAAATCTCAGGCACTGACGCACAACCACAGAAACACCTCGACTGTGTGGAGCATTGATGATATGTCAGGCTTAGCTTTTCATCACTAACTATCAGAGCGCCGTCGGATCACCTGCAGAGAGCCAGCGCTTCATACCGCTGCTCATAGGGCTTAACAAGAGTGCCATCCTGTGGTAAAGCAAAACATCACTAATCACAACCTCATTCTGCTCCACATTCAGGAGGTCTTGACTTTTTCCTAGAAAATCATGGAGTGTTGTCTTCGATTGCAGTGAAGCGTATCAAAATGAGCCTCAGAATATTTGGGTAAGGCTCTGCGTGTCTGAGCTCTGATGGAAATACAAACAGCCACGGTGCTGCATGAATATCACAGCCGTTGCGATCTGTCTTTTCGATGATACTGTAACTGATATTTAACAATGACATAATCATTTCCATTATTCATTATGGTCATGATTTTCCAAGAAAGCATTGACAGACCAAAAAGACTGTTTTTATGCTTTTTAGAGCTGCTCCACTCTTTTGCACTGAAGTCCGTGTGTTGAGTCAGACTTGCGGGATCACCATTGCAGTTTGGGCTAAGATTTAAATAATTGTTAGGTGGTGGATGCTGCTGTTTTCCTTCAAATGAAGCTAGGAACAAAAAGAACCCTTGAAAGTCACCGTCCACAGCATATGCAACAGGTAAATCTTACTTTGTGAGGAATAAAGTGGAGTTTTCTTTGCTCTTAGTGAAGGTGATGGGGAGGAACCTCAATGTGATGTTCATCTTTCTGGCATTGGCTGCAAGCCTCTTCGCCTGGAGAGCAGAAACGTAAACATAGTACAAAACAGAACATATCGTACAGTCTAATATTTGACATTTTTTGATGCTTAATTGATCTTTCATGTCATTTTCATCAGTTTATCTGCGTATCAATTTGCTGGTTTGTAACTCTTTTATGAGCGTTAACTGCATTCTTTGTGTGTTGAACTGATAAAAATAGTTTCACATTACTTACACATCATATGGCATTTCTTAAAATGATAACTTCTTTAACCGATTCCACGTAAATAATCAGATTGATCGATCGTGAATACAATCACTAGGATATGCAGATCTATACAGACTGAGTTACATTATGACAATTGGCTTCAAATTTAGAAGCACAACAGTAACGTACCAGTTACTGCAGGAGGTGCGTGTGATTATTATGTATTGGTCAGGCCTGATTCAAATAAATCATTCTACTGTAATCATTTTCTATTAAAATATGCACAAAAAGTTCATTTTACACACATTTTTACAACGTCTTCATTTATGGAAGAGGATTAGTTTCCCATGATTTTCTTTCCCACAATGGTAATTTGTAAGAAATCTGAGAATAAACTCTGATCTCCGATTTTAACCTCGGCTTTATTTTTTCAGAAATAAATGTTAAAATCCAATGTGTAAAATGTGGCCAGGAGAGGTGCTCTCTCCCTCTCCTCCTCTACCTGAAGAAGAACCGACGATGAGGAAATGTGACCAGGGAACAAGCACTCTTTCTGGTGAGGTCCATCCGGTCCACCGGCTGAAAATCAACTCGACGGATCACGGACGACTGCTGGTTCTGTAATGATCTCTCCATGAACTCGGGGTAAGGTTGGATCCGGGCCGGGATTCGGCGTTTCGAAGCTTACGGCCAATGCTGCCAGTCTCATTCCCGGCACGGCTCACACACAGAACTCTTTCTGTGTCTGCACAGTTCAATAATCATCCAGGCTGCCGGAGGATTCTACATCCAAACCTTTCTGGGGTCTTCATGGTTGGTTTGACGGTGAGGCTTTGCATTCTGTTGCTATTTCTTGCTGTAGATAATAGAAATGATCTTCCATTTGTCAAGACACAGCAACAACTTAAAACGTGAAATCCCTCTCCAGACTTCTGTACCAAACATGGCGGCCTCCATATGGACCTGCTCAATGGTAAAAAAAAAAGAGGTGTTTTTCTAAGCAAACCTTAAAAAATGTTTTTTTACTTTGAGCTGAAAGTACACACAAAAAAAACATAATTATGAAGTTCATATCCCGTGTATTTGTCCTAAACGCCACTTGAATTTGACAAACTGGAACTTTGAAAAACGATATTACATTTCTTTCACGTACTTGACAGAATAAAGACAATCAGCATTGTTACCCTTAGTTTCCTGAAAGTTGTTTCTTATATTTCTGACAATGTGACGGCCAAAGATTTTTTGTGTTGATGGTGGCTGCGAGAATAATTCAAAAAGTTGTTGAAAAGAGTTTGCGAACGAGCGGTTTAGTAGGCCCCAGTCACATGCAGATTTATAACAGCCGGAGAACAATCCAAGAGCCATAAGACCTTTAATAAATATCTCACAGCAGCATATTTAAGTCAAAACAACTGTTTAGTGGAACAGGATGTAACAAAGCTCCTATTCTTATCCTGGAGCAGATTTATTGGGACCACAAACTCGCTGGCATTTCGGCTCGGTGTTAAAGTCAGTGGTGGGTATCTATGCTCAAAACAAAAAGCCCCACAAAAATCTAAATACCAAATACCTGTTGTGCAGAAACGGAATGTTTTATTAAAAATTAAACCACAGACGACCGAAGCATCTCCTAGCTGGCTCCGTCTGAATGTTTCACTACAATCCTTTCCTTTCTGTCGCTCGTGTAGCTCCTTTGTGTCTCCAGACTGGAGCGTAGTGAGGGAGCATAAAAGAGATTTATTAAGAGGCAGAGCTATATGCGGCTAATGATATATTACTGCACTTGCAATGTTGTAGTGGAAACCCAAATCCCGGGGCTCATCACGTGCCAAGCCTTTATCTCTCTCTGAGAATAAGCCTCATTATTTTGATTGATATGTGCCCGCCGAAGCATTCGCCGCCTCTAAAGAGCACGCATTAACCAAAGCGATCAAATATCACCCACGTTGTACTGTAGTTAGGATACAGGTGAGAGCTGGCAGGAAGGTGGAGTCTTACATAATTTAATGTCTGTGGTTTGGACCATGGGCGGTAAGCATTGCATAACTACAGCCACAAATTATATAAGTTAAAAAAAAAGAAGAAAAAAAAGGAAACATTCAGACGATGCTAGTTGTAGCGGCGGTAAGCTGGGATTTAAAGTTATGGGCATGAGATATGCAACAAAATCTCCAATAAGAATGGATCCCTGCCATACACTGTATGTGTTTTCAATCTAAGTTCCACTGGAGTGACTGCAGAACCCACTACATGCATCTCTTCTTACGATTTCTGGCGGTTTCTGTCAAAGAGAAAATACAATCAGCTGAAGTTATTAGCCCGACTTCCAATGCCAGCATTTGTGACAGGGCCAGAACTTGGAAAATTGTTTAAAAAAAAAACAACCAAACACTTCATGGTAATTTCGGCAAAGAAGAACGGGTTGTTTTAAGAGAATATAAATTTATAAAAAAATAGCATAGCTTTTCGCAACACTAGCAGGAAAAAAGAAAAAAAATTGTGGCTGCAAATACATTATCAAAGAAATATGCTGGTCGTGCAGATTCTGAAGTTAATATCTTACCAGAAAATGCATCCATTTATTTATACAGCATATTTACTCAAGAACTGGTGAAACACAGTCCCACTGTCCCACCTGTGCTGCTTTGCAACTGACCCCAATGTCCACCCCCGCTCCACGAAGCCTGTTTGGGCCGTGTCTCACTGACTGATCCCCATGGAACGAGGCCCTGAAACCAGACGCCTTTGGGTCGACCAGGATGAGCTGGAGAATGTTTCTGGGGAGAGGGACCCTTCATAGTCTGGTGTCATCGCAATTGCCCCCCGTGACCAAGTAGCTGCAGAAAGTGTATTTCAGAAGGCTGCATAGTTCTATTAGAGGTCAGAATCTACACAGAGGGAACCTTTAAGATACAGCACTCCCCACTAAAGGTTCAGTGTGTAAGTTTAGGGCGTATTTAGTGACATCACTGGAAAGGAAAGGAATATAGTATTCAGAACTACATTGTTTGTGCACTTTCAGCTGAAGGTAAAAATATATTTTAATGTCAGTTGAGAAAAAGCACTTTTATATTCACAGAGCGGGTCCTGATTTCAGAATGGAGGCTACCATGTTTGTATAAGCAGAGAGGAACTTTGTGTTTTGACAAATGAAGGATCCTAATTATTTAAAACAAGAAAAAGAAACACAGCGCTTCTGCTGGATTCAACTTGGTTCGGATGCCAGCCTCTTACACCACATCTGCACAGGGAAGGAGGCTGGCGGATGTGCCGAGAATCCATCTCCACTGTTACAGAACAAGGATTCAACTTGGCTGCTATGGACCAAGGATTCAACCCGGCTGCCACAAACCAAGGATTAATTTTGGGTTCCATAGACCAAGGATTCAACTCGGCTGCTACAAACCAAGGATTCAACTTGGCTGCAACAGACGCCTCAGCCTCTTTTCCCTGTGGAATGTGGGTCTGGCAGCTGGGCCGAGTTGAATCCTTCGGGAAACTTAGATGAAGGGATGGCCTTCAGCGCCTCCCCTCCAAAACTATTTTACACACTGGGCCTTCAAGCATGAGAGAGTTCTAAAACAAGTACATACTTTCATAGTTGTACGAGGAGTCCGGATGAGGCGGTCCCTGGTAGCACCATCAGTAAAGCGTCCTGTATCCTCCAGAAACCTGTAGTCTACAGGACAGTTAAAGGAAAAATAGTAAACAACCATGAAAGAAACCAACCACTCATTATTCAAAGTCTCTGAAAACAACAGATACGCCACTAACAATAACAATTAGCGTGTGTCAAACATGTTATTGAATGAATTAAAGTCTAACAATTCTTGCTGGGAAGGAGGGAAGAAAAACAATCCTCACCGCTGAGAAGAGATATTTCATCAAACCGTGAGAGGGGCAAAAAGGATGTTTTGTTTCTAACTCCACTGCATCCTGAATCTGTCTTGTGTTTCTTCACGCACTGCAAGCTGGAAAATATACACAAACAGAAAACATGAGGTAAGGCGTTGGGCAACGCTTATATTCTCTGAAAGAATTTGGTTTGGCAGCTTTTCCTGACAGCGAGAACTGGAAAAAGAGACACAGAGAGGACAACTTGCAACTGCTGTCCATCAGTGTTTATGATTTGAATGAATTATGAAACAAAGTAACCAGAGCTGCAAGTGGACTAAAGAGTTTATCATCATTGCCGAAAGATTTTAATATTAGTTCACTTTGAAAAAATCTGTTTCTGGTTTTTTTTTTTGGAAAACTTCCATCGACTAACAACAAACATGAAACCATCCCATAAGAAAGAAATATGAAGGATATGAAGGTGAAGAAAATGTATGAAAGTACAGAAGCTGCATTCACAAAATATTATCTTTTAAATTAATTACAACATGCTTCAGGCAAAAAAAATAATAATAATATATATAAATATATATATATATATCACCTACTAATAGAAAACTGTAGGTGATATTTATTTCAGGAATACTGATAATTAGGATCAGGTTTCCTGAAATTGTCTATCTTACTACGCCTAAGCTGTCGTCCCCAACAGTTCGGTACTGTATATCCCCAGAACACCCCAAATCCCTTGCGTTGTACAAGCAATCCGCCTGATTGAACTCCTCAAACTAAATATGAAGTTATGTCCAAAAAAAACATAGTTTTTCGTAAAAAAACCCTAGTGAGTAAAATATTAACTCTGATCTGTCAACAACCCAAAAACGTTTGGAGAAACAGCTCCCTCTAGTGTCAGGAATATAAAAACAAACTTTCCCCAAAACAACCCAGTTCTTCCTCGTATTTAGTTCTATGCGGGTTTAAATTGCATGAAACGGTTTGAGTTATCGTGTTAATACAAAGGATTTGAGACAACTTCCATCATCTGCTCCACTTTTCACAGATATGATGGGACATAATAAAACACACACACATTAGGAGTAGAAGTAAAAAAAAAAAGGGGGAGCACACAATCGTTTATATGTTAGAAAATCAAACTAGATGTAACACTCACTGAGCCTTAGCCTCTGATAGTTTGTACAAAATCTTAATCTCCTTAAAGAGAAATATTGCATTATGGGTTTGCAGGGTTTCTTGTACATAATTCATATTCCGTGACCAACAAGTATAACAACATCGCCGAGATGTGTGTTTTTTTTAATATCATGTAGAAATCCTTTGTCTTTCAAAATATAGGGCTTTCTTTCAGCATAGGGTTACTTTTACTTTGCGATACTAAACGTACCTTTTGGCGTTTGTACTTTTGATTACTTCTAATGACACTGTGTATGCAGACCTCCGTAACTAACTGCTGTGTCATTTGTAGCCATGCTTTTACTTTTGACTTAGTCATATTAAACACGTACTTCAAACAAAAACGATAATTCCGAAGCATCTGTAATTGGCTTTCTTAGAGAGCTTAGTAAAAGTTACTCAAAACAAAAAGATTTGGCTATTAAATCTAAACATGGAAAGGTTCGTTTTCAGACTCTTGATGATAGACAGGTATTTGGCCGATGTCAGACAAAGGCGGTATCTCGAGAGAAAATTATCTAAAGAAGAATGCCGAATAATGCCCAAAAGCAAAAGACAGCCATGAGAAGAAGTGGGAGGTGCCCTTTGACGGGTCTTAACGAAATGTTCAGGTTTAACGTCAATGTGGCCTTTTATCACCAGAAGGTGAGGCTGTAAACGCTTCAGCATCCACGGAGTTTAAGGAGCCGTGGACCATTGCCATTGCTGGTAGCATGCTGTTGCTGGCGGAGACTTTGAGTCAGTAAAAGCCACCAGTCAAACATAAATATTGTGCTACCGCACGCAAAGAGAGATTTTTAACTCTCATTAAAATCCGGCACACGGTGATGTCAGACCGAGATGGATCGTGATTCTATTACATGATCTAGGATGATGTCATCACAGCACGGCAGCAGAGGTGAAAATCCAATCAATGACAGAAAACAGTTTCATGCACGTGCTTCTCGCTGCACTTTAACAAAGCAGGGCGTTCTCTTTCGCTTGAGTTAACTTTGTTTGGATGCTCACAGCTATTAACTCCGCCAGAGTCACGGACATATTGGACAAACGTGATATTTTATGCGAGTCGGTCAGTCAGGATTGTGGCGATTCCTGTGGTCGTGTTGATGGAAAAAAAAAATGATACATCGAGGGAAGCCACCTAATAATGGAGTCTTGTTTGAATAAGTCACTTTCTATATGCTTACTGCCACTATGCATTAAATACTGTCAAATACATATGATACAACGATCAGCCATAACATTATAAACACTCGCAGGTTTCGTCAGAGGAACACTGATTATCTTGGTACAGTGGTACCTCTGGGTAGGAGGGACGTATTAATCATCCACGTTGCCGTGTAGTAAGAAGGTAAAATGGACATGTGTAACAGGCATCTGAGTGCTGTTGACAGGGGTCAACTTGTGAAGGAATCTCCAGAGCTGCAGGTCTGGGTCAGTCATTGTGTAGAGTGGAACAACTGTAGGAGTACAACACCAACAAAGTGGTCGAAGCAAAGACAACTAGTAAACTTGGGACAGGGTCATGTGGGCCCAAGGCTCAGTGATGAGACACCATCTCATCATAAATCTTTTTTCTGTACCCATTCCACCTTCATCACATTTTAACTTCAGACATACAGGGGGTTGGGTTCAGGCATCTGGGATCTTCGTTGAGGCTAAACCATGAACAGGGCTGGCCTGGGATGTCCTTCCTTCATGCAATGCAACTTTAACAACCCCTCACCGTTTCTTTAACAAAATACTTTTGAAAAGTACAACAATTTGTTGTTTTTTCTGTTAATAGAAAAAAAACAAAAAAGCAATAATGCACAGTCTCACGGAACATCTGGAACTGCTTGCATTTAGGATGAAGGTTTCAACTACATTATAGAAAAGATAGGAGAGGCTCTATGGGAGGAATGTAGCCTCAGTCCGTATATTAAAAGAGCTTATCTCTATTTAACTGCTTCAGCATCTGTAAACATGAACAAAAGGTGACTTTACGGACATGTAGCTTTGAAAACAAACGCTAATGATGAAGTAATGAAACATAAATGAACAGATATAATAGGCTGTTGTTTTTAGTGGAGGACCTCTGACCCTGTCTTTTGTTCTGTTTAATCACTCAAGCCTGTTGCAGGTAATAATAATAATAATAGAGACCTGAGTGTTAACATGTGATGTAATCAGGATGGAGCAAACATGATGCTCCGTCTTTAGGACTCCCATTCCCCGACTCATCTTCCGTCTATTAAAGGAAATGTATTATCTTGATAATAGACAAAACATTTCACAAGATCTACTTCAAAAAATAATTTTCATAATATTTGGCCTTATAGAAATAATATTAAGTATAAGTTTAAACAACAGAAAATGTATTTGTTTCATGTATGGATTATAAAAGCATTATTTTTGGTCTTATCATACAAGACAGGAAACCGGACATAACTATTGAAGGTTATTTTATCTTCGTTCTAGTTTAAGTTTTTATCCATAGTTTGATTTATTAAGAGTCAGTCCATTTTCAGATGCTTTTATACCGATCTGCCATAACATTATGACCAGATGAAGTCAGAATAACATTGGTTATCTTCTTACAATGGACCTGTCGATGGGAGGGATTTGTTAGGTAATATGTGAACAGTTCCTCCTTGAAGTTGAAGTGTTAAAACCAGGAAATTTGGCATGTGTTTGGATCAGAGTGACTTTGACAAAGGCCAAAATGAATGGCTGAATAACAGGGTCGAGGTATTTTTCAAAACTGAAGGTCTTGTTGATTGCTTCTGGTATGTATCGGTGAGTATTCTGCAAACTAGTGTAAGTAAAAACAACCAATGAACCACGACAGTCATGGACTTTCAAGGCTCACCGATGTATGTAGGCAGCAAAGGCTAGCTTTGTTATCCGACCGTACAAAAGAGCTACTCATTGCTAGAGGTGAAATACCTGACTCTTGGTCAGGTATTTGAAAAAGATATGCAAAAAGGTTCCCAAAAGAGCCTTTTGGATAAAAGGTGAAACATCTTCAACATGACTAAGAAGTCCAGTTGCTTTTGGTTTGAAATCCAAGGATTACACATGAGCTGCTGCAGCAAAAATTAAATAGAAAAAATAGAATGGCCTATCTCGTCATCTATCTGTCAGCCATCTTTAAGAGGTGTTTTGGAGGCAGAAAGGAAAGTATACAATAAAAAGCATGGGGTTTTAATGTTATGGCTTATTAGTGTATAATGAGGTGCTGCTATTTCGCCCCTGAGGTAAATGAGAGCTAAACGTGTTCTTTATGTAATGTAATGTGCATTCATATGTTGTTTTATTTTTGAAAAGTTAATCTAAGATTTCCTGTCTTTAGTCTGTTTTTTGTGTGTATTTTCTGTAATAACTTAATTGTCTCTTATTAGATGTTATTTCTCCAATACTTATTTAAAACTGTAGTATTAAGAGGGCCTTTGTACAGCTACATGTCAGGGACAAGGGACTTTTCATTTGAAGAAAACAACGTTCACACTTTGGGCAGGGAGGATAGATTGTTTGAGAGATGAGTGAAGGAAGCCATCGGGGTTAAACTGGAACAAACCATGATGGCTTCTGAACATGGATGGGGTCTATGACACCAGCTATCATCGAACATGCAATATAATCTAAACGTCTCACCCAAGACAGTTTCAATATTATTCACACCTCGAATCATGTCAGTTAAACCTGAGAAAGCATCTCGGATGAGAGGTGAGACGTCTTTAAGTTTGAACAGAAGTCCAGTTGCTTCAGATTTCGATTACAACGACCTGCATGAGTGAGAATCTATACAAACATTACATACATATTAACAATCTTACCTGCAGGAATGCGCAAGGCATGAAGGACATGTGTACTTCGCCTCTTCTGTTCCACAGACACCACAGCTGCAGGAGACAGAAGATGACAGCATGCTGCATTCAACTTTGGGCTACTTAGAGGTAAACTTGAAGCTAATAGTGGACTGAAACAAAATAATCCCTTCAGCATTTCAGAAATTCAACACTCATAGGTACTGTGACTGAAACAAGAGGCGAAAAGACGCCAGGAGATGATGCTACCAGCCTTTTTTCTTTTTACTTGGATAGACGTTATAACTGTTACATTGGTCACTGATGGGGCTAACCTGTTAGCTAAGCTTGCTGTTTGCTTTTAAACACTTACTTTAACAGAGATATTTTTCTTTTGGTCCCTTTCTGCTCGTCTTCATCATTCTTCACTTGGCTATCTGTAGCTGACATTCTGACTCTGGTTGGAAAATCTCACAGAGCACACTGCAAGCTAAACCACACACACGTTTAGTGCGGCACCAAAACAAACTCCTTTCCGCCGGTGGCTGCACGCGGACATGACTTCCGGTTTGAACTCTGCTCTTTGGCGCCTCCAAGTGTTGGAGTATAAGAACTACAACGTCCTCTGGCGACATCAAATAATAATGGAAATTATTCTTAGCAAATAATTATAATAAAAATATTGTTATTATTAATAATAATAATAATAATGATAATAATTCAATATAGAATTTTGAAAGCTTAACCATAAAGTGATTTTCAGAAAAGTTTAAATAAACCAAAATTTAATTCAAATCAGATACAAATGGACAAATGGTCTGTGTATATAGTGTATACAGCTCAAAGTTCAAATAAGTAAGAAGTAAAATCCAAAATAAAGAAACAGCTCATATCATCTAAAATAACCTTATACATAAAAAAACAGTGAGCTAAAATATAATAGACTGTGTCTATTAATCAGGTTCACATCGATTCACATAAAACAATGAATACATTGAAAGACAAACATTTCCTTCTGCAGAAAATTCAGAACTAACTCATAATAAATGATCACTATTTGTTTTTATTAGCACTCATGTAGTTCTTAGTGTGGGACAGTCATGATCTAAATAGACTCCAGAAGTTTATTTGCAAGTCTGGGTTCTCACCACCTTATGTGATCTGTGTATTTATATAGGATGAGTTTATTGTGGTGGGGATGGGTGGTGTATGTTTTTGCAGATTGGCATTCTTGTCTCTGTGTGTTCATTTGTGTGTGGGTGAGAGAGAACGAAAGCATGTACACACCTCTTTCATCATTTCTTCGCATCCTCGGTTTGTCATAGTTTAAACAGGAGTGCTGTGCCAGTGGGGATGTGACAGGCTTAAGAAATTAAGCAAAAATGCCCCAGAATCTAGTCTCGAATATAACCTGGATATAAATTCTGCACCGCCTCACTGGATCAGTAGCTGTGGGAACCAGAGAGATGTCCATGAAAAGAGGATTCACTTTTCACTGCTTCTGTATCCTTTAAGCCAATAATAATATAAAATACATTTGATAGTCATAAACCCTTTATATGTATTTAATATTGTTTCTATTCTCACATAGTGAATAATGAAAAAAAACAACAACACAGAACCAGTTGCGGATAAAATGTTCCATTTATTTGTTTCTCAACTTAATATTTACACATTTGCAACCAAACATATTCTCCAAAGAGTTAATATAATTACACTTTGTTCAAGGTAATATAAGTTAATATGATGACGTGTTTTTTTTATGTGTATTCTGACTCTGGCTTGATGCAGCAGCCAGTCCACCTAAACCAAACCACCTCTGAATGAGCTGAAACGACAGCAGAGTAAACACAAAGTCACCTGTGTGAAAGCACAAACACACCTTTTTCAACATAAATACTTCTTTAGACTGAGTTACGGTTGGCCAAATAGTTCTCTGAGGGTCTATCATACTGTGGTACAGTAATGTGAACGGAAAAAAAACAAAAACAAATAGGATATAAATAAACATAAACAGTATAATGTCAATATATACACAGGAAATGTAAAAACTCGCTGATGACTGATGATCTGCGACAGCACCAATGATAGGTTTCCCCTGAAAAAACCTACCTCATAGAAAGAAAAAGCTACAAAAATATGTAGTATGTATAAAAAAAAAGAAAAAAAATGGTTCATAAATTAGAAATGACCAAATCAACATAAGTACTTATACAACTTAACAAATGATGTAACCGGTACATACAGAACAAAGACAAAAAAACAAACAAAAGAAACCAAAAGACTAGAAAGCAAATGGGCAGGTAGAGGTAGAGCACCATATGTCCAGTTGTACAGGTCCAACTGGACTGGACCAGAGACAGAAAAATGAAATATTCCAAGAAGTCACACGATATCACTACTGCACTCATAGAAAACCTTTATATAGACAGGGATCCTACGGAGAGGCCTGGAACGCTCCGCTTCGAGTTAGGCCTCCGCTTAGGACGGTCTGGGTTTGATTGAGGGTGAAGGGTGAGGGAGGGGCATTGTGTTCTGGGTTCTGGATCGGCTGCTGCTTAGTGAGGCTCAACCCTGTGACCAGGGAGTGACGTCGGTCCATATGACAGCCAACCTAAGCATCGTGAAACTACAAAATATCAACAAAACATCAAACTATTACTGATAAATATAGTTATACACCATTCTTCTTTGGCATCCTCAGCGCCGATGTTCCAGCGAGACCCGAGTTCTCTCTGCGCAGATCTGCCTCCGATTGGACGTTTCCTGGCTCTGGCAGGTCCTACTAACGGTTTCCATGAAGAACTCTGATGGACATTCACTCTTTGGTAGAAAGCCAATTTTTTTTTTTTTTTGCAATAGCCTTTTATTTTAGTAGTTCATGTAAATAAGTTACATAACGGTATGACGTCGACGTCAGAGGAAGCAGACCGGACCGATTTCTATATGCCGCTGACTACTGGACTGTGATGTAGGGATCTCCTGTATGTCTACGATAGGTAGCTGACGACTGTCCTGAGTATGGAAGAAGAAGTGTGACTGGTGCCAGCTGCCATCTTGGATCTGAAAGAGGAGAGGAGGGGCAGGAAAACAAGATTATTCATCATCCCAATTGATAACATTCACAAATATTACAGAATATATGTTTGATGAGTGCATTCCCCTGGAGAAATTGAAGAATTAACTATATTGATTTGTATGATGCTAGTGAATAATTTCAATGCGATACTAATGCTTTTTATATCTACAAGTTTTAAGTTCATTAAGAGAGAATAAACAGTCAGATTCCATGGATATACGGTGACACTCTCTTCTTCTCTCCCTCATTTATGGTGTTCAATAATTTGCAGAGAAGACATTTATCATAATTTTAGGATCAGAGAGTGAAGTTGACCTGAACTTATCTGAACCCTTTGATGCCCTGTTATGCTAATAGGATGAGCACTTTTTGAGTCTCCTGACTGAACCTGTTTATAATTTGACCCAGGGATAGCATGTATGTGCTAAAGAGTAGTGGGGCCAAGGATGGAGCCCTGTGGGACACCACAGATCAAAGGAACCACTGAGGAGGAGGCATTAAACATGGCTATTAAGAAAGTTCTATTAAAAAATAATATTTTTTTTGGCATGAGAAAGCATGAGAGGACTTAGTAAACAGAATGAAGTAACTTCATACGGCCAAAAAAAGTCTAATGAGGGTCAAATAATTTCCTAGAAATCTAAAATCTAATTAAAACTTACCGTTTTACATCAAATGCAAAACGTCATCATGAAATAATTTCATGAGTCAGATTTTTTTTTTTACAGTTTAAACATTCTTGACCAAATTATTTGTCATTTTATGGCAAAATTAGATTGTCATGAATGAGTTTTTACTTTTTTTCTTCTTTGAGAAAAAGCCCATCGCCCTCTTCCAGATTCACCGGTTGCCTTACCCTGGACCACTTCGGTGAGTGCTAACAACTGATCCCCAGTTTCTGGAGATGCCCTGACCCAGTCCTGTAGCCCCCATAGTTTGGATCTTGTCAGATTCAGTCAGATCCTTGTGTTGCCTATCTTTCCTGCTTCCAACATCCACTTCAGGACAGGATGTTCCACATGCTGCCTAATATGTCCCACCCACTGGCAGGAGCCATTATAGTGAGTTAATCAACGCTACTCTGACGTCACCTTTCAATGGTTATAATGTTATGGCTGATCATAGTACACTAAACATTTAGTTTAGTTTTTAAACACATGAATACATCGTGATGTGAAGTCTATCTACTCAAACTTCACGTAAACTGGAGCTTCAAGTTTCTGCTGAGTCGTTTCTTCTTCCTTTTTTTGTCACCTTGCATTCATCTTGTAGCACATGGGGTTCAAGTAGTGTGTCTTTCTCAAACATCTGTTTGTTCCAGCCACGGAAGCGGAGCGTGGTGTTCTCTTGCGTCGCGGATCCGGCGGCGCTGAAGCCGTCTGCGAGGCTGTCAGGAGGATCGTTTAGGCAGTGGAGCGTGACGCCGTGGCTGGCCTCTGTGCTCAGCAAATGGAGAAACTTCATTTGGACTTTTCCGACATCAAACTCCATCTGAGGCGGGCGGAGAGCAGAAACACGGGCTCGAGCAGCAGACTTGGCTTTTAAATGGTCACAAAAAGAACTAATGTGTTGAAATAATGTTATAAATTAGTTGTTGCAGCGTGAAGCGGTCTCTTTTGTCCATCAAGAACCTTGAACTGCCCGCCACTGTATTGTTACCTTATTAGAGGCCACAGGATGTAAGCAGGTCTGACCTCCGGCGGTAAAGTTGCAGAAGACTTTGAAGGCATCAGAAACGCAGCCAAAGTTTGGATCAATCCAAAACCACCCTAAAAGTCCACAAATACAGAGTTAGAACAGAGAAAAAAGTTAAACTGAGAGACGACAAATCTTCTTTATTATGCAAATGATCTCCACCGGAGCCAATCACAGACGAGGCTCTCACCATCTTTGAGCTTGTGCTGACAGTCCAGGAGATCTTTGCAGACCCGAACGGGGTTCTCCCGGGTACCTAGAGGTTTTTTGATGCTATCCACCACGCTGCTCAAGTAATGCAGTGTCTTAAGTATCTCCGTATTCTGCTCCGGCAGGCTTATCTCCGCGTTCATGAAACTCTGTGTAAGAAAGGGAAAAGATACAACATCTCAGCCACAGATCTCTCTCTCACAACCCACTCTCACAAAAACCACAAACCACATCCTCTAATGTTACCAGCGGTGTTCCCCAGGGCTATTTCTTAGACCCCTCCCTCTCTATTTCTTTAATTTACTTTCTGTCTACGGACCACATATTCAGAGCATGTGATATCTAGATCTTTCGCTATGCTGATGACAACCAGCTCTACCTGCCTACCAACTCTATTCTCTTATATAACGTGTTATACCATATTTATTCATCTTTATTTTTTTTATCCTTTGTTCTCTTTTCTCTGTTACTGATAAATTGTTGCCTTGAAATGATCCCAGGAAACAAAATGTTATGGGTGAATCATCGTTACGTCGCTGAAAAAGTCGGGGATATTATGGAATCCTCATGGAAATATCAACCGAGATCGGTTATGTTAACGCAATAACTGAAAAAAACAATTTAATGGATAATTAAAATCTTATGTAATCCCAAAGTCCTTAACATGAAGAACAACTGGATTGATTTTGGGAAGGGTCGGTCGTATTTATTTATGACACTAGGTGGAGCTGTACCATTTTCCAAAGGTTTGCAGGCCATCATTACTCAACAATCGGTCCATTTTAGTCCGACTTTTGTGCATATGAATGGACCGTAGGACATCTATCTTGTGAACATTGTGGTTTACTCAAATAGTTCCTATTTTAATCACTATAACGGAGCTTTTTTTAAAGGTAATATGCCATTTTTCCAAACTGTCTTCTTAAAACATTAGCCTAATTTAGTCCAAATATACTGCATTTGAGTTTACTTGAGGAAATGTATTTTGTATATCATCATAGTATTTTACTCCATATGGGGAGCTTTTTTTTTAAACAGAAAAACACTGTTTTTCTAAAACAACTTCCTAACAGTTAGTCCGATTTAGTCCAAATGTGTTGCATACGAATCGACAGGAGGAGATCGATCTTGTAGACATCATATTTTACTCTAAGAGATGTTTTTTTTCTCACTTGAGGCAGCTTTTTTTTTTCATTTTATAAAAAAATCCCCAGTTTTTCTGACGTCATTTCACATTTAATTTTAGGGGCCTTTTCTTCAGTTTGGAAAAACATCAGTTTTCTGATGCTAATCTGATTCTGTGAATCTTTCCTTCTAAAGCGAACTCTGTGCTCAATCTTTTAATCGTTATTAACATTATGACTTGAAATAGTTGTTTCTACCTCGTCAGACAAACATCCGACAATCCAAGCTTTAGCCACGTCCTTTGAGTGAATTTACCTCAGTCCTTTGACCGGCGTTTGAGTCAGATTGGCTGTAGTCCGCCGAGTCATCATATAAGAGCCTCTGTGGATTCAGAACCAACATATTCAGTTGAATGAAAACATAACAGATTCCAGGTTCCCGTTCATTACCTAACCCAAAGATTTTAATACGCGGGCTTGTTCGTTTCATAACGAAACAGTTTCAATTTGCATCCAGTTTATAGAGAAAACATTAATAGAACAGGAATACACTTCAATACCTGAGAAAAAGCAGTAAAATAAGTCTTTGTTCAATAAACTGTTGCATTCCCAGCTTCGGTAGGGGGGAGCAGAGCACATTCCTCCCCCTCATAGACACCGGCGTTATCACGTAATACGTGTAAGAGCAACCGAAACAACTGATGAAGTTGTTTTTCTGGGTTCCTAGATTTATTCAAACAGGAAGAGGTCACCCAGACAGCAGAGGGTTTGGTTTTATCCACGACTCACGAAAGGTAACAGGGAGGAGGAGGGTTTCTCTCACGGCGCCGGAGAATGCAATTTCATGTCTTATCGCTAAAATAATTGGTTTGTTTTCTCCAATTTGCATGTTAGCGAGCGAAACCGTTATTCCTGGCTCGATCACTTCCTGACATGGCGCTGCTGTTATGAAAACGGCTTGTTTTGCTTCTTCTTTTTTTTTTTCTGTTTCTGCTTGGAGGCTTGGAAAATGATTACTTTTCAGAAAATCCGTGGTGTCTGAAGTATTCACATCTTTAACTTGAATAAAAGCACCAACACCACACAGTGAAAATACTCCACTGCCAGGAAAAGTCCTGCATTCAAAACACCATCAACCAAATGTACTTAAAGTATCAAAGTACTCCTTGTGCAGTAAAATGTGTGACTCGTTTTTATCATAGATTTAGTGTCTAAGATATTAAATCAATAGCTTTTTGTTAAATTGTTTATCCATCTAAGGAATTATGTTAATTTTCTCAAACCACTAAGACAAATTTGTTCAATTAGTTTTTACAAACATTAAAAATGGATACAGTTGGAGTTTCATAGTTTTTACTGCACAGGAGGGGTAGGGGAAATTGTAATCTGAAAAGTAACTAGTAACTAGAGCTGTCACAGAAATGTATTGGAGCAGAGAGTACTTTATTCCTCTCGGAGATGAGTGGCTTAGAAGTATAAAGTAGCATTAAGTGGAACAACTCGTTGAGTTGGAAGAGCTCTAACTTGTAGTTAAGAACAGAACTTGATTAAATGAATTTATTGACCACAATCAGATCAGTAGGACATAGAGCTCGGTGGACAAACAGTCTTTAGTAAGAAGCTGGACCAGCTTTCCTGCTTTATGAACTCTGTCTTGTTCATGAAAGTCAAAATGTGTCCCTTGGTTCACTTACTGTTGGACCTGGAGCACCGGGAGGTCCCTGAGGTGGGAAGAGATAAGAAGACACAATGAGTGATACAGCAACGTTGATCTCACTGTGCTTGAACTTCCAAGAGCTGTTCTGTCTTATGAAGTCCAGAAACCGTCCAGAGAGTCCGGTCCAGACATTGTCCAGATTTGCCTTTTTTCACACTTGGATCCCACAACAGGGACTGCGGTGTCACACTTCGCCTCACCTACTGGTTCTGTTTGGACAAACGCTACTCACACATGGGCTTAAGCAGACGTGAGGGAGGTCTGTTTAATATCCAATGATGGCGTTCCTCTGGGTAACGCCGAGAAAAGTTCCACGAGGTCCACGCTGACCCACCACAGAGGTAAATGATGAATTCAAACTGAATATTTGGTTGTTTCTATCTAAATTAAACCATTTGGAACATGACATTTTTTCCAAAAAAGAAAAACCTCATGTTTTTTTCCCCTGTAGTCCGAAACTTGACTGGAGTGAGTGAAGTACGAGTCATCTCATTCCTTCTGCTTCATAATTAGAAATATCTCCTAATCTGTAACCTGATAATGACTGTGTGACTTACTCTGGGTCCTGCACTACCCTCTGGTCCTTGAGGCCCCTGAAAGTGTGAGAAAACCGGTGTTAAAACGTCAAAAAGAGAAGAGGCACACATTCAAAAGTCATTCTGTCCTGTTTGCTCTGGATACAGTCGGACCTTACAGTAGCAGCCAGTGTGAGCGCTCCCGCAGGTTACATGAATACCTCAATAATTGCTTGGAGATTTCAAAATATTTTGCATTGGGTAATTAGTCAGGTGCAGCATCACCCTGAGCGGAATGGCCGCTCGAAGAGCAATTGCATAATAATGATTGATTTTCTCCTTTCAGCTTTGTTTGCGACGCTGTGGGGAATTTGAGAATCCGGCTGTGCACGAAGTCGGACCTCGCTGCGGCGCCGTCGCTGGCAGACTCTCCTACCGCCGTTACCTGAGGCAGCTGGACTCCATTAAGTCCGTGGGCGCAGTTTGGGATACTTTAGTGTCTGTCTGTGTGAGAGTCTGTACATGTTTGACATCATCGGCGTCTGAGAGCGGGGCTAGAATGAAGGGAGCATTGTGAGCACACAGCATTGAAGCTGTTGTGAGAAGATCTTTACAGTTCGCACTACAGACGGGCAGCAGGGATAAAGGAGTGATTGCACTGCGGTCTGCCATGCTAATATTTTGACAAGGCATTTCCTCAAATGTTTACACAAGAGGGTCTGAGAATATCCTACCGCCCCGCAACGCACTCCAGGAGACAGTGAGTAAGAGCTCCTCTCACTCCGCCTCAACCACAGCGCTCTGATGTCACTTCAGGACAGTCAGAGAGATGAAAACTCAAACCTCTGCAGTCTTTTGTGCATCTCGAAAAAGAAACCTCAACATCCGCAGGTCCTTTAAAACACCTGCATAATGCTTCCAGGTGAGCGTTTATTTGTGCATTCCATTATGTGTGTATAAAAGTGTAAGAGGTGAAAAGTGCTACTCAAATTTGCATAAATAACAATAATGTATTCAAACCAGCCCTAGGCTTTTGCCCCAAACAGAAAGGATATAACCCTGAAAAGCCCCAAATCCCCTGTGTTGTACAAACAATCCCCCTGATTCAACTCTTCAAATTAAATGAAGGGTCAAATATGAACTATTAAAGTGAAAAATACTATACATACAAGATAGTTGGGATCTGTTCTCAGGTTTCTGGCGGCTAAAAGGCTTTTTCCCCCCCCCTTGTCACTGTGATAATGAATAAAGAGTTCGGTTTTGACCTGCTCTTTATGAAAAGCACCACGAGACAACGTTTGTTGTGAATCGACGCTGATTTGAAGAGAGATCTCCTCCAGTCGATACATATGCACCAAATTTGGACAATATCGGATCAAGTTTAAGGGGTTAAGAAGTCATGTCCCAAAAACTGTGTTTTTCGTAATCAAACTTCTCCTAGTGACTAAATTATGAACTACTAGAGTAAAGTATGATATATACAAGATAGATCTCCTCGAGTTTATTCACATGCGCTAAAAATCACTAAATCGGACCTATGGTTGAGAATTCATGGCCCGAAATGCGGGGATAAAGCTCGCCCTCATAAAAGGGTTACTATATAAAGGGTCAGACGAGTCAGATCTTACCATTTCGCCGTTGATTCCCTTTGGACCTCTTGGCCCCTGTGGAAACCAAAAAGTACCAGCATGAAGACGTATACGACATTACATCCACCTTAGTATTCTACACACACTTGAATCGGTTCTACAGAACCCTCATTGCTTTGTCATAAATCGTATCGCACACCGAGACACACACACCAGACACACACTTGGGTGCACAGACATCTATGCGAGAACATGGAACTGACTTCCAGTCGTTGCAGCCTGCCTCACCGGGATATCACACAATATGTTTCAAGGTATGGGGACCGGCCTTTGGTCCCCATCAGATCCACTGGTAGTGACAATGTTGATATTTATGTCCACAGTGATAAATTATGGTGAGTGGACACACACACACACACACACACACACACACACACACACACACACACACACACACACACACACACACACACACACACACACACACACACACACACACACACACAAGACACACACACACACAAAGACACACACAAAGTCACACACACACACACACAGAAACCTACGGGTTTTCCCATTGGACCTATCATTCCTTCAGGGCCTACAGGTCCAGTGAATCCCTGCAAAGAAAACAAAAAGCATGGCTTCAGGATTATTTTGTCACATGACCTTTGTTACTCGATTACACGCATTTTTCCAACTTCCTTTTAATATTTGCTCAGTCCTGACCTCCAGCTGGACACCTGAAGAAAATCACGTCTTCTGTATTAACTTACCAGAGTCCCCACTGGGCCTTTAGGGCCGGGGAAACCTCTCAATCCCCCATCGCCATTCGGCCCCTGTTTGAGGGAAAATTAGGTCAAACCCTGTGCGACATGATACAGGTCCAATCCTCTCTAGAACTTTTTATTTCATAATATCTCCACTCCTCTATTGCAGTTTTATCGTCTTTTACAGTCTGATGGTTGGCGAGCGGTTCCGTCTCTTACCGCTGGTCCTGGAAATCCCTGTAAACCGACCATTCCTCGATTTCCAGATTCCCCCTACGAGCAGAAAACACCAGAACGTCAGACACACAGCGGGATATTTATCCCTTGTGTGGAGAACTTATCCTGTGATCAGTAAGCGGTGATGGGATGTTTCGTTAACGCGGGTCCAGACGCAGAATGAACGCATTAAGACCAGCTCTTCTGAAATATCCTCCTCCTTTTCAAAGAAACTGGGGCCCACAGGAAGGCCTTATGTCTGGATCCACAGAAGCCCCCCGACCCCACTCACGCACCCTGCTACAAACACAGTGTGGGGTGTTAGGTGTCCGCACCCTATTCTGTGTCCGACCACCATAATGTCTGCCGTCCAGGGTGGTAGACATGATGTTTGCACAGCCAGTCATCCATATCCTCCGCACAGCTCGGCTTTCACGCCGGCGACTTTGACCGAGAAACTGTATTCGGCGAAGGGTGTAAAAGGATCTGACCCGAGGGCCCGAGTCTGCTGTGTCTCATGAGCATCAATGAGGGGAAGGAGCGGAGGGGGGAGGCGAGAGCGAGGGATTGAATGTTGTTCCTCTTTTTTTTTCTTCTCCTGTGCGGAGTTACATAAGTAAAGTGGATCACCTCTCTCTCTGGTCCCTGGAGTCTCCGGAGCTTACATAACCCGGTCTTACCAGGCAGGATGTTTCCATTCCTGGTCTCGCCCAGATCATTTGTAACTCCGCTCCGGGTGGAAAAGTGTTGAACGCACACATGTGAAGCACAACCACAGAATAGCAAACAAAACTCCGCCAGCTACGATTAGAGACGTATTTACCAACGTTAAAAAAAACGTATATATCTCAGAAATCCCACTTTTACAGAACATTTACGGGGATGTTATCAATTTAAAACGGGCAACGCCTTATTTGTGACCTACATTGTGAAGATCGAGAAGCTACGATAACCAGCCATAACATTAAAACCACCAGCCTTACACTGTGAAGAACCAGCATTGACTTAATCAGCAGCTGTGCTTCAGTATCTCCTCTGTGGGACTCATGAGATCCTTCATACCAGAACCAGCTCACTGCAAACACACTGGACTGTGTTCTCTCTGTGTACCCGTTTTTGAATTTTTCCATTCTTGTTTCATTCTTTTCCAAATTATTCTTAGTATCTTCAAACTCCCGTTGTGCTTTTATACATTTAACTATATAGTGCTACCTTTTTTTTTTTTTTTTTTAATTTCCGCTCTTTTGACAGCAAGCTTAAAATAAAGACAATAAGAACAAGGATTAAGAAATTTTAAATAGTAAAACATAAAATGATTAGAAAAGGCTTTATGGCTCACATAAAATCCGAAAAAGCCTTTCAGTCAAAGTAGGTTTTAAGGCAAAACGTGATTAACAGCACTGACCCTGAGCCGTATTATGCGTCTTTGGAGTCCATGACCCTTTTGCTCTAGTTTTCCCTCTTTAGACCCTAGTGGGTACTAACCCCTGCAGACTAGGAACACCCAGCAAGATCTGCAGTTCTGGACTTGCTCTTTCCGACCTAATGGTCTTACAATGAAATTTGTGCCTTGTAAAAGTCAATCTGCTCGGCAGGCTTCTCCATTTTTCCTCGCTCCAACACAAAAACATCAGGACAAGTTGTTCTCTTGCTGCCTAACCCGACTACAGGTTCCATTGTAGTTAGATAATCCGTGTTATTCTGACTTAATTTGTGGTTATAATGTTGCGGCTGATCCCATAGTTTCAGATTCCCAGTACAACCAGTCCAATCACCTTCCTTATGGTGGTACCCAAATTCTTCCTGCCAGTATGAGGGAATTGAACTAGCAACCCATTAAAACTCACTTCTCCTATATCTAGGCCACTACTTGACCTTCTCTGTACCCGACCACCATGTGGTCTGGCATCTGGTCCAGACCCTTTCAACTATTCTGTTTGATCCGGGGCAAAACTGCAAGTGTGAAACCATATCAGATCAAACAGCCAGATATTGGATCACTCAGAGTAATCTCCATCCAAGGTTCCGTTTGTTTAGAGGGGGGGGAAAGCAGTTTTTCCGATGAAACGACGGATGTTAGAGACGGTCAACGTCAGGAACAAACAAAAGAGAATGGAAAAACAAACAGAAGGAAGATGTTCAAAGGGTCAGCTGTGAGGTATTTAATCGTAATGTGGTCCAACACATAGATCAACAAAAGTCAACTGGAAAAACACATAAAAAGTCTGAAACTTTGGCTTCATGTTGTGCAAGGATGAGCGAGGACGGACATGTGACACGTGGCGGCTGCAAATTAGCTCCTTAAAACCAAAGCTGACTGGATGAAACGTAAACAATGTAACAAAAGCCGAGAACTTTGTTTTGGAGCTATTCTAGGATGGGTTTTTTGGATTTGACTCACCGGTTGTCCTTTGGACCCCATGTCACCTTCCCTGCCCTGGTCACCCGTAGCCCCCGTCAAGCCTTTGGGTCCCGAGGCTCCTCTTTCTCCCGGAAGTCCCGGATCTCCCTACACCGACAAAGATCATAAGATAAGAAATTAGCAAGATGTGCTTCCATCAGACCATTTTTTATTGCATTTATTGTAGAATATATTCAATCAATGTTTATTTCTATTAATGCTTTTACCTTCTGACCGGGTGGTCCACTTCCTCCAGGGAGTCCAGGAAGTCCTATGTCTCCCCTGGGACCTGAGAGCCCATGGAGTCCTTCTTTCCCCAACAAGCCTCTCTCCCCCTGAGTGAACACAAGAATTTACGTCGATGAAATATAAACACAATATAATATAAATAATAGAATATGGTTGTATAAAAACAGATTGTATGAAATATTGTTTTCCATTATCTTATTCAATATTTTGGCGTGGTCACTTAAACACCACAACCAGAGTATGCTGGGAAGAGCTGGCCTTAAACTCTAATCCCTCTCTACCTCTTATATATTTACCTTTTTTATGCTGATGTTACTCTAATGTTCACAATGTTGGTATTTCATTATTTCATGAGTCTCTTTTTATGTTGCTGTAACGCTGGAATTTCCCCCCATGGGATGAATGAAGTCCATCAGAGGCCGACGACATGCTTTTTTGAAAAGCTTTGCTCCACGGTTCTCCATACGCTGCCTTAAGGTTTAATTTGACGTTAAAGGAATAATACGCAGGTTTTACCAGAAAACTCTTGGAGGCGTCAGTGCGTAGAGACCCTGCCTGCGGTATTATTAATTGATATTATATTGCTGTGTTGTTTGTGCATGACATTTGCATAAAATGCCTTAGAGTTTAGGCTAAGCACCATGGGTGATCGGGCCTTCTGTTCTCCTCTCCTCTGTGGAATGCCCTCCCTGACCATCTCAGGGCTCCACAGACGACTGACACATTTAAAAAAGGACTTAAAACTTTCCTTTTTAGCAGAACCTATAACTTTAATTAATATTGCTGCTTTTTGGTCAGGCTTTTATATAGTTATTATTTTATTTTTTTATTGATGCTTTTATCTGCTTTTACTTTGTAGCTCTTTGAGATTTGATCCAAATGTAAAGTGCATTATAAATTAAATGTATTATTATTACTATTAAAATCCAGAGGCTTTGGAGGAAATGATGAGATGATTGGTCTGAACTACTATGAAACAGTCAGATAATAACTTTATGTTTACCTCCCTCGTCCTTCATTTATTTTTAACCCTAACCCTACAAATAAGAAGCAAAAATAAAAACAAACATATGATCCACTCTTAATGTCTTAATCTTTAAAAAATGTTTAACATATCAGTTTAATTTTTAATAATTCAATATAATTTTTTAAATACATTTTAAAATAAATATCTTAATTAGATAAATTATTCTTAAATCTACTATTTGAAAGAAATACAACCTTGTCATTATAGATTTTCTAAATTTTAATTAAAAATAATTTTTAATTTGACATTATTAATGTTATCATCATTTTGGATTAAATAAAATCCAAATAAAACAATGGGTCGTCGCGGTAGAAGATTTGTTTACCCTCTTTTGATTCACTCTATATATCTCTCTACCAACAGCCTGATGATGAAAACATAATAATATTTTTTTCTTTTAGGCAGTGCAAAAATACCGGACAAGATAGTAAAACGTGTTTCTTGCATTTAATCCATCAGTGGTCAGCCACTGTGAAGGTCAAGTCGGGGTTCCGGGTCTTGCTCAAAGAGCCTACAGCGTTGCGACGACCACTCTACACCTCGTAACCTAAGGCAATAACACTGCATACATGTACCTACATGTGCTACTCAATTGATGTTTACGTGCAATATTATTAAAACATGAAATAAGGAGCGATAATACAATAAATCTTAATGACCTTCTTTCCAACGTTTCAATATTTATGTTTAATTCGGTACGCCCAAACACCCTTCTAAGTGTGTCGTTGAGGTTTGCTCCCCTCTCCTGGTTCTAATATTTCTGGACAGCGTGGCCCCAAAGTGTACCCGTAGAAATGATGGCCTGTCAATGAGCTGCTCTCTCACACCGCAGACCTCGGCGGTTTCCTGCTCCATCAGCGGCGCGCTGAGGCGGAGGGGAGCCAGCGAATTACAATAACAGACAGAGTGGGTCGTCGCCTCACATATGGCTTCTGTTCTTCCATCGGCGTAATAATGAGCGCCGATAAATCAGTTACCGGGTTTAAATTACGCTGCGGATGGGGGCCAGCTCTGCTGCAGCTGGTAAGTTCCTGCATCGGTGAAATCTACGGCCTCATCAGGTTCATAAGATCACCCAGAGATTTATTCAAGTTTGACCCATGCAGAACCTTCGTACTTCTAGCAGAGCCAACATGCGTGCATGCAGGAGCGCATGCTCAGCTCCGAAGATGTTCAATGCAACAGATGCCACCATTAAGCAACGGGAGGCGAAAGGCTTCAATCCTTTTTTCTTAAATACAGATACCTGTGAGCCTTGAACAAAAAACAACTGTTCTGTACTGGAAAACTCCGGTAAAAGATAAACAACTCTCTCCTGCTTCCGTCTGCAATTATACTTTTCTAGATTTACATTCTACGTTAGTCCTTCCAAATGTTTCAAACTGAGGATACGGATGGAAAATGATATGCAGCACATAATAGAAGGAACAATGCTTGAAAAAAGGATCAAGCGTTGGAGGGATTCTCTGCAGGGATCCTGCAGCTTGCATGCAGAAGCAGAAGAAAACCCTAATATAGAGCCTTGAATGTATTTTAATGAAGCCGGAAGTTTAGATCCCTGAGTCAAAAGATTCTTCCGGAAATCCTATGAAAAGAGCGTTTTGACCGAAGCTGGTCATCCAGCAGCCTCGCAAAAACCTCTGAAGAAATCAGGACTGGATGATATGTTTAACTCAAGATTCAGCACCATTACGCTAGGATGTCCATTTGATTAGAAGAGATTGGATAAATAGATTAATAGCCACTATTTCCAGTCTCTGGCTCCACTGCAGTATCTGTAAAACCATTCACGTGTGCCTGTGGACTGCCCAAGTAGGATCATCAAATCCAACTGGCCATTTGGGTAATAATGGCCAGCGTCATATTATTTTTGAACCTTAAACGGCATGAATTTATTCATTCATTATGTTGAAAGCAGGGATAAACCCTCTCCTGCCTGGAAGGCTCTGCTGTGTTTCCACTTCCAGCGGAGAAGCCGGCCTCTCTGCTGCACACTTCCCCCGGACAGAAGGGGTCTTAGATGGTTTAAGGTTTGTGGAAGGCTGCAGCGTGTGTTTGTTAGCGAGTCTTCTTCGTCACTGCTGATCTTTGTCTATCCGTTATCTTCGTCATTCTGTCCCTCAGAGATCATTAAAACATGCTTAACTTCTGCTTAAAAGATAAACCGGGGAGTCGCTGCGCCGCGCTCAAGTCCCGCCTCATTTCATTCCATCAACATTTGCGTTAATTTACTATTAGAAAATGGATTTTCCAGAAATTCCTCCTGCTTAAGCCCGGTGGGGTCAGGACTGCTGGCTTGGAGGACTCCTCCTGTCTCCAGGCGCGTCTCACACGTTAGAGAAGATGTGAAATCTTAGCTCACGCTAATGAAGAGACGCATCAAATCAGTCAAAGCGATAAGCATCAGCGGCAAACTTTTTCTAAATCTAAGCCACGACACGAAAGGGACTCCTGGCTGAGGAGAAATCCGTGCAGGAAATCTTCATCGGCTCTGGCTTGAGAAGTATTTGGACAAACTGGCTGCGTTTGAACCAGGAGAGGCCAATCAAATCAAACAAAGCGTTGCACGATTAGTCATTCTTATGACTCAGTCTGAGGAGTACAAATGGAAACAAGTGAAGAAGAGCTTTCCAGACGTAGTCACATGTGCGAAAACAATGTGGCACACGTTGGCTCGTTGGTCGCTGAGGTCTACATGATGTCTCCTGAACGAGTGAAGGCAACGTCCTGAAAAATAGAGATGAGGAGGTCGTATCGCTGGCTTCCTTAATCCTTCCCAGACAGACCACTAATCTGCTGTATAGACTTGTGGTCTGTGATGGAAATCTTACACTTCAGAGGACGCTTATGTAAGGAAATATTCCTCTGAGATCTACAATTACAGGAGTGAGCAAGAATTTTAAAGGCATAGAGTAGAACTACTTTCATGCATGCACACAGGCAGAACTCTCTCAAGGGTTCTTGTTTTAATTGATCGGGTATGTTGCACCGATTGCAATTTTGTTGACCGATACTGATTCTGGCTGGGTCTGATTTTCTTCAAAGTTTTAAAATCCTAGTGAGAACCATGTTTTATGTGCTCTTATTTTGAAGGATTAAAGTGGACGTAAGGCTGGTCGGCATTGTGTATGTATTCTGACCTGTTGAATGACAACAGGAAGTTTATCAACCGAATTATGCAGCTGTGAGGCCCGCCAACACAGACATATGCCGAGTAGTTTGATTGATTTGATTTTACTTTGATTTCATTGTACGAAGTGTTTATTGTATTTTTCTTAGTATTGTCGGTTCGGACAATCAAAAGTTGTGGCCCAATGGTCATGATCCATGCGGCGCTGAATCATCTCTGTCACCACTGACATCAGTTAATTACTAGTGAGCTTTGCCTTTGATGTATTTAACTAATATACAGCACAAAAAGAGGAAATCGTAAAACATGGAATCTATTTAAATTGTATATATATTTGGTTTTATATCATGTTGAGCCAACGTGAACAAATGAAGAACTTGGATGTAGAAAAACAAACTCCGTGGTTCATTTTGCAGGATGATGGTTGCAGGTTGTATTTCCTGTTTTATTTTGAAGGTTCATTTAAGTGCTTACATCCTGGTCTTTTCTTTGTTTCCACCTGTTGTTCCCTCCTTTAGTTTCTCTGCATTCCACTTCCTGTTCTCAAGTCATTGTGTGGATTTTTGCATGAATCCTGAATCCTGGCGGCTCACCTGAGTTCCTCGTGTGAGAACTTCCTGCGTCCTGCTGCCGTTTCCTGAATCTGTATACGTTTTGTTTGGTTCGTGGATTATTATTTGCTAATCTGTCATGTTTCTGTTTTGCCTTTGTTTCTTTTCAGAAACACTTTTATATATGACTTCTTACAAACTCGAATAAATTGTTATTTTCATTTAGAAGTTCCCTTTAGTTAGTGATTACTTAATGCTAATTACTTCATCTATAATTGATCAACATTCAACACAAACTAGAGAAACACCGGATTAAATGAGAGAAATGAGTTGAATTTTGGGAATAAAATCTATTTTCAGTGAGGATGACCGATGTCCTTTGTTGTATCGTCTGATCAACACACTGGAGGTGATAATAGAAAAACTAGTAAAATGCAGAGAAGCCATTTTGAATGAGCTCATGACATTGACACTATGATGTCACTGACATTAACGGTTCGGTCTTAGAAACTCTACATTTACCACATAATGAAAAACAATTTGGTCGACCAAGTTTTGAAACAGGAAAAAAAAAAAATTGGACTAATGAAAAAATGATTTCGTGATGACATTTCGTATTTCATGGAAAATAAACAATCCTAATTGGATTGGCTCCACTTTTTGGTAAAGCGTGTTTATAGAAAACTATTTGACCCGTTTTTGACTTTTTTTGGTCGTATCACGTTTCATAACTCTGTTGAGTAAGTCCTCTCATGCTTTAATAAACCAAAAAACCAACTTATCGATATAACTTTCACAATTGTCATGATTGCCTCCTCACCAGTGGCCCCCTTTCACCTGTGGTGTCCCCCAGGGGTCCATACTTGGTCCCTGACTCTTTAACATATCTACTCTACCACAGGGTCCTATCATAAACAGGTTCAGTCACATTTTTCAGAAATAGAGACTCAAAATTAGCTCAATCAAACAGTTGAGTAGGACATTAAAGAGTAGAAGCTACATACAAACTCTTTATGATACTCTGTATGATTACCTGCTCTCCTTTTTTCCCTGGGAATCCTTGTAAACCAATCAGTCCTGGGGGACCGTCTGGCCCTGGGTATCCCCTCAATCCGGTGATTCCTGGAAAACCAACTGGTCCCTGCAAGATAATTAGCATTGTGATGTTTGTAAGGTGCAATTTGACCCAACAGTGTGACAACTTTTGGTGGCACTTTATCTTCTGTGTAAGAAGAATCCGGTTATCGAAGGCCAGAGTACTTGATTATTCGGCGTTCATATATTTTAGAGGTGTATTTAATGGAGGGGATGTGATACTCACTGCAGTGCCAGGAGAGCCACTCAGCCCTCTCGCTCCTTTCTTTCCCGCGGAGCCCTGAATGACCAATAACAAGCATGAAGTGAGTGAAAAACACGCAGGTATTCACCAAAAAACACTCCACGACAGATACCTCACTCACCGCTCGACGAAGAGCGGAAATTCTAAAGACCATGTCTAACGTGAGTCTCATGGAGGAGCTGCAGCACAGGGACGTTTTTGTTCTATCGAGACGTTTGTCAGGGAATGCTTTCTAAAGTAACGCTTATACAGCAGACCCAGTGTTTCCTGCCAGACCCACTCTATGTTTCTGAGCAGATGCGTCGATACGCTGCGTGTCAGGACATTGCTCAGACTCAAGCCAAGCTTTAAGAGAGACGTTAACAGAGAAAAAACTCTTTTCGTAGGGGTTATATAACGGCTGTAAAATACGAGCTGTTTCGCATGGGAGGAAGTCGGCGCTATCTGAGAACCCGTAAACGCTCCACTGTTCAAAAGTCAGATTGGACCTGGATCAGGAGTCTCGCAGTTTTTTTTCCCCCTAAGAAGAATGTAGTTATGTAATCAGAAGGTTTAATACTTATATTTGAACTGATAACACACAATTAAATTAAGTTTTTTCCAGTCTAACCTTCCAACCTAAATTCATAACTTAGACTGAGTCTAACATATTGCGGATGAAATCACCTACTTAGTTGATCCTAAGTTGATTAATTGCCTCCAGTTGAAGGATTTTTCATCAGTTGATCACTTTTAACCATGTGGATTTAAGCAACAAGTAGAAGGTCGCTATTTTATTGACAATTTTATTTCAGCAAACCAGTACCAAATACACCGATTCCGCTGGCAGGGACTTAACAAGCCGCTAACTTCCTCATGTGAGGAAGTTAAAAAAAAGTGAAATGACGCATCAAACTTTATTACACAAAAGAAATGAAGTAGAGGTTTGTTTGATTTTGGTGGTATTGGGATTTGGACTCACCGGAGTTCCCATCTCTCCTTTCGGGCCTGGTTCTCCAGTGTGGCCTGGTGATCCCTGAGCAAAGATAGAAAAACAAACACAAATAAATAATGAGATATTATTCAAATCTATACTCTGTTTATATCATAAACTGGTATTTTACTGATCAAGAAACTAATATTATGTCACATACTGGAGGAGATATTAACTACACATTGTCTTCATCTGAATAAGTCTATTTTGGAAACTTAATTTGGCCAAAATGTCTTATCTCATACTCTAAATGGCAAAATCCTGCCAGATGCATATTCTCAAGCGATTTAAAACCACTGACTTAAATGCCACTATATCCTTCTGTTTCACTCTTATTCAAGTCACATTAATGTGAATGGTCGATTCCACGATAACACCAAGGGTATAAATAATGACTCACCGGTGGACCTTGTGGTCCGACTGCCCCACGAGATCCGATGGTACCAATGTGGCCCTGAAAAAACATTTCAAAACATAATTATATCAATATTTTTTTAATTAGATGAGATGAGATTTCTATATAAATAAATCGTTTACACTTTAAAAAAGTCAGCGGTTCAACACAGGAACCAAAAAAATCCACCAGTTCATCTATATCACATGTTTTAAGACTGGGTAGAAGCGAAAACACGGAAGCTCCGCACAATTAAGGCCTCAGGCCGATTCGCCCGCTATGCCGCTCTGCTGCCCTCTTAAAAGCCTACAAACAGAGGAAATTTAAAATAACATGCCATTCTGTATGATAACACATCAGAACGGTAAATCCTTTGGCCATTTTCTGAATTTGCTTGTTTTTTTTTTAGATCCATTCCTGGCCCAATGTAAACGCTGACTCACTGTTGTGCCAATATGCTTGTGCAGTCTGAGCATGTGCACATAAAACAAAAAGGGCCCGAAAAGCACAAAGTGACAAAAACAAAAACTTCCCAAAAAGCTGAATGGCTGAGAATTTCTTAATCCTCTCCCGCTTGTGTGGTCTTCTCTCACCTGAGCACCGCCGTGAAATATCAAACAGACCCACATGCCGAGTCCTGACTGTCTTATAATAAGTCTAATGTTGATTTAATGATTTTGTTTACCTGATATCCTTCATCCCCAGACTCTCCGCGCTCTCCTGGGTCTCCCGGGGGCCCCTGCGTAGACACAGACGCACACGCGTGAAAACACGTACAGTACACGTTGTATGCATGCCTTCACTTATACACACAAAGCTTCATTGAGCCGAGCAGCTCCCGAGACACCGAGTCACGTCTCCCCCGGCCAACACTCATGAAACATATTCTTCAGACGCGTCCTATGTGTTTGGATCTTTACCCGGGTCGAACGGAAAGGCGTAATTTCACCTTGATCTTTACTTCCAGACGATCTTGGTTCAGGCCGTCACGAGACAGAGGCCACCATTGTCTCTGTTCGTTCTATGTCCTAGACCAGTGCCAGCTTGATAATTCAGTGCCACTCATATGGAGGGTTGCTACCTATACCCGTGGAGATGTCCAGTGTTCCTCATTGTTGCTACTGGTGCTGTGCAGGTCCGTCTCGGGGGTCAAATGCGATGCTGGGAAAGTCCAGAATGCGATAAAAATGGAAGATAATGCGTAAATGGGAGCTTTCCAAAAGCTTGATTGCTCCATGAGTTATGTTCCTGAACCCCCTTGATGTAACTTAGGGTTTGTACAAAATGCAAAGCAATGAAGGCTGTTTCAGTTTCACCAGTGGAACATTTCTGTGATATTGTAGGAGGATATAAGAACCAGAACCATCTGTAGATGGGGAAGAAGAGAGATCTGTGTATCTCATCAAACATTCCTGAGATGTTGTACAGCTACTATGTCACTATAAGACATATCCTCCATGACCTCGCTGAGCCCAGAGTACTGTGTATTGTTTTGGATATTTGTTATGGAGGACACGACCGAGCATCAGAATCCCCTTAGAATCATCTTCCCGAGTAAAAATTCAGCACCAAAATAAGTTCAATATTAAAACGCGCAGCTACTTAATTATGTCTAATATATGGGTGAGATTTTGGGTTACAAAATCTTTTAGAGTGGCCTAAAACAACGCGTTTCCACGTAAACCAGACCAAGTAAAAATGAAAAAGGTACACTTTGTAATGAGGTCAATATACATTGATCAGCCATAACTTTATAACCACTGAACGGTTGATAATCTTGTTACGTGCATTATTTAAGTTAATATTAATTAAGTGAATATTTTTGTATTGTATTTCTGTATTGTAGGCAGGGCCTATATAATAGGGTGGCTTGTGGTCTTAATGTTATGGCTGATTGGTGCATGTCTGAAGCTTGGTTGGCAGTAGAGTTAGTGCATACACTGTTTTTTTTAGTGCCACACACAGTACGCTCCAGAAAAGATGAGCACCATTGAGGCTAAACCAAAAAAAAATTCCCATTTCCATGGAAACAACAAATATGTCATAATTCAAAGTTAAAACTGGGGAAGCTACTATGGATCATTTGCCGGATATGTGGAACACAAATGGCTTAAAACTGACAGATGTTCAGACGACACTCCCGCATCATTTGATGTCGCTGGTGATCATAGAAAGAAAGTTAAGCTAAATTGATCAAACACTTTGTTCTATACATCTTCGGCTTCAAAGAGATTTGAGGTCAGCTGACGGTGAAAATGATGATGATGTTGAAAATCTAGATTGAATCGGTATTAACATTTACTTCCACTTTCAGCCTGGCACTTAAATAGTTTGGATTTAACTGAGCGAGGAGGGTTAGGGATCAGAGAAGAGAGTTTAAAGGAAAGCAAGACCTACTGGTTCACCTAAGGGCCCTGGTGGTCCGGGGGTCTTATTGTCTTCACCTGGATAACCCTGGAATGCAGCAGACACACACACAATCACACATGCAGACACATGGGTTTGCAAATACACGGCACATTGAAGTATATTCCACCTAAAACCCAACATACTGCAATAATTCCATTAGAACAGGAATTCAGGTATCAGGTTACCTTTTCACCTTTCGGCCCTGGTGGTCCGATGGGCCCAGGCTTGCCGGGGTGGCCCTTAAAAGAGGAAAAGATGATTACGATACCTCGTGAAGCTGCCATACTTCTACTGGCTATGGCATGCTCCTTGGGAAAAAATGAGTGGTGCTGTCAGCGGATTAATCAGGACTGTTTTGTATAAACATAGCTCTTTGTAGAGAGGCTCTTCCATTCTGTCACATCAGGATTTGGGTTTTGGCTCGGGTCTGGAAATCACTCAGCAACACAAGTCAAGTCGGAATGAGTATTAGAGCCTTCGACACACACAGTGACGATGAAAAAAATGGACTAAATGAACTTGAGGTGCCCCGCTCCAGTTATGCAGCCGGCGCTGTTTCCTGGACTTTCCTAGAAGGATCGTTTGTGGGCTCCGTCGCGCCTTACTATACTTCCAGTCCTCTCTGTGGTAGCCTGTGTATCTTTTCCCTATCCAATGTAAATGGATAATTAACGGTAAAGAGTAATTGAAAAAATACAAATGGTCAGCGTAATGTTTCATTTCTGTTCTGATGATTTCACGCATGATGACTTCCTCTTCGTTTTTCCACTCGTTCATCAATCCCGTTTCTTTCGCTTATTTGGGGTCAGATCACGGCGGCTGCTGACTAAGCAGGTTGTTCCAGCATCACACTGGTCAGCAACCCTTTCCAGCCAATCCCAAGGCAATCTAAGGCCAGATGGGGTAATAAACCAATCAGCCATAACATTATAACCACTGACAAAGGGAGAATCTTCTTCTTCCTCTTACGGCTGTTTCCTTTCGGTTTCGCCACACCCAGTGTATCCATCCATAGGCAGGTACACTTCAGGCTAACAATTACCAGGGAGGCCATTTGATAACTCAAGAACCAGCCAATCTGATTTGGAAATCAGTTTTTTGTTCAGCATATTGATTTGGCATAGGTATTTTAGGAAACGAGTGAATGTTTGGGTTCTCTATTGTTGATATGTTGGACACAACAAACAAAGTATGTACATGTACTTTTGTGTACATGTATATGTTTGGTGCAGTAGGCATGTATGTTGAGGGAACTCACTGTGTATCCTGCTAGTCCTGGTTGTCCTTCCATCCCCATGACTCCGGGCTGACCCTGGAATCAAGGCAGAAAATTCAAACCAAATAAGAATGAATCAGTCCCAGTGCTGTTTGTTTGGCTTTTCTGCTCTGGTTCAGCTAAATATAAGCTTGGCTTCCAACCAACACACATGCCAACGGAATACTGTGACCGGAGCTGTTTCTTGTCGGGGTTATAAATCTTATCCCTACAGTTATGACAACACGGCGTTCGCAGTTCTGCTGAAAAGGAGCCGCTTTTCTCCGTAACGAGGCAAAGATACCAGCGTCTTCGCTATTTTCCAGTGTTTTCTCGGCCTCTCTTCAAAAAATAATGGCCTTTGATGTTTTTTTTCCTTTCCAGCTTGAACACTCAACGAAAGAAAAAAAGAATGCGGCTATTGTTCAAAACATACTGTTAGATATTAACCAATTATATTTCTAAAAATGCATGCAATGCCTTTCTTCAGGCGTTGCAGTGCGATTCGAAATGAGTTACTTTTTACTACCGGGCAGGATGCTTTGAACGCTTACTGTAAACTAGTTACGAGTTAGTCCATAATGAGAAATGAAGTTTCCCTGCACTGACGGTAAAAGCAGAGAAACACAGCGAGCCGAGCTACTGTTTACTTTAACTTTACCAAGTCCTACTTCAGCGATCAATAAAACGGTCAGTCAGGCAGGCAGTAAACGTTAACTTCAACTGTTTATTAAACAAATAAACGGCACTAAAAGAGCGTAAACATCTGCCAAGGCAGCTCAGTTTCTCCATTATCTCACTGCACTAAAGCTGAAATGAGAATAGCAGACTATTATTTATTCTGTTTTTTTTTTTTCTTTTGCTTAGAATTGAGGTCTCCACGATCTTACCAGTCAGTTTAGTACACGCTTCTATGGACACGAGAAGTTTAAAAAGCACTATGCGATGTTTGTGCCTAACATAGATAAATGTTTATGCGGACACTTAAGCAGGGGTGACAAAGTCAATCGCAGTTTGGGTCAAAATTGAAGGATGGAAACCACATTGAGTTTTTTCTCCCATGTGTTTCTAAGGATCAGCAAATGTCTATCAGAGCGACTGGATGAACGGGATGACAAAGGAGCAGGGAGATTGACGGCTGAGCGCTATTGATTGACTACCGCAGTGAATTCTGGGATTTGTAGTGTCTGTGGTGTCTGTGCTGCATACAAGCAGGCCGGTTATTATAAAAATGTAATAATGTCTCGCGGGCCGGATATAGTCTTCCTGCTGGCTTTGAGTCTGACATGTTTACACTAAAGGGTCAACTCCCCCAGCTCTACTGCACACTAGAGCGAGGATCGGGCTGGATTTGTCCGTCTGAACCCGACACGAGTCTGAGACACTCATGAACCCTGCGGACATTGTTTCTTTATGTTCGAACCCGACCCGAGTCCGACAGAGTTGACACCAGCTGTAGCAATGACTCTCTACGCTGTCACACAGTTGTTGTTACCATGGTCACGGCTCGTCTGTTTACCCTGTAAAATACCTGAAAAGGGTCTGTTGATGCCAGTAAAGCTGATGTTTCAACCCATTAAACACAAACATTACAAACTGTCATCAGCGGTTGCAAATGTACTGAAATGAGGGTATATATGTATAAATATATATATATATGTCTGAAACGAGATCGCTATAATTTTACGATCAAATGCCCTGCCCCTAAAGTAATAGTCCCTTATTATCACTCATTTATAACCTTAGAATTGGGAATTACGAATTCAGTAGGCATCAGTTTCATTTGATAGTTGAATTAAAACAGCATTTCACTAACAGAGGTTTTCTTTCGGCGTTTACTTCAGCAGGTTTAGGACTGAAGTGGAGACATGTCTCCAACCTGAATCAGTACATTTTCAAGTATGTAGAATTTAATTTTAAAATGAAAGAATGTAGGATTTCCACGTCCACATTTTAACCCTTTTGTAAATCTCAAGGGAAGGTCATCTTTGAATTTTCATTGAAGCATTGCAGGCATTATCCAAGAAGTTAAAATCAACCAGAAGGACACTCACTAGAGGCTAAAGCTCTGCATGGGCAACTCACCAGACATCAAAGTCACGTAGCTCAAAAACATCAAAGCTGTAACAGACTGAAATTATGGAAGGAATCCTTTCCAGCAATGTTAGTAAAACCAAATGTCTGAATCCCGTATTTCTCCACATCAACTCCATAATGTAATGTGTTCCTCCTCCTCAGATGCTCAGCCATCCTACCAAGTTTGATGAACATCTGTCAAGTAGTTTTTGTGTTACCCTGCTAATAGCAAGACAGAAGCCATCAAATATGTAACCATGACCCCATCCCGCAATGGTTACGAATCCTTTCATAAAATTCTGGATCCAGGATTCCAGATGATGATCCTAGTCATCAAACAACCTAATTGATGGTTCCCGTCAGGCCTGCACGCTAACAGACAGCCAGAAAAACATAAACAGGCAAAAACATAGCAACCGCGGCAGAGTTCATAGACTGTCTGCGCTCACTGCTCAAAACAATAAAAAAAACTAAATAAAACAACAATCAAGTCCATTAAGCAGTTCCATTAAGCCAACTCAGGCTACGAACTAAGGCATTGAAAAGCTATTTAACCCAGGCAACAGTGACGGTACACCTCGATACCGAGACTTGTATCTTATTATGGAGGTGTTATTGCCACAGATCGTTCGTGTTCACGCGATCAATCAAAATCTCTTTCGTGGATCATTTTCACATTTTATACCCAAACAGACCTTAGTGTGGGGAAGAACTGGATTGATTTGGGGTAAAGTTGGTTTAATTTATCAACTGTTGGTCCATTTTAGTCCAAATGCGAATCAGAATCAACATGAGGTTATCCGTCTTTGATATATCATATTTCCATCTAATCGTTCATATTTTACTCACTAGGGGGAGCAAAAATGCTGTTATTTTTGACCAGAACTTGGAGTTCAATCAGGGGGGATTGCTTTTATAACACAGGGGATTGGGGGCTTTTTGGCGATACATCCTTACTGTCGGGGACAAGAGCGTAGGCCAGGTTGATTGAAATGTTGGAACTAGTCAAGAGGAGTAAAACTACATGTATAAGAGATTCAGCACTCTAATCCATTGATACATTGATTGGTTAATTGCATTTTTGGCTGTATTTGTTTGATGAAGTGGATGGTTGAAAGTGAGCAAACGGACATGAACATAGACTATGGTCAAATGTACCTACAAATGTGAAAATAAACTACTGTCCAGTGGGTTTTGGGAAGATGAGAAGATCCGTGTAAGACCTCTTTGTTGGGGCTATAAAAACTAGAAAAGGCCCAGAGTGCATAACTCCTCCATTCCCATTGTCGGTAAAAGCTGAACAATTGGAAAGTGGTTTCCAGGCCATGTCAGAACTGAATCTTGTGTTTATCAGCAGGTGTCCGGAAGGAGGAATGGTTTCATCCACATATTTGTAATTTCACATGTCCAGATTAGGATCGTGATCTGGTTTCATTTTTTGCATGAGTGGAAAAATCCTAACCTGTCATTCACTTTGATTGCCTTATTATTCTTATTTCCCATGACATTGACAAAATGTTTGAAAAACGGCTCATAAGGTTGATGAAATTGAAAAAGCCATCCAGCATCCACATCTGTACCTGGTTCTGTTTCAAAACGTAATCAACACTTCTTGCCCAAGGACTCGCGTCTACACAAAATTTCATCGATGTGTCTCCGATGCACATTGTGGAAAAATAAATGGACGTAGAGAAATGTACGTCTGCATCTACACATTCCTAAATTATGTTTTTTCTGACAAGAAACGGGGATGTTTAAAAGTGAGGGTAAGAAGAAGGACTGACTGGTGAGCCTCGAGTTCCCCTGGCACCTTTCAGCCCGCTCTCCCCCGGATTGCCAATGTCTCCTCGTGAGCCAATCTCACCAGAAACACCTGGCGGACCTCGCTCACCCTGGAAAGAGACAAGATGTTCAGAGATGAGAAACATCCACAGAGAGGGAGCGAGAGAGCACGGCGGTCCGAGAGACAGTGTTTAACCCCTCCTGACGGCGGGAAGCATCCGTTCTTTCAGCAAACCGATGGAATCCATAGCAGCTTCAGAGGCTATTTGTCTTCATGCTGGCTCCAATTACTTGTTTTATTCCACAGAAATGGAGTAAACAACTCAACATTTGGCCCAAATGAGAGTTCAAACATGGGAAACAAGATGAGTCAATGAACGCCAAAGGGCCTTTGCTGAGTCGTCTTGCTTCATGCTGTTTCACTCAGTGGCATACTTCCTGCGGAGGAGAAGATATGATGAAGAGGTCCTTACCTTCTTCCCGTGCCGTCCTCTGTTCCCTGGTGGCCCAAGTTTACCTTCCGTACCCTGTAAGAGGAGGCTGATTAATTCATTACCACGTACATTAATAATCAGAAGCATTGGTGCGTTCATGTACATCAGATTCCACAGCACACTTTGGATCGTGTCCCACCTTGCAGCTTGTGGTTCCTGATAATATTTATCACACGTTATCGTTTGATGCTTTCTTGGAAGGAGTCCACCGAGTTGCTCACTAACAGATTTTCTACATTTATGTAATCTCGCCAACACATCTTTCCCACGGGGTTTTACACGTGCTCCATAAAGCCTGCTTCCTCCCTGACACGTGTGAACTTCCTGTCCCTCAGAACACACAGATGAATCCTGCTCTCAAAATAAACCAGCGCCGAGAGGAGATTTCGACCGACGTCCATCATACTTAACGTCCACAATCTGTGATATCTTTTACTGCTCTGGGAGCAAAAAAGGCTTTGCTGAAGAGAAGGCTGACCCCTACTGGGTTACAAGGGCATTAGTTGGTTAAGAGAGATTTTGTGACCTGCTTCTTCAGTGGCAGATGCTTGAAATTCTCAGAGTGTGACTTATTTTTGCTGTGACTCAGAAAAAAGTATGCTAATCATCTAGAAATATTCCTGGCTATTACAAAACCACAGTGAATAATAAGTGGAAATAGTTACGAAGGAAAGTGATTCAACGGGACCTTTCGAATCGGATCTTGTTTCTACTTGAAGTGCATGCAAGACTGTTTTTTCTTTCTTTCTATAAGTCAATCAAAAATATCTGTGAAGGCATCGATTTCTGATAATATCCTCCAGTTTTAACAGATATAACATGATATAATGTATATTAAATGAAAATATGATAATAAATGATAATAACATACAAAGTTATACAAATATCTGTTAGTTAAGGAGTATAAAATAAACTAACACGAAAGCCCTGTTTCCCAGGCTCTCCAGGTGGTCCTGGGGGGCCAGGGTCCCCTTCCAGTCCTTTATCCCCTGACTCTCCAAATGGTCCACGTTCACCAGGGTCCCCCTAATTTGTGTGTGACAGACATTTGGAGAAACGTCAGCAGGTCAGAAAACCTGCTGTCTTCAAAAAAGCTTTTATATCCACAGAATTAGAAGTCAGAGATTTCACCGACTCAGAATCAGACTTCTGCGTTAATATTTAGCATACGATTGGAATACGTTTTTTTAAGGAGTAATCCTGAATTATTCTCTTTAATGAACAAAAACAAACAGGGTTTAATGAAAACTCCCGACTGCCCCCCTCCCCCTCCCCACAATAAACAAATTTCTCATTTTGAGAGAGAAGTTAAGTTAACAAAAACAAGGTTTTGTTCTGTTTACCTTCGGACCGTCTTTTCCTTGTGGGCCGTCCTCAGCGGGAGGACCAGGAGGACCCTAAAAAACAAATATAAAATAAGAAACCTTCTTCAGGCACGTAATATAACACAGATAGCACATCAAAATAAAACGGCATCAAAAAAAGGACCAAATAATGGAATTTATTTTGATCCGCAGTGGAATATTCCATTAAAAACACCTGAAAGAAGCCCGTCTTTATAGTTCTAACACGTTTGAACCCAATTTTCTAGCATTGAAGAAAAAAGTTTAATTCTTAAGCATCCTAAGTTAAAAAAAACCCGAAAAGAATGACTTCTCAAATCCCGGACCAGTTCACACAAACATTTGGACGGCGATATATATATCACTGAATGATCATGAGAAAAAGAGTTAACCAAATCCTTAACGTTGAACGTTTCCATGAATAGAATGATGAATTTCCTGGATCACAGATGTCTGTGGCCGTCAAAGCTCTAATGACTGACTGTATAATAGCTGAAGTATTAACACCGGGCTGGAGAGAAGTCCTTCACTGCCCCTTCTGGTTGAGGGTTTAAAAGCTTTTTCACATTAGGAACACAATGTTATGACTATAACTCATGTTCCCTGAAGGAGGTGGATGAAAAGCAGTGATGTTTTGGATACTAGTTTCAGATGAAGAAACACGCGGCTTTTCTGAATATATGACTGTATGAAGGGTCAGAGGGGTTAAACCTGCGGGTGTTATAAAAGAATATTTTATGAGGGTTAATCATTCACTTCTAGAAAAAGAAAAAGACATAAGATACGCTACCTAACTCAGAGGTAAGAATAAAAATGAAAATGTTTAAATTTAAATTTCCAGTGTGAATAGTATTATTCCACAACCTTCTTTGTCTGTTCTGCCGCTTCCAGCAGAGCAATTTATTTGTCCATCTGGGCTACTGTGAAAACATGACGGACTCCCTGAAAGAGGTTCTGTTCCTTGTGTTGAGACTAACATTCAAATCCGACGTAAACACAGCCACTCGTATTTACAAGTGATTATACACAAGTAAAAATTTAGCATTTGATATTTAATTTTATGTATTTCATGAAATCTCCCTGAAGTCGTATGCACTGAACGCCTAAGCTACTTAAAAGAAAAAGAAAAAAGGAGAGGAATGGCGAAGAACATGGAGTAACCACAGTGTGTTATCTCGGTAAGCCGAACTAAAAACGACTACAAGGATTTAGTTCGGGACCACGAAGAACCGTATATCAGGAGAAAATACACAACTTCCTCTGCGTAATGATGGATAATCCTCACTATGTCAGTGACTGACTATGTCAGTGACAAGAAAACAAGAAGAGACTCTTCCAAGGAACAGCTCCTTGGAAGAGTTGTGAAATCCCATTTCTGCAGAACCCTTGTGAAACAAACTTATGGTCTGGCCGCAAAAGATAATTCCTGTCTAGAGTTGGTCTGATGTCGTATCATCTCCTTTTAATCCTCTTTCATCTTTGAAGATGACGCGACTAAAACAGGGATGTTTGGGCAAACCTTATAAAAGGCCGATGACTGATTCTTTGTCATTACCCAAACATAAGGAAGGAAGGGGTTAGATGGAGAGAGAGAGAGAGAGAGAGAGAGAGAGAGAGAGAGAGAGAGAGAGAGAGAGATGGAGGGGAGAGAGAGAGAGAGATAGATGGAGGGGAGAGAGAGAGAGAGAGAGAGAGAGATGGAGGGGAGAGAGAGAGAGAGAGATAGATAGATGGAGGGGAGAGAGAGAGAAACAGAGAGAGAAAGCGATAGACAGATAGATAGATAGATAGACAGACAGACAGACAGACAGACAGACAGACATACAGACAGACAGACAGACAGACAGACAGACAGATAGATGGATAGATAGAGGGGAGAGAGAGGGGGGATGGATGGATGGAGAGAGAGAGAGAGAGAGATAGAGAGAGACAGAGAGACAGAGAGAGAGAGAGAGACAGACTTAATTAATCCTCAAACGGTAAACTTAGTTATTGTCTAAATGAATACATACTATCCTGGGAAATATTATATTATATATTTATTATATTATATATATTTATTATATCATAGATAAACAATATATATATATATATATATATATATATATATAAATACACATATATACATATCACATACATTCATACACGGACAGAACAACTAAGAAATTAAGAAATAAGAATACAAAAGTATATTTAAATTAAGGAATAAAGTTCATGCAAGCAATTACAGGCTGTTTGCAGTCACTCACTCTCATTCCCTCCTGTCCCTGCTCTCCTTCAGCTCCTGGAGGTCCAACATCACCCTGCAGGGATACAAAACACAACACAGTGCTGTCTGGAGATCAGACAAACCGACATGTGCGTGCACCCCCCCCGAGGCCGCCCTCATGTTACAAACAAATTGACTGAGCAAGTTCACGGTGCTCCACGCCGCCGGCGGGCAGCAGCCACCGGACCCTAACAGGACAAATGTTTTCTGCACGCAACAAAGGAATGTCCAGAAAGTCTGTCTTCAGGACAAACAGCCAAATGTCTCATTTAAAAAGGAAAACAATACTGTCAAGCGTGTTTTGCATTAGAAAACAATCAAATTTTCAGATAATATATTTTATATAGAGATAGATTTAACCTGCTACATGCTGAACCAAGGGTTCGCATATCCTTGTCCAAGAATTTCAAACGTCTTCCTTATTTTAAGAGGAAGGTAACTTAGGATGAGGGGTTTTTAATGAGATGACCCCCATATTAAGTTTTCATCAATCACTGTCTCCGGTCATATTTCACACACAGGTTGCGGATTTCTCTTTTCTTAATAAAGAAATGATAGAAATAAGAATCCTTTAGGGGTTGAAGTTAAGAGACAGTCACTTGTTTTCATGCAGTTTGAAGAAAAAGTCTCTTGTTATTAGCATTATAATAAAAAGTCAGGCCAATCAAGAGACTAAAATATTCATTCTAAGTGAGTCTTTATTAAATAATCTAGTTTTCCTTGACTGTAATAAAAACAATCTGATTTTTTGAATTCTATATTTAAGATTTAATCTTGCTAAGCAGCTTGCGCCACTGTTGGATGATTTTGATCAATGAGACCATTTGATTATATTTCAGAATATTCGATGTATGGTTGTTATTGCAGTGTGTTGCTGACCTTTAAGCCCGGTTCTCCAAAGGCACCAGACTCCCCCTCTACACCTGGCCCACCCTACAATGGAACAGGGCAACAAATGGCACGTTTAATTCGTACTATATATATATATATATATATAAAATAATGACAGCTGTAATTTAAAATTGAAGAACGGTTATAAACATGGAATGAAAAGTACTTCAAGCCCTTGCTCTCCATCTGGTCCCGGCTCTCCAGGAGGTCCCTTGGGTCCCTGTGGGGATTTAAAGACAGTGGCTTAATGATACACACTTCTCTTTGATGTAGAAGGTGCACATCGGAGAAGGAAACTTTAGGTCCGAATCTTTCTTCTTCTTCTGCCAATAACTCTAGGCTACATTCGTAAAACAAACACGCGGTTTACGGTTCGAGAGTGTTGAGTAGCGAACGGAAGACCTGCCGAAGGAAGAGTGAGGCCTCTAACATAAACCTCTCTAGCTTTCATGGAACCTCCCTCTGCAGTAAATATGTGCATCTCATCTTTTGCTGCTCTTCATGTTCCGATGGAGTTGCCAGGTTTTTAGGTAAACAAGTGAAGCTTTAAAAGCAGAAACACCAATAATTGAAGTTTATGTTTCATGGAAGATAGTCAGCTCATTTGAGCTGTGGGGTCCCCCACGGCTCCATCCTTGGCCCCTTACTATTCAGCATACATTCAAAATGTGTTCAACCAAACAGTTGAGCAGGACGTTAAAGAGTTTAAGGTTGCTAGGAAACACAAACGTATCTTCAACAATTCCTTCTTTCCCACCTCCGTACTTTCTTATAATGACAAACATGAGAGTTTGTGTTTCTTCAGTAAGCAATAAAATTCTGTGGAAGTTGACTCGAACGGTCATTATAATTTTGTTTGTATTATCCCGAAGCAACCACATCAGTGAAGAGATAAAAGGACCGACAACTCACTCCTTCGCCTTCGGGTCCTCCCTCCCCGGCGCTGCCCGGAATACCTGCTTTACCCTGGAAACACAGACACGAGTCCAGATTAGTCCCAGTCTTTCATTTGAGTAATTACAGAAAACATGCATGAGAAAACTTGGCCATTCGACAAACAAGAGTCGAAGGTTTGAGTCTTAAGAAGTAAACCCAATTGCTTTCGTGTCGTGGTCCAATCACTGTGCTGCCGGGTTCAGACAAGACAGCCTCGTTTAGCAGCGGTTGGACCCGTCATTGACAGAGTGAATTACAAATGCGTGTTTAAGAGATATTTAGTCGATCCCAGCAACTGAATTCATGGTACAAGGCGTTTGGAGTGATATCAAGGGATAGAACAGCGTCGGTCGTTATTAGCACCTCATTATCAACAACAACAGACGAAGAGGGAGAAGACGCGTAAAAGGTCGCTGCTCAAGTGTTAAATAACGATAGTGAGAGTTCAATTTATGTTGGGATGACATGTTCGACCAGAGCAAATAAAAAAGAAATTTAAGCAAGAAGAGAAGATACACACTAAAAAAAGATGAATCTAAATATTAATCTAAAAAATGGAATGGATGCGTCACGCTTACAGTGTGTGAACGATCAAGCATCCACAATATTCAATAGTATTGATGGTGTGTCCCCACATATTGAATTCTGCTTGGGACCCCGTAAATACATGGTTAACCAATACGAGACCTCGAATCTTAAGTACCCGGTCCAATTTTCTTCTTTGAGGAGAATCATAGGGGATATGAAATAGACCACATGGAGCCCATTTGAAATGCTTCCTCTAGTTATTGATCTATAATACAACATTTGGATTTTATGATATCTGTTTTCCTCATTAGATAATAACTAAGCGTGACAATTTTCCCCCCCATTAAATTATGACCACAGATTACCCTTATATTTTACTATTATTGTTATTATCAACCTGGGATCCCTGCTGCCGCCGCAGCCTCGCCCTAGAGAAGCAGAAGAAAGTGGGTTAGCATAGCTGATATCAATGTGTCTCTTTCTCTTTCTCTCTCTCTCTCTCTCCCCTGCCCAAAAAAATCCAACCGGTCATGGCAGTAGGCCGTCCACCCTGAGTCTTGGATCTGCTCGAGGTTTCTGCCTGTTAAAAGGCAGTTTTTTCTCTCCACTGTCACCAAGTGCTCACAGAGGAATTTGTTGGATATCTGTAGATAATTATATAAAGAGTTTGGTCTAGACCTGGAGAGCACCTTGAGACAACAGTTGTTGTGAATTGGCGTTGTATAAATAAAGATTCCAACAACATATGTCAAAAATTTTACCTTACTGATTAAGTTTTACATCACCAGAATACAACGTTATTGATAAAATGGCTTGATATGAAACGGTTCATAACACATTACCAAAACTGGTTTAATGTCATTCATGACATCTAAATAATGTATTAGAACTGGTAAATGGATTGAAACTTGTTTAATAAGCTGAAAACTCTACTTAATGAGTTTCAAATTAAAGGATAAAGCTGTATAATTAATGTTTTGTGGAATTTAAATTGTTTGTGACACTTGTCTTTCCACGGTGTCTTATGGGCTAAATGAGGATAAATGGAAACATCCAACTTAGTTTAATTAGCTCTGATTTCACAGATTACAACATGGGCCACAATTATTCATTCAATTCTAATTTCAGCACATAGTAACTGTGGCGAATTAGTCATTACAAATCTGGAATAAGATTTTTTTCAGATGGTAGAAAATGGAAGAGTGGATGCTCTTAATTTAACCCCAAACTCCCCCAAAAGAATGGAATTCTATAGACTATAATTGTATGGTATAAAAAATGCTAATAATGAGAGAAAGGCAAAAAAACACACTGAGATGTGTTTGAAAGTTCCTGCAACGTCATCTAATTCCAAAGAGTTTCCTCCAAGGGCAGCGGGATGCGACTTGTCTCAGGTATGTGTGCTTTTTATGTCCATAGGCGTGAATGAGTGAGTGTGTGTGGGTGTGTGCGTGTGTGTGACGAGGGCGCAGGCCTGCACGTGTCTACATGTGGATACCATCGTGTCTGATTACCCAACAACCCTTGAGAGTTAAGCTGTTAAATGATTAGAGAAAGTGGAATGCAGCTCGTCCGTCAGCGGAAAACAAACAGCAGCAGCGATTATTCTTGAGAGTCGTTTCTGACTCTGTAAGTCCTACCAGACAAACAGATAAAACAGACGAAACAAATCTCATAATCAGAGATACACAAGAGATAGAATGATTTCAGACAGCCGACGTGAATCATGAATCTGTTTGTGGGCGGCTGTTCTCCAACCATTCGTGAAGACGCGATTATTAATCATTTAAAGGTTCAACATGCAGCTTAACTTAACTCAAAAAAAGAGAAAAGTCAAAAGACAGTCAGCATCTGTCGTCTTCTTTCTATTTACAAGTGATGAAAAAAACCTTCTTACGTGTGACTCAAAGTGGAAAACCTGAGATTATCTGCACTTCTAGGAAAAAAAGGAAGATTTATAATATATATTTAGTCATTTCAGTGCCCAAGTAAATGCAAAATACACGTTTTCGCATTAAAAACTGTATCTGGGTTAAAATAGATGAGGTCTTACAGATGACGGGTGATGAGATGCTAACTTACTACTGCTAGCTGACTAAGATGCTTCAGGAATATGTCATGCTAATAATTATTATTTGGATTATCAGCTTTGGAAAAAAAAAAAAGAGGATTTAAATAAACCTCCTACCAGGAATGAGGTAAAGAAATGATGAGAGAATACTACAACATAGAAAATCTAGCAGGCACCTTAAATGTATATTTAGGATAATTTCTAACTGTATTATGTGCAAATAAATACCTTATTTTCACAGTAATATCAATATAGTGATAGCTCAACAAAAATAACAGTGTAATAACTTCAGAAGGTAATCTTATTCCTATAAAGTCGGTTTCTTTACAATGAAGCCAAAACATTCTGAAATACTAACAGTATTTGCCGGGTTGCCTGTTTATCTATAACGATTCCTGTTTATCTATTACACTTTCTGTTTATCTATAACACTTCCTGTTTATCTATCGCACTTCCTGTTTATCTATAACAGTTCCTGTTTATCTATAACACTTCCTGTTTATCTATCGCACTTCCTGTTTATCTATAACAGTTCATGTTTATTTATAGCACTTCCTGTTTATCTATCGCACTTCCTGTTTATCTATAACACCTCCTGTTTATCTATAACACTTCCTGTTTATCTATCGCACTTCCTGTTTATCTATATCACTTCCTGTTTATCTATAACACTTCCTCTTTATCTATAACCTTTCCTGTTTATCTATCGCATATAGGACTTAAAACTTTCCTTTTTAGCAGAACCTATAACTGTAATTAACATTAATGCTTTTGGTCACGTTTTTGTATAGTTATTATTTTATTTTATTTTTTTTATTGATGCTTTTATCTGCTTTTGCCTTGTAGCACTTTGAGATTTGATCCAAATGTAAAGTGCATTATAAATTAAATGTATTATTATTATTATTATTATCACACTTCCGCTTTATCTATCGCGCTTCCTGTTTATCTACAACACTTACTGTTTATCTATAACACTTCCTGTTTATCTATAACACTTCCTGTTTATTTACAACATTTCCTGTTTATCTACAACACTTCCTGTTTATCTATCTCACTTCCTGTTTATCTATCACACTTCCTGTTTATCTACAACACTTCCTGTTTTTTTTTTAGTCCAATTAGCCATTAGTGATGGGGATTTTTACCTTATTTTTAATGAAATTTTCTAAATAATTCCTTAAAAAGAAAACTTTAAAAAAAATGCACACACATACACAAATCACAATTCTGGATTATTATTATGCCTCTATTCAATGAAACGAAAAGTAACTGTACAAAATATGATCAAAAACTTTCTTTTTTGCCCAGGATTCTACTATTACTCGGTATATTGATACCGACACACATGTTAGCACAAAAGTAAAAAGATACGGCTGCACTGTTCCTGACGGTGAAGTTTAAAACAAACTCTTTGACCCACACTGTGTTTTATATCTGATAAAGGATGAGCTGTCTGAGGGGTGAGGGATAGTTGGACCTAGTTTGATGTCATGATGATTCGGGATCTTCTCTGTTATAACAAACATGTCTGCAATGAACTCATATATTTAAGTTAAATTCAACTGAATCTCATCAAACTAATAACTTTGACCTCAAACGATCAGAGGAAGATATTTTTCTTCTTCAGTTCCATTATAACAAGATAAAAACAAAACACTTGACTTATATTTAAAAAATTCAAACCTATTCACTGTTTTAAAAATATCAAGTACCGATGGAAAAAATGCAAAAGAAATGAATTAAAAAATAGTGATTAAAGAAAAGTGGAATGTCTGAGATGCGAATGAGCGAGAATATTCCCGTCATGCATCTATATATAAGCCCGGACTATAGAGTCATTATGTCGTTCTGTGATGATGACTATGTGAAAGAAACGCACTTTACGGGGGATCAAAAACATCATAAAGTGTGGAGCAGCACATGAAGAGGAGATCGAGGGATACACGCACATGTGTTTGGATTATGGGCCTTAAAAAACCCACTCCGGGCCCACTTTACTGGCATACCCTCAAAAGCGATAATTATATATATTACAGCTGAAAAGAGGATGTGCAGACAATTTACAAGTTTGTGTTGTCGGCTGTGCCCACAGTGATGCTTCTTTTAAGAGAGAAAAAGGGATCATTAAAGCCCGGAGAGACAGAAAAAAATCAGCAGGAGTAACTGGAAGGTAAACAATACTTACAAGCTTCCCAGGCGGGCCTCGTTCTCCTGGACTGCCAGCTTTGCCCTTCAGAATAAAAGTGATTATTTGAATTACCAACATCGAGCTTCAATCGCATCATATTCAGATATAAATGTATCTTTTGGTAGATACATCATTGTGTTGGTGAATTTACTGGCCTCCCTTTCAGTCATTTTAAATTAAATTTAAATAAAAAGTTGTTAATAACGCTTCTCTTCTCTTCTGAAGACTTGATGCTGCTGAGGCCAAAGGCATAAAAGAAAGTGTTTTTCTTAATCAGGCCACTGGTTTCTCGTTTAATGTTCATTTACAGTTCTGACACTAAGTTCAGGATTAATTATAAATGGTCTTACAGATTGTTTTAATCTCCCTTGAGGCTGCAGACATCAGATGAACGGCACCTTGAGAGGCGTTGCATAAAAACCGTCACCCTACAACTACTGGTAGAATATAAATGCTTATATAACCAATAAATTAAGGATGTTAGTTAAATCTTAATGACAGGCATCACAATATTTTAATTCTGCTGTTTTTAACAGTAAAATCAATATAGTGATATATCAACAGTAATAACAGTGTAATAACATCAGAATGTAATCTTATTACTTTATGATACATGATGATTATATTAGGATGACATGTTAAGTATATATCATATCTCATTTCTAATATTATATAAAATGCAATTCAATAAATTATAGGAGTATAACATTTGACATTTCATAGATGATGAGGATGGAGGCCGAAGGTGGAAGACCTCGATCTGAACATTGAGAACACGTTTTTTTAAAATTATTATCAAATTCATTTTTACAAATAAGCTGAAAGACATTTGTAAAATAAAAAAAAAAAAGAATTTAGTCAGTGCTTACGATGAAACCGGACTCTCCTTTTTGCCCGCCGTCACCTTGTTCACCCTGCAGAGGAAACAATAAGACACAGGTCATGTAGACGGTGTAACAATTTCAGAGGCACACATGAAATATTCCAGTCAAAATCAATTATTCAGAGTAGATACTATCATCGTAGTTAATACACAGGAGTTTACCTTGATGCCCTCAGGACCTTGTTCTCCCAGGGGGCCATCTGGACCCTGGGGTCCCTGTGCAACAACAACATGAAAATCAATTTTGAGCATTTCTCAGCAGAAAAATGAGGGGGTGCAGTGGATTAGGATCACAGCGTGAAACAGGTGTTCTTCCAGCCAGCTCTACAACAGCTCCGTTATCAGAGTCATCAGTCGCTGTTCTTCATCTACGCGGGAGGGTTTCCACCGCGGTGTCACAGCCCGCCGCACAGACACTACAGAGGTTTCCACGCATTGTTCTCACGCCCCCACACCTACGGTCTGGCTGATAACCATCGGCAAAAACCTCTTTTCTGTCCACTCCTTCAGGACGTCTCTGCTTCTATCTATTGTTCCCATCTCTGCCTTTGATGCCTCAAGACCCACTCAAACTCCTCTCAGGTCACTCTGCTCCTTCTAAGCTCCCACGCCTTGTCTACGTGTGTCCCGTCCTGGACTTCACCCTTTTCTTTAAAACCTTTCAGCTGAGGAAATGATACCAAAGAGAGTTTTTTTTTTCATGAATTACTTTCTTCCTGATTGGGTAACGCCAAGAAATCAAGAAGAAATGGATGAAAACAAACGGTTACTGTGGCTCAAGTAGGCCGAACCGGTGGTTCGGTCTGCGTCTCTAAGAGTTCTGGGGCACAATACTGGACTGAAAGTTTCTCCGGTCCACTGCCGCTTGAATACTTTCATATCCCGGGTAAGTCAGAGATGTTATGGAACCGTCACTGTTTGCCGCCACAGACCCTTCGTGTTAACAGGACAACTCAGAACCTAATTCATGGAACATTTAAATATGTTCATACCCACGTAGACCTTAGTGCAAGGAAGAACTGGATTGATTTAGGGAAACGGTCGTGTACTTCCAACGATAGAGGGCGCTTTAGCCCCATATGTTTTCAAGCCAGATGGGGAAACTTTTTTATGAAAAATAGTGTTTTTTGGACATAACGAGTTCAACCAGGGGGGATTGTTTGTACGATGCAGGGTGTAAGAGCAGCTTGTGGAAGTATTGAAACAACACAAATGCCTTTATAACGCGTCACGCGCGATATATCGCAATAAGACTGTATTTTCTTCTGAAGTCTCGTTGAGTCACGTGAGTTTCTGTGAGATCTCGTGTCTGTGGAATCGCCACTGTGAAATCCTCATTACAAACAGCCTGTGTGTGGTCTCGCCGTCTGGCTGAATCATCTAGCGTGTGCGTTTTTAAGGTTATAATGTTAAAAATCGGTCCTCATGTCTGTGGTCTCCCACGTTTTCAAAATCTTAAGATTTGAAAATCCTCTCTGAAACACAAAAAGGCATCAGAAGGAGCTACATGACATTTCTGGGAATCATCTGGGATGATGTGCTTCATGGTGAGAGCTCACTTTACAACAGATGTAGATCCACACAAACAACAAATCAGAGGACTCAGATATGAAGATAGGTGGGGTAAAATGATAAGAGTGAGTGATGAAGCAGATCCATTCTGCATCCTTTCAAGTAGCGTTGACAGAAAAAAAGAAAGAAAATCGATTAAAAAAAAGCAACTTCTGCTGCAAAATCATTAGTTTGCAGGGAAAACACGAGTCTGGCGCGAACGCGACCGCAAACTGACACGTTTATGGGATTACGGTAAGAGACAATAGCTGTGGTATGGTAAGTGCCGCCATATGTTTTTCTTGGCACGCATTCAGGAAAATTAATGATGATAGCAAAAAAGGAAGTGAAATGTCGATGAGTGATGAGGTGTGAGCAGTAGCGCCCTAGTAATTAGTACTTAATTAGATTGTTAGAACTTCTCTCCCTCTCTCTTTGCATCCGCTGAGGACGACCGAGGAAACAAACCTCCAAGGCTGCAGCTCCTTTTCTCACTATGCCACCGAAACCATAAACTGATCTGATAGATAATAAGAATCCTTAGTCATGAAAACCTAGTCCTAGAGTTTGTAATCACATTAATATCCTTATTAATTTGATGAATTAAAAAAAAAAAGAATAATTTGATCATGGTAACCTTTCAAGTAGTTTATGACAAAAAAGAGTCAAATTGTTTCTTTTAAGCCACGTCCAAAAAAGGATAAAAAAAAAAAATGAAGATATTTACCCAGAAAAAAAGAAAAAAAAACGACTATTAATTATATGAGTGGTGTGTTTATGTGCGCACGCACTAAACAGGGAACAGAAGTCTGAATTTTGAAATTGGAGCTCAATCAGTCATTTGAATGATTACAATTGAACTTGGCGTTCCAGGGTAAACATAAACTGTGATGAAGTCTCCCTGAGTTATTGTCAGATGAAGACGTGGAGATGAAAGATGAAGCGTCTTCATCCTTTGTTTGTTCAGTCCCTGCTACGGCTAGATTGAAACCAAATTCTATAAAAGCTCAGATAATTGAAATCCTAACCGCCCCCCCTCATCTGCGGGTGTCCTTCTCCCATCAGCCACACGGTGTCTCACCAGCATCACCACAGCGTCCCACCACAGCCTCTCACAACAGGAGACAGGAGAGGCCTATGAAACAGCTTTAAAAGCTCCTATAAAGAAGCTCGGGGCAAGTGGAAGGACAAACACATGTTTTTTTAATTGCTTTTAACCTCTGCTTTATGACGATGGAGCCGTGATGAAAAACAGACAACCACCCGGCTGTTAAGTTTAGTTTACATGGTAAGTCAGCTCGTGTGCACAGCTTTTAATGGACTGGAGAAACGCATTTCCCGAAGGTAAAGACGGCTCTTACCCTCCTGCCTTTAGAGCTTGCAATGCCTGGACTACCCCTCTGCCCCTGTGGACCCTGTGAGAACAACAAAACAGACAGAAGATGGAAGGCAGAATGAGAAATTTTTTTTTTTTTGAGCAAAAAAAAAAAAGGGTTTAGGAAAGTCTTACAGTTCGTCTTTGGCAGCAAACATAATATACTGTAGTATAGACTATAGAGCAACCTAGGAGGGTGCAAAACCCTATTTTCAACATGGGGGCTGAGGCGTTGAAGGATGCAGAAGACGAGGGGAAATGGCTAAAGAATTATAATGAAAAAAAAACAAATGAAAATCCACTTACTTGTCAATATTTGATTATTAATCTCCTTCTATTTATACTGACAAACATATACGTTGCGCTTAAGACAGGGAAGATTATCAAAACTTGAAGAAAAGTAATTACATTACTAAATAATATTTATTGCAATGTTTCGATGCATTTCGATGCGAAAAAAAAAACTGCTTTAACAAAAAAATGTATTAAGTTCATAAACATTTAAATTCTACTACAGTATCACAGGGTCCAATAGATGAGATTGTGATGATTAAAGTGTGTCAAAAATGAAAAACCGGTATCCTCAGGTAGATCTAGAAGAGCCTGGCGGCTCAACTCTGGCTTTTTTTCATGAATGGCGTGATCGTACTGTGGCACTGAATGACAACAATCACAGGCACAAGATTTTATAAACGTACCAAAAACACAAAAAAATATCGCCTTCCGTCAACCAACCTCAGCACCAGTCATGTGAGCCCAGTGGTTGCGCCACAGCAGAACTACCGTAGCGCCGGCCCGGTCAGACATTCTGTTTACACTGGTCTAGACTAAATTGTGGGAAACAAGAAAACTGATACATCAAATCACTCCATTAAATTTTATATGTTTACAAAAAAACCCAAGAGGTTGTTCCAAATCGTTTTAACGTTCCACGTTAATCCTCTTAATCTGAGGCGTTTATAGTATAAAGCCAAGAGAACGAGGAGTGAAAGCTTCCCAGAATGCTCTTTGATAAGGTGTGCATGACTCACTCTGAACTCCGGAGGGATTGAATTAAAGCAGAAAGCGGAGCAAAAAGTCATGAATGAAGACGAGGGCGCGATACTTACGATCGGGCCTTGCATTCCGTTGTCCCCTGGACCTCCTGGTAACCCTGGATAACCCTTAACAGAGAAGATAAACAGCATAAAGAGGTGGACATCAAAGGCAGGTCACAAAGACCGCCGTCAAATAAAACCTGTTACGGAATTGTGTTTCACAATGAGTCAACTGAAAATCAGCCCCTGAAGTTCCAAACAAATGATCTCGTAAGCGTCTCCTGATGGACAGAACCACCATCTAAACAACTTTGTGACCAGGGCTAACAAAGTTGTGTTTTTTCCACTTAGAAATGTCATCCAGTTGGAGGATGGAGCGTACGTTGATTTCATCAAGTCAGAACACATACACAATGCAGCCCTACGATACTTCCACCGGGATCCTTCAAAATAAGAGCACTTAAAATACACTAAGCAGCAAACATATGTCATAAACAGAGAAAGGAATAGATTTCAAAACCAAATTCTAACAGCTTTTGCTTGCAGGTATGGGATGTTCATCAGCAGGAATAATTGACTGTACATGCTGAAAGACAACAGGTAGCGGCTACACTAGAGGTTTTCAAGAACAGCCTTTTATCTTGCGCGCGCAAGATTAAAAGAAAAAGTTTGGATAGGATTCAGATTCTTCAGAAAAAAGTGGACAGCTTGTTCTTCCAGCTTCTCATCATGACTCTTTATATCAGGGATAATCCCACGATTACAGAAACAGTAAAGAGAAAAGTGTCAGAGTTCACAGGAAGGTCTAATGCTTGTAAATCCGTTCATAATAGAAGCAAAGCTTCATGAGATGATGGTTGTAATCTGCCCTCCACATTAACTACCATTCCTGGCAAAAAAATGGCCACATTGAAACACAAATTGCTCCACACAGATCACCATAACTCCTTACATAAGTCCTACTAAAGCTCCCTATCACACTGAAACATGTACACAGACCACTGGTGATTCAATCATTTAACTATTCAGACAGCCAGCCACCAAATTAGTCATCCTCTCCCCCCGCCAGCAAATCAGTCTGTTAGCCTGCCTGCCAGCCAGCCAGCCAGCCAGCTAGGTCAGGACTGAGGCCCAAAGCCACAGACATGGAGTCGATCCAGCGCCTGAAGACAGTGGGAGACGCAGGCCAGCCCTCTCTCTGTGGACTCCTGCAGCAGTGCAGCAGATAGTGGGAACACTGCCCCGCTGGACGGCAGCTCGTTTTCGCCCTGGAGGATCAACAATGTCAAGATCATTTCAAACCGATCTCACCTGAAATTAGCCCGCTATTAAGAGCCTTTAGTGTCCTGCTCAGCTGTTTGCTTCAAAACATTTTGAGTCACTATTTCTTATTGCAGACTGAGCCTGTTTATAATACGAGGCAGTGGCAGCATGTTGAAAGGTAAGGAGTAAGGGGCCAAGGATGGAGCCAGGTGGGACACCACAAGTCGAAGGGGCCACAGAAGAGGAGGCATTCACCACTGCTATTGAGAAAGTCCTGTTTTATAGATAAGATACTTTAAATATTAGAGCCTGTGAGGACTCACTAAAACCAAATGATGTAACTTCATTCAACAAAAACGTCTGAAAACATGCTTTCCCAAAGATTCGTGCTAATCTTATTAATTTCAGATGAAATCCAAAATTTCATAGAGAAATAATTCTAGTCAGAATAAAAAAATGCCCAAACTCAGACCCAACTGCAGGTTGGGTTGAATCTTTGCATCCAGATACTACACTGCAAAATGTTCATAGACGTCCCTCATCATCATCACTAAACTCTGTAACCCACTCTTTCAGTTTTACTCTTCTCACGATGGTGGAGGTACATAAGGGCCTGACAACCTTCATCCTTTTTTTTAATTCTAAAATTAGCAATGGACTTTACAGAAGACCCGCTGACATTCTTTTTTAAATCCCACTCTCTCCAAAAATGTCCTTCCTGGTCTTTGGATGTGGGCTCATGTTCTACTTTTGTTGAAAAGGACGAGGTCTTCAACATATACAGGCCTATCTCAAAATAAGGTGTTTAGTGAAAGTCCTCCAGAAGCTTATCAATGATCAACTTAAGACATTTTTAGCACAATGACTGCTGCAGCCAAAGTTGTCAACGACATCATTGAGGAACTAGACTCTAAAAGACATTGTGATTTGTCGGGGACACTGGATCCAGTCGACCTTCTCACTTTGTGGGACAGACTATGATATTGGGTTATCTGAACATACCGTTGGTTGGTTTTCGAGTTACTTGTACTACAGTGTGTCCACTTCTATCCTCTTCATCATTTCTCCCTGTATCTAAGTGGGTCCCCTAGGATTCTATTTTAGGACCACGGCTGTCTTCCATCTATATCAATGATCTCTGGTATACATTATCAAATGATTCTTTCTACAGACGACACACTTATCTACGCTTGATCAGCTACAGTTGTCCAATCCCTTAAACTTCTTTGATCAGAAAAATCTGATCCCCGCAACCTTTCTGCCTTAACTGGACTATGGTGATCTGTTATTTATGAATGCACCTGAACAGAACCTGAAGAAGCTGGACCTTGTTTACCACTGAGCTTAACATTTTGGTACTGGTTGTGGATGTCGCACAGACCCCTGTACTCTGTACACGGTTGCTAAGCAACTGTATTCTGTACCCTCAGACTCTCGCTTTAGGTGGGTGTTTGATCACAAATCTCTCCGTGGGCTGCTTCATGATTATCTTTGTACATACATTTGTAAAAACTAAAACTTCCTCAAAAGGCGGTCCCCACAGTCAGAACCCAGCTTTTAGTTACGCTGCTCCCTCTTCCTGGAATATTTTGCAGAAGGAGCTTAAACTGTCAGATTGTGTTACTTTGGGGGAGTTTAAATCTTTCTTGAAGGATCGTAAAAATATTACGCTTGGTCTATGTAGTTGTTTCTGAAATCAGACTCTAATCCTTTTGATGGACCATGGCTCATTTTAGATCCTTTTGTATTCTTTTACTTTAGCGTATGAAAGTTGTTCGTATATGTGGATGTATGTTTTCCTATTGTATGTATTATGTCTATTCAATTGTTGTCGCAGTTCCTGCGCTGCTCTCTTGGCCAGGTCACTCTTAGAAAAGAGATGTTCAATGTCAATGGAGACTTTACCTGCTAAAATAAAAGATTTATATCATAGCAATGCCAATAATCAATATCTGTATTCGGTGGGCATGACCTAAGTACAGACTGATTTGCAGAGAAAGAGTCCTTTTCGGTGCTGCAGAGGGTCGAGTACCTTAAAAATGGTAAGCGCTACAATGACAATGCCTGTTTACAAGAACCTCCACGCTGAAAACCCCTCCGTCTTGTCGCATACATTAAAACTTATTGAGTGCAGACATGTCCTTCATCAAAAACGTATGTTTGACGCCACAGCAATAACATCATCCATCCAACCATCTGTAACCACTTTTCCTGTGCAGGATTGTGCGGGGGCTGGAGCCTATCCAAGCTGACATTGGGCCAGAGGCCGGGTCCACACTGGACAAGTCACCAGATCATCACGGTCCCACATGGAGACTGTGGACTCTTTGTTAGTCTGGGGGCGGAAGATGAGGCAGCCATCGGGATATCACGCAAACTTCAAACAGAACGTTCACTCAGGAAGACGGTTCGTTTGCGTCAGAGATTATTTCTCATATCAACTTGTGGTTTTACACACATGTTCTCCGAGTTTTCCGGTATCATGGTCACCATGTGGTTATCAATGCGATATCAATGTTCTCCTTATCTGTCACATCTGTCCAGTACCAAGATGACACACCCTCAATGTTAGCCCAACAGCAGAGTCAGCAGAGTCATCATCCACCACCATCAGTACTGGACTTTTAAGCCAGGCATACATTGAGTATGTTTTTGGTCCGATCTTGAGTCTCAAGCATGATGGCTGATCAGCTAGTCCCAGACAACAGTCAGAGCAACCTGCGGGTTTTCTGACAGATCAGAAATTTAGTTCGGCCGACTCAAGCGTCTTTGCGATCCGGATCTCATAATTACGAGATAAGTTGTCTGATTTTATGTTTTGTTTGGTGAATGCAGTCTAACAAATATATTAATATGCTCAGCTTTAGGGGAGATATATCTGGTTGATAAAATACTTCTTGTTGACAATGATTCCATATCATTTGTTGGGATAAACTTTCACCTTTACTTAATTTCCAGTCTCTAGAGAACAAAATATGTCCACAATGTAATGTGAGACAGTTGTCTACATGGAGGTTTCACTTCTGTCTACAGCTTCAGTCACATGAATCTCACTCAATCTGGTTTTAGAAAAAAAGTTACGGTTCAGACTGAACACTTGTGTTTTCCTGTTCAACTCACCATTTATGAAATCTCCCAAAAATATTACATCTAAGGCAATATGGTATGCCCCTGTCATAGTATGGTATAAACGTACACTGTTCAGCCTGTAATTTAAAACGATACTGGGTCAGAACACCAAACAACACCGATTCAGGGAGCTGACCAATGCTTTTAAGCTGAGCTGAGATCGTTCCACACGTTTATAACTAGCAGGTTAGACGATGGTAACATTCTCCATTAAAGGTTTACCTGTTTACCTTGGAATTGCATTTCAACCATTTCAGAATCTCTACACTAGTGAGTTTTGCTGATTTGCAAACACAGGAGGGCACTTTAGACAAAAAGTGCCCTGGTTCTTCTCTTCTAGCTGTTCCTCAGAGAAGAACCGAAAGACCCGGTGATGTTCCTTTCAGATATTTCACCTTAAACCACTGGAATGAACTTCCATAGGTCTTTACCTCTCTTGTTTCATTAATCACCTAAAGCCCCTTGGACAGCATAGAAATATTTTTGAAAGATGTCACATGGATCAAGTTTGAAGGAATGAATCTAAATTAAACAAGGTACACAACAGACTCAAAGGCAGAGTCTCCAAAGTTCTTTCATTAAAGTCAGTCAACGGAGCCGAGTGCGGTCTGGAGCAAGAAAAAAAAAGACACCTCCTCCGCCACACTAAGCTAAGATTTACAAAGATTTCATCTCGGAGAAGTTTTAAATCTTTTAGCTCATTCTCCTGAGCTAAACCTTGTAACCGCAGAACAGAAGGTCTGACAAGGTTACAGCCAAAACTATTCAGGGTTCAGTTTTACATTCATCATCCTCAGACATTCGTTTACTTAACAAAGTATTCAAGCTGTTACAGGCCGCCGTCGCCCTGCTGACTCCTTTGAAACCGATTTCTAAGTGTATAAAAGCCGAGCTCTGCAGTGTGTCCTGAGTGTCCGCACTTACCCTCGGCCCCTTTTCCCCCCCTGGACCCGTTGGACCTGCTGGTCCTCGGTCGCCCTGGGCAGAGAAAAGGAAAGAAGAAGGGATGGAAAGAGAGAGAGAGAGTGACAGAGCATTAAACTATGACCAGAAACCTCAAGAAAGACAATGCGACGCGTTGACCTTTCCTATTGAAAGGCCATGAAACCGGAGAACGTCTTCCTCAGCGCTGACGGAGTGTCAGCTGGTTGAGAGGAGTTCAGAGCGGGCTGGTACTTATTAACACAGTTGGTGGCATTATTCTCTAGGATTAAAAGTAAATTAATGCTAGGCGAGCCATAGATCCTCCATTATAACCCCTCTGACACGCGTGTTAGTCAGCTTTAATCCTCTTTGAGCCGTGTGGCATCCAGTCATCATGACTGTACATGTAGCCTGCAGGTAAAGGAAGCTGCCATTGAATTAACCCCTTAAATAAAAAACCTTTACTTTGGGGCAATTCTATATTTAATATTTTTAGACACGTAGACCATGTTATAACAAATAGTTTGGTCAAACATACTTCTAAACAGTTTTTAATGAATTTGACTTTTGAAGATGACGGGGAGATTTTCTTTTTCATGGAAAATAGTCAATATTCATGAGATTAACGCAACTTTTTGGTAAAGTATGTTGTTTTTTTTTTGGAAAATTAATATTATAAGGCTTTTCTTTTTGGGTGGTTCTATCAAGTTACAGAATTCTGTTTATTAAGTCCTAATATGCTTTAATATGCCAAAGAAAATCCTACTTGTGGAATAACACTATCTCAATAGCCGTGGTTAATGCCTCCTCCTCAGTGGCCCCTTCAACATGCGGTGTCCCACAGGGCTCCTTCCTTTGCTTCTTACTCTTTAGCATATACAGGCCGCCACTGGTTAATGTTATAAAGACATTCAGTTGAAAGAAAATCAAAATGTGTTTAACAACATGCTTCACCAAATGAGTTGCAGTTTTTTTATAATGGTAAATGTAAAGTTTTTCTTCTAATGTTTTTTCTTTTTTCTCTGCAAGGACATCAAAGGGTTAAAAGGGTTGAACATAAATGTAAATAACACAGGAAAGGGATTTTTGGGCTGTCAGGGCATGGCTGGTGTGGACCGATTGAACAAGTGAGGCAGCTGTCTTCCCATCACAATAACACGCTCTGACATACGGAGGGGCTTCTGGGTAGGGAGGGAACTGGGTGGAGGTCCACAAAGAAGGGGTTTGCTGTTGTTTTGGACAACAGATACCAATCAATACTTTGATTGCGGCTGAAATCATTCCACTTGTGCTTCGACAGCTACAGAGCTGGAGGGAGCCGCGAGGCAAAAGGGGCTGAACTTGGAAAAACCAACCGGACCCCCTCTGATTAAGCAATAATGTAATAAATTTATTAGCACAGCAACTGCCTGGTTCCTCCACTGGGGGACAAATGTACTGTGACATAAATTAGGTTTGCCGTCTAGCGAGGTCATTACGGTCATTGCGGCCGTAATGACATTGATTTGACAATATTGTTATTGATGTAGACGTGTTGAATGTTTATTTTCAGCTGACGTTCGGCGCCCTGTTGGGTTTCAAACACGACCGCCGAACAGGACAACCCTAATTAACGACAACCCTAATTACAGGAGTCTGAGACGCTGAGACGCACCAGGCTGATGCTGACTGACGGCCTAATGGTAGAGAAACAAACTACTTACCTTTTCGCCCGGAACTCCCGTCACCCCTTCAATCCCAATCAGTCCCAGGGGACCCTAGAGAGGAGAGAGGAGGGAAGTGACTATGGTAACACGGGAGAAAGTATGTCAGTGGAGCAGATCTCCATTCATCTGGGGGGTCATTCACCAACCTGTTATGACGCCTGGAATGCAAGAGGCCATAGATGACGGCAAATTGTTTACAGGAGCCAAAAGCGGTGGCTGATGACTTGACAGTTACTAGAAACTATTGCTACTTGTTTAAAGATCTTTATGTTCACTGCAAAAACACATATGTTCCGCTTTAAAACTGTTTCTTTTTGGAGGTTCATGTTTGACCCTAAACCCATTTCTCCTCAAAAGAAAACAAAAAAAGGATATGAGACCGAAATGACCACAGAATTTTTTTTTGGGAAATGCCGCCTTTAATGAAATATCTGTAAAGGTGCACACATTTATGTTATGTAAAGTTGATTTTAACGTGAAAAGTTTATAATAGGGCAAGGATAAAACTGTATAAAATATATATTTTTTAATTTAAACACAAATAAGACAAAATTGTAGGTTTTAAAACATGATAATACAACAATATTTTCCCAAATGTGAGGAGCTGAGGACAATTTGAAAAGTTAGTCAACTTGATTTGAAGTCAATATCAAGGATATAACTGTATATTTAAGAAAAAAGCGTTCCACATCATTTGAACCTATTGTATCAACATGGATTTTTATGGGTTAAGGGGGGGAGAAAAAGTGAAAAAGTCAAAAGAAGCTGGTTTTCAAAAGATTGAAAACCAGCTTTTATAACCAGTATAGAATTGATTACTTAATTCCAATTAATCCCAGGTGAATGTGAGTTAAATGATGTAAAAATCGTACCTAAATATGTCAATTAAAGCCTGCTGGAAAGAAAACAATTATGAGATTTTGTCTGGAGGTTTTGGAGGAAATGCGGTTCAAACATCCCCTGTTACGTTAGTTTATACGGACGAATGTAACCCTATAGCCCCGTAGTAGTAAAGCATAAAAATGCTGCAAATTCTTAAGTTTATTTGAGTGAAGGAGCCAAAGTCTCATATAGCAATGGTTTAAGAGAAAAGAGTGGGACTTGAATGAAAAGTCTATATTTGGGAGTTGTGATTTCCGACCATAGAGTAACTCGATACATATGTCCTCAAAAAAGATTTGCACCACTTAGCAAAGTGCTCCAAATGGGAAAAACACCCCGTAATATAAATGAAAGTATTATCAGGGGAGCTCGGCTCCTTCCAGACCAGCTGCGGTTTGGACCGGTGCCGGGCTCTCCACCAGAGGAACTGGATCTCAGGACCAGCAGGGAGACCTCTGGTCAGCCGGAGAGCGCAGTCGCACTTTTATGAACCCTGTTGCTGTGTTTGCTCTTTGTTATAAAGTAAAACCAGATCAAGAGTGAAGCGACAGAATCGATACGGTAACATGCGTTGATCACACGTCACACGGAAGCTGCAACAATCAGATCCCGGGGCGCCGCAGGGTCCGCACTGACCCACTGGGACTGTGTAAACGACCACAGCATGTGAAGCTAGCTGGATTATACTGTTACCGTAATAATCCGGTTACAATCGCCGCTCACGCTGCCGGCCAACCTCAGAAGCCGGCGCGGTCAGACCGCGGCTGTCTCTGGCTGAGAGAGCCAAGTTTTGACTCTGCGTCTCCTCGCCGAATGAAACGTTTGCACATTTTAGAGTTCGTCAGAATCCAGACGACTGCGTCTTTGGCCCGCTGCTGCATAATCACGCAGTATGCATTCTTCTTATGTACATTTATTCCACTCCAATCCGTCATTACCTTCGTTTATATGCCCCAAAGTGAAAGAGGAGAAAGTGACTATTAAGACAAACAAAAGGAGTTTTTCCATCGGCTCGTTCCTCACACGTCTAAAAATGGCTTCCAAGAGTTCCTTCTTGACCTTTTGGATGCGAGCAAAGCTGCTGAGTGCTGGATTAGTAGCAGGGTGTCTGTGAGGGGATGCAGCCTGCAGGCGTGGGACCAGGAGTTCTAGATTGAGCTCAAATCCCTTAATTGGGACATGGAGAGGGACAAAGTGGTCGCCTGGATGGGGAAGTGGTTATAAAAGGGGAGCGATTTGAGGGTGATCAGGTTTCTAAGACACGGCTGGGCTACAAAAGCTTTGCTGTAACCATTAACTTTACGTTTGAGCCCGAGTCACGTATGGTTAACGGCGCGGAGGTTCTCCCCTCTTTCCCATGAGCACTTGGGAGCCCACGCTGACGCGGATCTCGAAGAGGATGTCGTGGGAACATTTGGAGGTACGCCTGCGGCCCCCTTTGGATTGTAAACTGCGGAGCGGAAGGTGACATAAAAGCGAATACGGAGACGATCTCATTTGGGTGTAATACACCGCACTGGAAACGGTTTATGGGATGCCTCGTGGTGAAGACAGTCGAACATAAGGCCGCCGTGCATCGACCCTGAGCTCAAACCCACGCTCTTTTCTCGCACATCTATTTTATCTGGAAACTGATGTAATAGGATTCATTAGAGCCTCCATATGTTAGAGTTTTATCCCCCCCCCCCCCCCCCCCCCCCCCCCCCCCCCCCCCCCCCCCACACACACACACACACACTCTGCGTAGCCCCATGGCTCCTTCTTGGCTTCAAAGGCCCTTCCACTTTGTAAGTGCTTAATCCCTCTCATATGTGTGCTGCAGCCGCCCGGTCCAACACGGCCCGCTCGGCTGACTTCACTATGCACAGAATGCAAATATTAACATTAAGGGGCCTCCAGGAAGGACTGACATACTTGCGTTGCTCAGAGCAGACAGAGAGAGAGAGAGGTGGACATTTGAATCTGGGGATTTTGCAGTGAATTGCTTCATTTACGATCAGCCCAGGTGACACTTTGAAGTCCATTTCATGCACAAAGCTGAGTCTATTTGTTTCGGATCAGTACTACGACTTAGATTCTTGCGCCCTAACATTCATCAGACGTCTCTTGGCCGGCTCGGAGCCTCGGACAAATGCTGAAACCCAAATGAGTTGACTCCCACAGAGGGACAGTGGCGTTCCTTCGGTTCCTACTGTGAGGTTCTGCCAGTTTCATGATGAAGATACTGTATATCGAGATTTACTGTGCGTCAGGAAGAACTTGATGCTGTGATTTCTTTGACTATATAAGCACTGCAACGATCTAATAAGTCTAAACGTGTCCCAAACATCAACCGTAAGAAATGTATGAGTGGGTGAAGGGTTGGCGTCGAGGCGGCGCCGACCCCAGCTGTAATATGATTTGTCCCTGAGTGGCCCCTGTCTTATTTCTTGTTTTTTATTGGTACCTCAAACACATCTTATAATTACTGTGATGCTGCGTTTACATCCTGTGGGAGGGAAAGATTCCCATCTATCAGAGTTTGATGCACCTCAGATGTTGATGAAGCATATGTGGAAGTGGTAATTTAGCGAGGAATGCAGCAGAAGTGGGAAAATGGTAATGGCTGATGGGATTTGAAGGCAGCACGGAGGCGATCAGAGGCACGCATGGTTCACATCCACCCAAAAAAAGCTTCATGGTGCGTTCGGCAAAAAAGCTTTGGGGTAATGTTGTGTACATTTTTACTTTGCATATTTTACTTCTTTGGGACATTTATTTATTGAACATTTTAGATTCTAAAAGTTACCATAAAACGAGAAAATCGTTTTTGTCAAACATGTTTTAAATATTAAAAAAAAAATCTGACTTGTAATTATAGGTTTTATAAATACGGTATTATAAGTACAGACAAGTATTTCAAGAGGAAGTTCTGTTTTTTATGGAAAATAGACCATTTCAATAGATTAGTTCAACCTTTTGATGTTTGTTTTGCATGTTTTTAGAAAACTATTTGACTATTTGGTTGTGTTAAGTTACATATTTCTGTTTATTTATTCCTCACATGCTTTAATATGCCAAAGAAAATAAAATATCCTACTTATATAAAAAACTTTGTCGCTAGTCATGGTTAATACCTCCTCATCGGTAGCCCATTTGTCCTCTGGTGTCCCCCAGGGCTACATCCTTAGTCCCTTACTGGTTACCAGATACAAGCTGCTACTGGGTCTTATTATAAACGGGTTAATTCAGTTTTTAAATAAGGAATATAGACTCAAAATAAGCTCAACCAGACAGTTGAACAAGACATTAAAGGGTTAATTAACACAGCTTTCAAGGTCCGCCTCACTTTAATGTCCAATGAATCTAACCGGGCCGGGCGTCATCGACTCTTCAACAGACAACCTGCTGAAGTTGTTACACTCTTCATCCAAAGAGTAAAAAATCCGAAACTAGTTTCAGTTTTTGTGGAACATGTCAAAATCCACCTCACGATATGTCCAGTCTTTATTCTCAACTGTCTGTGAGCTCAGAGCGTCTTACTGGATCTACGTGTCATCAATCAGGCACCGCAGGCTGTTTTTGGCTCAGGGATCCCATTCCTTCTGTAAGTAATCAAACATCTTTCCATTCCTTTCCATTTTCTGCAACCACTTATCCTGTTAAGGGTTTGAAGGAAAGGCTGGAGCCAATCCCAGCTGACATTGGGCGAGAGGCGGGTTACACCCTAGATAATTTGGTGGTTCTTCAAAGGGCAAAAACACATAGAGTAAAAACCATCGTTTTCACGTCTGTAGGCGTGGATGACGATGTAGATTCATCAATCCACCCATATTTCATGTTTTGGGACTGTGGGAACCCACGCAGACATGGAGAGGTGTTACTGAAGGGAACCAGGTTCCCAGTTGGATTTGAACGCGGGACATTATCGCTGTGAGACAACAGTGCTACTTACTCTTGGCACTGTTGTAAATAGCAAAAAACTACAACTACAACAACCACATAAAAGTAGGCTAAGGATATCCATAGGTAAAACTACGGGACTGCTTTACAAAAATCATGTTGCATCATGAATAACTGGGTTTACCATAAACTCCGGTTAATTCTATCAGCTCCACTACGGAGGTGATGATTTCACTCCTGTGTGTTTGTTTGTCTGTGTGTTTGTCTGTGTGTTTGTCTGTTTGTTTGTCTGTTTGTTTGTCTGTTTGTTTGTCTGTTTGTTTGTCTGTGTGTTTGTCTGTTTGTTTGTCTGTAAGGGAAAACTACAGAAAGGATTTACATGAAATTAGAGAGATTTTGGCATATCCTAGAGGTGATTCACTTTTGATGATGTTACGTGTTTGGCAGCGTTTAAGATGACAAAAGGCATTCGGAGTGATGATGTCACACTGTGGCTATGGATTTTGGGGCTGTTTCAAAAGTTCCTTTGATTTTCCCTTTTTGGGTAGAGCTAGGGGTTCAGCTTCAATACTTCCTTCTATGTTTCTTTGGGGGCTAGAACTTGGGGCTCAGTTTCAAGAGATCCTTTGACATTTTGTTGCAGGTGCAGCTGGGGGCCCGGTGGGCTTAACAGAGACGCAGAAGTGGAAGGCACAGGAAACGACAGGCTATAGACTATGTGAGAGATACTCAGAGAGTTTGTCAGAGTTGTTGGTAGATTTAGAGGCTGGCAATAACTCAGATATTAATGCATATGAGTTTTTCCTTAACCTGGGGTGCTGCTGTGCCTTGGCGGAGGTTTGCCCTATCTGAGTGCTTTTTCTAGTTGTACTGTGATTATAATTTCAAGACAAACGAGACAGGATTCCGCACAACTGCTCTTCATGTGGGACTGATGAAACATACGTCCTACTGGATCAGAAACAGGCATTGGCGTTGAACATGTAACGGGCCCCTGAGAGCAAATTGTGACCCCTTACCTCAGAAAAAACCCATCGATCCCCTTCTGAAATGATGTTTTAATCATTTGCTTGAGAGAGACGTTGCTTCAAATGTGTTAAGGGCAGGAACTCAGGCTAATAAAACCTAAAGCACAGGCTGCATAATAACACGCTGCAGCACTTAATGATAAAGTTCCTAAACCACAGCAGGATGGCTGTTAGTCAACGTTAGTCCTCTCTGCATTACAAGTTCACACATGTAATGTACAGGAATTACAACTTACTTGTGGTCCGCTTTTCCCAACGTTTCCAGTGTCCCCTTTCTCTCCCTGCAAGGAGAAAACGACATCAGTGAGCTGGTTAACGTCCTCTTATTAAAATATCAAACATTTCACCCAGAGACTGCTGTGGAAAGATGATGTTGTTTCTTATTATTTGTTTTCTGCTAATATGTATTATGACTGAGGAAAAATAGTTTCCTTTCTTAATTACGTGTAAACAAACAGTAACGGAAACACAAACAAGCAGCGACTCCAGTTCTTAAAATCTCAAACCACATCACACTGTAATGATGACAAAGTTTTCTGTGGCAGCAACAAAGGCTAATAGTAGCCAATGAAACAGGACCAGAACCATGTGAGGATCGGCACTTGAAGCAAATCAGAACAACATTGATGAATTATCTATAAGCCACACTTTGTCGGCATCCTGAAGAAGATCCTAGCCTAGTCCACACAGCAGATAATTCCTATTTGTGTGGAATCACAGCTCTTTTATGTGAATGGCAGGAAAGCAGGTACATATATCACAACAAATACTTACATATTCTATTTTATGTGGTAGTTTTATGCTTTTAGCAGTTGGCAAAACTTGAGACATAAATCTTTAACATACTCTTCCTCAGGCAATAAAATCCGGGAAATAAATACAATTCGCACAGTAAACATATTTTTCCCCCCTGTGGGACATGACAGGGAAATAATAGTAGTTTAAGAAATTCAATTGTAGCATATAATCCAGAGCAGCAGTTCTCAAACTTTTCTCAGTAATACACCTCCTTCCAAATAAGTTCTCCCATTCCAGTAAGAATGGAGTCCAGCCGTTAGTGTCTGATTTATAAGACAACAAACTTGTCAGCAAGACTTTGCTTGTTTATTATCCATCAATGCAATCATGCAATATTGAGACATCGTGTTGTATCACTGCTTTGTTTCAAATACGAATATCTGTTTAGTTTCGCCTCAGCGAGCGATAATGACTGCATGTTGTTTTCAGTTTGTAAGATTGAATATAGAACAAGGCTAATGCTGTCGCCCCCACCAGCCAGGGTATTTTCCTCAAAAAGTCTCCGATCCCCTGAGTTGTACAGATATGGCCCCGATTGAACTCCTTAAAATGAAATGTCCACAGTATGTTTAGTAGAACAGCTACCTATCTTGTTTATATATAGTATAAACACGATTTATATATAATATAAACAAGATAGATCTCCTTGAGTCGATTCATGTCCACCGAATTTGGACTGAATCGGATCAATAGTCAAGAAATTGTGGCCCAAAAACCTTTGGAGGTAAAACTCCCCATAGTGTTGGAAATAAACAACTGGCCTTTCCCAAAATCAGTCCATTTCTTCCTCAGACCAGGGTCTATGAGGGTGTAAAGTTGGGAAATGATAGATGGAATAGTCTTTTAGGTTTGAGTAAACTATGATATGTAAAAGTCTCCTTGAGTCGATTCATGTTCACTGAGTTTGGACTTAATTGGACCGATGGTCAGGAAGTTCAATCCAAAAACCAGCGTCTTCCATAAAAAGCTCTCCCCAGGGAATAAAATATGTACTAGAAGAATTATGAATGAAAACATTTGGAGATAAAGCTCCCCTTAGTGTTTGAAATTTAAAACCGAACGTCCTCAAAATCAATCCAGTTCTTCCTCACACTACCAAAAAAATGTGAAAATGACACATGTTATGGTTCTTGAGTTAACAGGAAGGATCTCCGGAGGACACGATGAAGATTCCATAATATCCTAGACTTTATACAGATAAACACATTTGCCACTGTGTCTTTGTTGTGACGTTGCGGATCGGTCTGAAAAATCGAATGCCGCTGAATTCACCATGAAATCGTATCTTTGTGTCGCCCGGTGCAAGTGTGTGTCTACTAGCAGCTTCTTATAATGTCCCTGCAGTACCCCAATGAACCCCCAGGGGGAGATTCCACATTATCAATATTGTGATTGATGCATTGGAACGTTGACCTGATGGATGCAACGCTTACATTTCAACAAATGAGGATTAATAAAGTTTCTACCAAGGAAACATGTTTTATTTTTTGGTTCATTTTAAACAATATTAAAATGAACCAAAACATAATTCATGCATTTTGCCTTATTTTAGAGTCACCAATCTATCTATCTATCTATCTATTTGTATGCCTGTCTAACTCTCCACCCATCCCTTCACCCACCCACTCATCCATCCCTCCATCCATAATACAGTAATAACACAGTTACTACATTATGAAACAGGACTAACCTTTATCCCCTCTGGGCCAGGTTCGCCTATGTAGCCTTTCCTTCCAGGTCTCCCCTAGAAGAAAGAAAAAGAAAACAAATACCGAAAGACAAGCAATGATCAAAAGAGTCCAGAGCTCATAATTTGTTTATCACATTCTGATCCCAGCTGCTTCCTGTTAAAACCTCTAGGCAAACTGTTTCATTCAAACTTCCTGTCACAGGCTCAGTTTGTGTTTGTGGATGTACGATATGTGAATCTGTGAGTTCTTACAGTAGGGCCAGCGCTGCCAGGTGGGCCGAGTGGTCCTTCATCACCCTGCAGAAACACAACACGGTTCAAAAAATGCAAACAAACACATACACACGCACACACACACACACAACCACACACACACACACACACAACCACAAACATCAAAACTCTCACTGCTAGAAGAGAAGATGGTATCCAACAGACGGCAACATTTTGTCGAAGACAAAAGTAGAAACATAAATTATAATAGATGAGCTCTGAAAAAGTGAACGACTCGGTTCTTTACTATTATCTGAGAGAAATTCCATTTTGCTGAGTCAGCAGGAGTTGAACATAATCTTCCCATTCATATGTATGAATACTCTGCCACAGCGCTAAACATCACACTGCTTGACATAAAATGACGAAGAATCTTTTACATGTTGAAACTAACCATATACATACACTGATAAGCCATAACAATATAACCAGGTGAAATCTATCTATCTCCTGGTCTTTGTCAGTGGGTGGACCACATTTGTCTGGAAGTGAATACTTTGGTCACAGTATAGATGTGTTAAACTCAGGACAAATTGGCGTAATGATCTGAGCAACTTTGACAGGGGTCGGCTGTTGATGGCAATATGGCTGTTCCTGGTCTGCAGGGGTTAGTACTGACAAAACTGGTGAACCGGGGTCGGGAAAAGCCTGTCCAGTGTTGTCCAGGCTCGTGTATCACAGTTTGCTGAAAGAGTTAATGCCGGTTCTGATACAAAGGTGTCAGAACAAACAGCACATGGCAGAACTGTAGAGAGGACTTACACAATAGTAAACAATTGTTTTTAATGTTTTGGCTGAGTGAGGGAATGTATTTGCCATTCATCATAAGTTTAAAGAATGGCTCCCCTCACACCTTCAAAAGGCTTCTGTTGGTATTTTTCCAGAGCTGGAAATCTTTCAGCCTTGTTTTTATAAGCATCCAATGGTGAATCATGACTTCACCCAGTGGAACATGCCCTGAGATATATCACGGGGGGGGAAAAAAAAACTGCCAAGAGGATCTCCGCCGCAACTGTTTGAGATAAGAGCTGATACTAATGATGAGCCAATGGGATCCCGTCGGTGAGTCATGATTTCCACCTCTCTGTAGGCGGATGTCGCCAATTAAGTCAGATGTTGAATTGTCTCACCTGTGTTCCTTGAGGCCCTTGTGGGCCTTGTGGTCCTCTGGAACCCTGCAGTCCCTAAAAACAGCATATGCATGAATTGAAGTGATGAAATATAATGGATATAGAGAGAGAGAGAGAGAGAGAAAGAGAGAGAGAGAGAGGGAGAGAGAGGGTGATTTACCTTTGGTCCAGGTGGACCGTTGAGTCCTGGTACTCCAATGTCCCCAGGGAAGCCCTGTAAGAAATAGGAGGAGACGCATTACCAATTATGTCATTATTATTCCACCTGTCATGGCGCATATGTTGGGTTGAGTTTGATCCCGCGCTTTAAATCAACTCCACTTATTTCTCTGTAATTTACAGGAGCGGTGGGATTATGGTGCATTTACAAAGTGGGTCCTATTTTTAAATGATTAACTGCAGCAGGAGGACCTCTTTGCAAATTACTACTCAATCACTAAAAACCCTTCACAAACCTGTGTCGGGAAAAAAAAGTACTTTGCTGTGAAAAAGTACAGACCCCCACCCAAAAAGAGAAAGAAAATAAAAAGTCAGTTCCAGGATTTAGACTAGGCCATTCAAGTCAATCAGAAGTGGACTTAATCTCATTATTTTCCTGCAAGACCCGGTTGAGCGCCCCACAGCGTTACACTGCACCTCCACTCTTTAATGTTCTTCCAGTGGGACGCCGCGTTTAAAGAGTTCACCTTTTGACTGAGCAGTTCTTAGAACTTAGAATCGTCTCCATAAATCTCCGAGGGTTATCAAAGTTGTGGAAATGTTCAGAAAAGCGTTTGGGTTTTCAGGGCCTTCTTTATGCCATTATTAACCTGCGTCTTTCGAATAGTGGGGTCATCTCCGATGTTTAACGCCATGAGGCGTTCCTATAGGTTTTTTTTTAACATCTTGAATAAGCCTTTGCTCTGAATTTTAGATTAGTCTAGCTCTAGTCTTGTGGAATTTCTTATGATTTTGGAATAGTGTGCTACTGGTGATATCAGCGAAGTTCCGGCTTTTGAAGATGGTCAATTGAAGAAATGATTTCATTGAACAGGGCTTGTAGTAATCAGGTCTGGGTTGGTCTAGTCCAGGTGGAACCAGTTAGTGTAGTAATGGTAGTTTTTTGGATTTAGTTTCTAAGGGATTGAATATCTTTTCACACAAGTCCAGTTGACACTACATAACTATTTGGTTTAAAGGATATAGTAATGGTTGTTCAATGGTTGTATCATTTAAAATGTGTACTGTGTGTCTTTACTCTTAACTCGGGTTCTATTCATTTTTAGCTTGACTCTTTAATGTCTCGTCTTTGGGGAATTTATTAAACTTATATCCTAGACAATATAAATGTAGCATGAATGAAAACTCCTTGTTTTAAAAAATCTGACTTATAAAATGATTTCATGATGAATTTCAGAATTCCAGTGAAAACAGTCCGTTTTAATCAGATTAGCTCAGCCTTTTGTGTCAAGCATGTTTTAGAAAAAACGATTTGACTGTTATTCAACTTTTTTGTCGTATCAAGTTCCATATTTGTTTTTAGTAAATCAATCGCATGATGTAATATGGCGAAAAACAAAACAAAAGTTTGGAAAGGACTCTCTGAATAGTCACGGTTAATGCCTCCTCCTCTGTGGCCCCTTTGACCTGTGGTGTCCCCCAGGGCTCAATCCTTGGCCTCTTACTTTTTAGCATATACATGCTGCCAATGGGTCGTGTTATAAAACAGACTGAGTAAAGTGACACACATTTTTCAATGAGAAATAGAGAATAAACATTTTGGCATTAAAGTGTTACATTTTGTTTTAAAAGCTGATACTTAAGTATTTGATACACAGAAAAAATAGAAGAAAACATGAGGCGGCATAATTCTTTCTGACAGCGCAGTAGGGTTTGACCCTTTCTCGAGGGAAGAAGCGAGCATATTTTAAGACAACTTTTAAAAAAAATTTGATTGATAGCTGCCGAGACTATAGAGGCCATCAAAACACACCTGCCACAAGGACTAGTTTCAGAAAACATGCCTGCTATGACCTACGTGACTTACAGTAGTTCAATTTGCACAACTGACAGCAACGTGTCTTTACATTCTCCACACATACTTCATCAATATCGACCTGTTTGACAAAAGGTGAGGAAGTCTACAGCCAATCGTCTGACACAATGGAGGCTGATGCCAGGTGAGGGAAAGATAACAAAGTTTGATGGAAAACATGGGTGTTAAAAAGTTCTGACAACCGTGAGATTAATGATCAGATGCCTCAAATACTAAAAATTTCTGCCTGAACAAGTGATGTATGAATTATTGAAACCAATGACAGTCTGACAAAAGTCCTTTTGTATATCCTAGAAAAGTCGTGGAAGTTGTTTTTGTTAGCACGATAACTCAAAAATGACTCCATGGATCATTGTAAAATGTTACACCTCCCTAGACCTCAGTGCGAATACGAGCTGGCTTGGTTTTGGGAAAAGTCAGTTGCATATATCCGACACTAGGGCGAAATTTAGCTTTAAAAGATTGGTGGGCCATATTTCCATCCGTTGGTCCGCTTTAGTCTAAATTTGGTGTAAATGAATCATCTCGAGGAGATCTATCGGGGGAAGGGTTCTTTCACATTTCATTTAAGGAATTCAATCAGGGGGATTGTTTGTTTAATGCAGGGGATTGGGTTTCTTTCAGGGATATACCCTTTCTATTGGGTACGCCAGTGTAAGAAATACTGTAGAAATACTGTAGAAGACTGAAAAGATTCTATCAGCAGTATTTAAACAGGAATACATTGGGTTGGGCTGACTAACATAATGTGATTATATAATTTAACCATTCTCTTCTCAGAGCCACGCTAAATGAGGAAATGTCAAGATTACACTTTAAGGCAAACGTCTGACTAGCATCTGTCATAGCAATGACTTGGTAGCGTTATTAGCCTGTTGGAGCACATTCTCAGTATCTCAGAGGTATTTGGGATGTAAGCGTCGCAGGTAGAGCCGTAATTATATCAGATTTCTACTACACTATAAACACCAACACAATCATGATTGTGTCTCGTAGCCCTAGCTACAGGAAAATTGTAGATATATCATTACCTCTATCATAGCTGACATGAAAATCACTAGATCAAAGCTCAAATGGACCTAATAAGGTAAATATAAGCAAATTGAGGAGATCATGTGTACAACCTTATTGAAATCTGTGGTATTGTTTGTGAGGACAATTTAGAACAGATTTTTCCCATTATGTATAAAACTATAGCACTGAAGAAATCAGAAAGCGCAAACTTGAGTTATAGCCAGCTTCTTAATCTACTGTGAACTCCAACAAGCTCCAAGTATCTCTCAAATACTCCGTATAGTCGGTCGTCTTCTGATCTTTCCACTTCAGCATTTCTGTTCAGCCCACTGAGCACCCAGCTCCATCCCAAAAGGACCATCAATGGACTCTAAAGGAACCCATAGAAACTGAGCCACCAGCTCCATCACAAAGAAAGATCAAAGGAATCAAGGGATCAAAGGCAGCAATAGATACCTTGTGATGTCACAGCTCCAAAAAGCTTATTATTTTATTTTTAGTTCATGTTTAATACTGCGAAACACGTAGATTATTTAAAATGTTATCGCCTCTAGAATATGCCAGAATCTACCTCTGGGTAAAATTTCATGTCAGGGATCAAAGTGATGGTCCAGTGGAAAGACTTCATCATTTTTTTGGGCAGTGCGATTATTCAAAAATGTGGCAGGATCTTCCAGGTATCGGTTTCTGAATTAGGCCAGCAACAAACAAACATTTTCCTGATTAACCCTCTGGTCAGGTAATTCATGATTAGTTTATTAACTATTATCTCTACAAACCATCAGAAAAATAATGAAACAACACCAACAGCTGGGAGCCAATGGTGATTTCATCAGATGAATTATTTGGCCTGACCAATATTCCAAAAATATGGAGTTAATACTTTTCATAAAATACAAGAGAAAAAAAAAATATCACAGTTGGGAAAAATGATTCAACACAACGTGAATTTTTTGCTAAAAATGTACTTTTAACTATTAAATGATTATCACATGTGGTAAATATGACCATAGTTGATGGATTAATCAACTCATTTTTAAATCAAAGTTCTGAACAGAGTTTTTTTCTTCATCTCCGTGTCAGTGGTTGCGATGTTCTCGACTGTCAGTCAGTGCATTGAAGCCGAAAGCCATTTTTACACCATGTTTTACACTTTCACCCTGTCACAGAAAGTCAACAGAGCCTGCGGCCGAAACATGTGCAGTTTTTTTTAGGCGACTTCATCAACTCCCACACAAAGTTCCAGATCTCTCTAAAAGTGGGGGAAATCGTGGTTGGGGGGGATTCAATAAAGGGACTCTGGTTTTGTTTCGGGAAAGCCGCACCTCACACTCCCTGATACCAACGTGAAGCATAATGACCTTCATTCATACCTGGCTAAAATAAGCCACCTTTTACACAGAGGTGTTAAAGGTGGCTTATTTTACATCCTTGCTCCACTCAGAATCCTGTCAAAGTACCTGGCAGGCAAATGTAGCTTCAAGCTAATCCAATCACAAGGGCTTCTCCTGCCCATGGTAAAAAAAACCAAAATGTTTAAATATAATTGAAATATAATTTTGAAAAAAGGTTTTTAATATGTGATTATGTGAATTCAAAGATCAGAATACTTAATTGGATAGCATAGGAAAGTTATCATAACTGGTTTCACCTTCTTTCTGTATTTCCCTCAGTTTAGTACATTTTTATGCAACATTATTTTCCATGTTACCCCCTTGAACAGAGTTTTTTTAAATCTTATTTTCACTGTCTGCCTACAGTTATGCTTAATATGTTTCCTACTTGTCTGTTGAAGCTGAATGTACGGACTGGGAAAGCTACAGGTGAATGATCTGAAAAACTAAAGTTGTCTAATTAATGTCCTGCTCATCCGTTGAGTTTGGTTGAGTTCATTTTGAGTCTATTTCTTCTTGAAAAATGTGACCCACTCGATTGAACCTGTTTGTAACATGACCCAGAGGCAGCATTTACTGTATTTGCTGAAGAATAAGAGGCCAAGGATAGAGCCTTGGGGGACACCACATGTCAAAGGGCTTACAGAGGAAGAGGAGGAGGCTTTAACCGTGACTGTTGAGACAGTCCTGTTCCAGAAGTAAGATTTTTTTTTGGCATATTTAAGCATGCGAGGACGTACTTAACAGAATAAAGTCACTTGATACGACCAAAAACGCCTAATAAGGTTAAAATAGTTCCATTAAAACATGTTTTACCAACAGGTTGAGAAAAGTGACTATTTTTCCATGAATACAAAATTTCCTCAAGAAATAAGTTTACATGAATAAATGCCCCAAAGAAATAAAATATACAAATAACTTTGGACATTAAAGGTTTTAAAACACGTCATGAAGAAAGAAATTGACACGGTTAAGTTTCTATGAACAGAAAGTGTCGTGTGTGTGGCGTAGATTCAGCAGGAATTTAAGTTGTAAAGCTTAAATTGCTAGTTCACGGGGTTTTAAGGGGCCACAGTGAACTTCTCTGCATCGGCCTTATAAACACAAAGCAGCGTTCACTGATTGTTATCACATTCTGAGGTCGTTCTGCCCCAATCTGAGAAGAAATGGCTGAAAACACACGTTGACTATAAACACTACGTCACATTCATGACCTACCTTTGGTCCAGTAGGCCCAGATGGTCCTTGTGCCCCCATGTCACCGATCTTACCCTGTAAAACCCACAGGAAATCAGCATTTTCTCAATTGACAGTGAGGATCTGAAAAAAGGATATTGCTGACATTGCAGTTTTAATATCTGCGTTATAAGATCCATCAAAAGTTTCATGGCACTGAAACATTCAGAAGTAGCTCCTCATTCAACCGCTGAGACATAATCCGTCGGGTCTCGTGTACGGCTGATGCTGCTAGTAAGAAACCAGATTGTTCTTTGGAGATGTAAATCTCCCTTCGTTCTTCCAAAGAAATTGCTCAGAATCAGAGCGGAGCTCAGACACACACACACACATACGCAAACACTCACAAACACATAAACACACAAACACACAAACACACACACATACGCAAACACTCACAAACACATAAACACACAAACACACACACGTATGCAAACCCTCACACACACATAAACACACAACCGTACGCAAACACTCACACACACATATAAACACACAAACACACACACCTACACGTAAACACACAAACACACACACGTACGCAAACCCTCACACACACATAAACACACAACCGTACGCAAACACTCACACACATATATAAACACACAAACACACACACCTACACGTAAACACACAAACACACATACGTACGCAAACAGTCACACACACATAAAAACACAAACACACACACGTACACACACACAAACACACGCGCACACTCCTTACACACTCACAGAAACATACCGGAGATCCCGGCTTCCCCCTCGGCCCAATCGCACCCGGCGCACCAGCAGCACCCTGAAACATGCAGAAATAAAACTCAAACTTGTCCTTCACATGTGTGTGTGTGTGTGTTTGTTTGTTGGATGGTTTATGTGTTTGTGTGTGTGTGTGTGTGTGTTTGTGTGTGTTTGTCTGTGTGTGTGTTTAAGTGTGTTTGTCTGTGTGTGTGTGTGTGTTTGTGATTGTTTGTGTGTGTGTGTGCGTGTGTGTTCGTGTGAATCTTAATCCATCCCTTATAACTGAGTGCATGCGTAGGTATGTATGCGCACACACCCTGCTGCACATGGGTGATGCATGAGGTGGTGACATCATGTGATGAATGAATCGCCGTCTAGTTCAAACGCCTAGCTTTGGATTGGAGGAAATGTTTAAATAGCTGTTCCCTGAATTAGCAGAAGCTTAAAGTTCCTCTACAGATTGTGTTAATGTCCAATAACGTGTCACAGCAGGAGGTTAACAGTAAAAAAGTCCTAAACGATAAAAGATGAAGTCATGACTGACGTCTTTGGTGATCTTTTTATGAACGGTCATCTTTAATGTTTGGAAGTTGTGATTCTGCAGTTAGCTTGTGTTGCAGCAGACGTACCTTATCTCCTTGGTACCCCGTCTCTCCTGGTTCGCCCCTCGGTCCCACTTCCCCCTGAATTTCACAGCATCAAACAGAGATATAACACAACACACCCCTGACAGAGGGAACAGTAGGAGCTCAGAGACGAACACGTGCGTCATATAAAGCGTTCGCTGTGTACAACATGGAACATGAACAAGCTGCTAACAACATTGTGGTGGAAAATCACAGCTAACTCACATCGATGTCATAAAATGAACTTAAAGGTCCAGTGTGTAAAAGTATAGGGGGTATTTAGGTTTGTATAAAATTCACAACAATGTCATTGAGGTTTTTTTTAGAAAAATCCTGTTTCATCTCCAAAGGAGCGGGTCCGTATGGAGGCGGCCATCTTTGTAAAGAGGTCTTGAGAAGGATTTTGCTTTTTAAGTTGTTACAGTGTTTTGACAAATAGAGGATCATACTTATTATTTAGGATAAGAAAATCAACGGGGCATGAAGCCTGATCGTAAAAGCAAACATGAAGACTCATGAAATGTACAGATGTAGAATCCTCCGGCAGCCTGGAGGCGGCTCGACGCCACCAACCTCTTTCCCTGTGCGGCTGCGGCGGCATTGGCAGTGAGCTTCAAAGCGCCTAGTAATTAAATGTGATCCACTTAACTGAACCTGTATATAATACGACCCGGTGTCAGCATGTACATTATACAGCGTAACGGGCCAAGGTGAGGCACTGGGGGAGACCACAGGTCAAAGCGGCCACCGTAGGGGAGGCCCCTTCCCCAAAATCGTGGGCCTAGAGCGCTCCAACCCTCCTCCTGGGGAGTGAGCGCTCCAGAACCTGCAGCCGTCCGTGGCCCGTTGAGTTGATATCAGTGGGTGAACTGAACGGACCTCCCCAGAACGAGGGTTTCGTTACCCGATCACATTTCCTCTGCGCTGGTGCGATGCAGGTGGCTCAGGAATAATTCACGCAGAGAAGGAGAGGGTGGGCGCCTCCCCCGGATACATTTACACACTGGACCTTTAATTGTTGGCGATGTGGTCAAAACATTAGCAGGTTCTCTGGTAAAATGCAAATTGCAGACACACATTACAGATACACTGCAATAATATAAATATTTAGATCACCTTATCACCTTTCAATCCAGGCAGGCCGGCTCGTCCTGCTGGGCCCTGTCACCGCGAGAGGTAGCAGGGGAAGAAAAAGAGAGGCAATTAGAGAGAGAAAGAGAGACACAGACGGAGATAGCGAGAAAGAGAGCGAGAGAGACACAGAGATAGAGAGACACAGAGAGAAAGAGAGAGAGAAAGAGACAGAAAGAGAGAGAGAGAAAGAGAGAGAGAGAGAGAGAGAGAAATAGACAGAGAAATAGACAGAGAGAGAGAGAGAGAGAGAGAGAGAGAGAGAGAGAGAGAGAGAGAGAGAGAGAGAAGAAAGTGGAGAGGGAGGTTTATTGAGAACACAATGTCTTCACTAACAGAATTCTCTGTCAGGCAGTGGTCTAGTGATAAACAGTAGTCATAAAGTAAGAGGCCGATAAGTGGAGAACTCATCATGCCAACATTTTAGAAATCAGTTCTGAAATGTTGAGTTAGTTTGGGTTTACTCATGTTCGGTGTGAATATATTTTACATTGTTCTCTTGCTTTGTTTTTGTTTCTTTGTTTATTTATATATTATATTAACATATAGTTTTTGTTTTACATCAAACCCATAGATGAAAAGTGTAAATAGATAAGGAAGAACCTGATTGGACAGCTTTTGAAAAATGTTGCCACTTTAACCAAACAATGTTGTGGTTGATTATTATTATTTTTCTTATATCACAAATAACCCTTACAGAGTGGGTAAAAAGGAGAAAACTGATCTTATGTTGAACCGGGCAAAGCGCCAGTATTCAAACTTTAGATGGACCAACATAGTTTCTGATGGACGTTTTAACCTCATAAGTTAATAATAAAGTGTTTTTGCTCACAGAAGTGGTTGACATCCGAGGGTGAACAGCATCTGATTCACAACAAGCTGTTAAAATCTATATTTAAACAAGCCAATAACAAACTAATATTTACACGTGTGCGTATGTATTCAAAGCGCCGCTAAAACCGACAGACCGCTGGGCGATCTACATTGACTTTAACAAGAGAGAGAGGCAGGGTCAAGCAGGGATTTTCATCTCTTCATCCCATCTGGTCTACATGAATTTCTAGCTGTTTTTACTCTTATTTACTTTATTTAGTTTGAATTATTGATCTCCATTACTTACTGTTATAGATTGGAAAACTCACTTTAACACTATTTTAACTGTTAACATGACCTTTATAGTTGTTTTGACTGAGCTTTACTTGGCACGATTTATGTAGCAGCAGGCGAGGGTCATGTGACCAAGATGGGCGATGCAGCATCATGTCCAGGTATAAATTGTGTCATTTTTCAGAGACAGAAAGACCAGGAGGTTACATATTTGGCATTATATCATAGATAAAGCATCTTTCTGAGTATAACACTCACATCTGTCACGGAAGAATGTTTTCAGTTTTTACACAAAACAAAGCTGCTTAATGTGAACGCAACCTTAATAATAATAATAATAATAATATATTTATAATGCACTTTACATTTGGATCAAATCTCAAAGTGCTACAAGGTAAAAGCAGCTAAAAGCATCATTAAAAAAATAAAATAATAACCATATAAAAGCCTTACCAAAAAGCAGCAATGATAATTAAAGTTATAGGTTCTGCTAAACAGGAAAGTTTTAAGTCCTTTTTTAAATGTGTCAGTCGTCTGTGGAGCCCTCAGATGGTCAGGGAACTTAAGGTACGAATGGTCTTATATACTATATAGATAAACGTGGTTTGATTTAGAAACTAACAGTTCAGGAGTGATAATATAATAATAATAATAATAAGAAGCCACAAAAATACCTGCGGCCCCACCATACCAGGCAGTCCTCGCTGTCCCTCGGGCCCTGGGTCCCCCTGTGGAGGGAAAGAAGGTACACACTTGACTAACAAACACACATGAACACACGTCTGATCCTGGCGCAGGTTTTTACCTGACGCCAAACGACACTTTTCACACTGAACTTTGCAGCAGCTTCTATGCAGACAAAAAACATTCATGTTCGTCACGGCCTTAAAAAGCTCTCAGCCTCGCTGTCAGTGAATCTAGCTGTTTCTGAAGGGTGTGGGCTGGACCGCGCTCACAACCAGCCCACAGTATTTACTATAACGGACAAACGCAGAGTGAGAATGACTAGAACATGTGGCTGGTCCAAACAAAAAACACCCTTTACAAGCTTCGTGGTTGAGTTTGCCACTGATGGATGGTTTCTACAAACATGCCAGTGGCACTGATGTATGGTTGCATGCCCACAAATACTATATCTGATTTAACACATGATTTTTGTCTTAGTGTCCTCCAGTGGAAGTTTTTTATTGAGGAAAACCAGAAAGGCGTGCACACTTAAGGTTGCCTCTTTTTAACGAGAAAGGACAATATGTGAAAAGACATCAAAATGTGTCTGTAGCATCATAAACACAAATAAACACAAACATTACTGCATTAATGATATTACTGCACAGCCTCCCGGGTCAACAAGCACATGAGTGAGAAAACATGGCGGTTGTGAACGTCTTTTCATGTCTGCAAACAAGAAATAAAAGAATGTCTTTTATTTGATGTTTCCAAGGCTGTGGAAGCCCAACCGGACCGACACCGATCACACCCACTCCATCAGAAGAGGCTTTTAACTCACTCTGAGTGGAGAGGAAAGAACCAAAGAAGAAGACACTTCAACCTAAATCTGGTGGTTAACCAGATTCCGTCGGTCCACATCCCACACAAAGACTTCGCTCCATGTGTTGTCAAAAACGCAGCCGGACTAAAAAGGTGGTTAGATTATCCCAAGTGTCTCCTCCAATACGCTCGCTTACAGGGCCTGACAGAAACCAGACCGCCGCATTCTTGCACAACTCATTTCCAACCTACCCACTTTGGTTTAGGGCCGTCAAAGCAACACGTTTACACATTTCCTAATATATCTGACATATAACATGCCCCAGTAGAAAGTGCAATCAGAACATAACATATAACTCACCACAAAAAACTCATTTGAATCAAGTGTAATAACTCTTCTCTCTATTCAGCCTGCGTGAGGGAGAGTTTCTGTAATTCATTTTGGCGAGTCACATTCTGGCGAAGACACCATCTACGTGCCAGAACAAACACTTGCAGCACAGTTTCTGCTATTTCTGATCACCCAGCTGCGGTTGAAGCTCCGTGTCACTGCCTCTCAGAATCAGCAGCACCACCCGGGTGTGAACACCGGGGGAGATGTCGGATTAAAGACTGGAGATCGATCCCGTGTCAGAATCACTCCGCCGGAAAATATGGATGATGCCTCAGAAGTGATCTCTCTTTTGATTTTTTTATATATTTTTTTGACAAGGGGACGGGTTCTTTTGGGATTGAAATGATACATAATGTAGTTTTCAAAAAGCAAAATGCAGTTGTTTTCATTACTATTATTAACTATTATTATTATTATTATTAATGAACAAATTCCACAACAGGCCTTAAATCTGTCACTGGTACTGATAGCCAACAGGTTGCCATCAATATCTGTGGTTTCAAACAGATGATCCGTTGTTCCGACCCTGATAGGGAACAGCCAGAAGAAGAAGAAGAAGACTCACTCATGGAAGTACCACCTAACAAGATATTCCATGCTACAATGTTTTCACCTCTGATAATGTTACGGCTGATCAGTGTATCTCCTCCTCTCCTGATTGGCCAGTTAACAAACTTTTTTGTTTACGAGGATAACCTCTATGTATATCATGAGTTTGTTATTTTTAACAGGCTCTGGGTTTTAACTACCCATAAAGAAAGAAAGAAATGCTTCAAAATGAAGCTTTTACCTTTGGTGGTTACAATGTTTTGGCTGAATATCTATTGATGGATCTAATTAAGTTTGACATAATGTCAAAAGGGAAAATCTTTTGTCGGATGGATGGATGAATGAAAGGAGGGAGGGATGGATAGAGAAACAGATGGATGGAAGGAGGATTGGAGGGAGGGATGGATGGATGGAGGGAGGGAGAAATGGATGGCTGGATGGAGGAATGGAAGGAGGGATGGATGGAAGGAGGATTGGAGGGAGGGTTGGGCAGATCGTTAAATGGATGGATGGAGGATTGGGGGGATGGATGGAGGGATGGACAGATTATTAAATGGATGGATGGAGGATTGGAGGGATGGAGGGATGGATGGATAGATGGCTGGATGGATGGATGGAGGATTGGAGGGATGGATGGATAGATGGATGGAGGGAGGGTTGGGCAGATTGTTAAATGGATGGATGGATGGATGGAGGGAGGGATGGAGGGATGGATGGAGGGAGGGATGGAGGGATTGATGGATGGATGGATGGATGGAGGGATGGAGGGATGGATGGATGGATGGATGGATGGAGGGATGGATGGATGGATGGATGGAGGGATGGATGGATGGAGGGATGGAGGGAGATGTATTTCTGTTGTCGGTGTTAAACTTTGGTATAATTCTAATAGTGACTTTAAAACTGTGTTATTTGTTTTCGATATTGAAGAGAACGATTGTAAAACTATTTTTTAAAGGTTAAAGCTCTGAATGACTTGAAGTATTTGTAGGGTAGCTTAGACAAAGCTGTTGGTTTTTTCTTTCCTTTGTACATTTTGTTTACAGTCGCTGTATTATGTTTACAAATGTTGACTGAATAAAAGAAACTGAACTGAAATGTTACAACCTCTAAATACATTTAAAAAGATTATTCCAAACCTCTTTAAGAACACACACATGCACAGACAGACTGTGTGTGTGTCTGTGTGTATGTTTGTGTGAGTGTGTGTTTTAGTGGGCTTTTGTGTGTGTATTTGTCTAAGTTTGTGTGTGTGTAAGTGTGTTTGTTTGTGTGTATTTGTGTGTGTTTGTGTGAGTGTGTGTATTAGTGTGTGTTTGTGTGGGTATTTGTCTAACCGTGTGTCTGTGTAAGTGTGTGTAAGTGTGTGTGTGTATGTTGGCGTTTGTGTAAGTGTGTGTGTGTTTGTGTGAGTGTGTGTATGTTTGTGTAAGTGTGTATTTGTGTGAGTCTGTGTATTGGTGTGTGTTTGTGTATGTGTGTGTGTGTTTGTCTAAGTGTGTGTGTATGTAAGTGTGTGTGTGTGTGTGTTTGTGTATGTGTGTGTGTGTGTTTGTCTAAGTGTGTGTGTATGTAAGTGTGTGTGTGTGTGTTTGTGTGAGTGTGTGTATTAGTGTGTGTTTGTGTGGGTATTTGTCCAACCGTGTGTCTGTGTAAGTGTGTGTAAGTGTGTGTGTGTATGTTGGTGTTTGTGTAAGTGTGTGTGTGTTTGTGTGAGTGTGTGTATGTTTGTGTAAGTGTGTATTTGTGTGAGTCTGTGTATTGTTGTTTGTTTGTGTATGTGTGTGTGTGTTTGTCTAAGTGTGTGTGTATGTAAGTGTGTGTGTATGTAAGTGTGTGTGTGTTTTTGTATGTGTGTGTGTGTGTGTGTGTGTCATAAATGCAGACCCTTCCTGCATGCATGTTTGCACATCTGTGCTTGATTTTTGTTTTTTCCTTGTTGGATTATACAAAGTTTAAAGCGTGGCACTGATTTGCTATCGTTTTGCGATAAATACAGCTGACTCATCGCATATGCTTGATCAGCTGGTCTACACCCACCATTGAGACGGGGTTTATTTAAGAGTTAATAGGACTTTTATCACGTGACCCCCGTCACACGTGTAAAAACAGTAACTGCAGAATCAAAACTGTTGATTTTAAATAAAAACTTAAAAATGACGCCTGTATGTTAAACGTCTCTAAAAAGAGAAGAGTTACAGTCGGTGCCTGAGGCGAGGGTTAAGTCCTGCTCACCCATCCAGATGCGTCTAGGATACAAAACGACCCTCCGAGCATCCCAGTAAATCTGCGTGCTGCGGAGACAGCTGACCTGTCGACGTGACGCCTTCAGTGTCGGCGCAGGAACGTTGGATCTGTTGTGCTGACATGAACGATTCTGTCGTTCAGGCGGCTGTGTGCTTTATGACACATTTACAGTAAGCCCACTGCCTTCTCTCCACTGCTGGTTTGACTCCGGGCAGTAATCAGTGGGTTCCTCCCAGATAGTTAACCCGTTAACGTTTAAGGTCTGTGATTAACGGTTTCCATCAATCCCACAGGAGCCGCCTCTTTTATAACTGTAAATTATGCCTCAGCGGGATTTAAACAGAGTTTGACTGGATGAATAAATGAATACGACTGAAACCGAGGGACACAACTGACTGACATTTCTGTCAGGTAGACAATGAATGGTATATGCCCAAAAAGACCCCAATCCCATGCATTGTACAAGCAATCCCCCCGATTGAACTCCTGGAATTAAATGTAAAGTTAAGTCTGAAAAGCACCGATTTTCTAAAAGGAGCTCCCCCTAGTGCCGGAAATCTGCAAGCAAACTTTCCCAAAATCAACCCAGGTTCTTCCTCACATTACAGTCTATGTTGGTATAAATAGTTGTTATAAATTTTAAATGAATGAATTAAGTTTTTGAGTGATGACTAATGGCGGTGGAGGCGACGGACGTGGATGCAACGACCTTGTCATAATATCCCTGACTTTTACAAGTGGTCGAAAGAAGCCAGGTGATTATGAAGCTTTGAAGGCGTTTCACTCTGGGGATCATCCTGGCAGGTCCAGCGAGGAGGAGACCCAGAACTGAACCTGACCCTGAAGAACTACGTATGTCATCTGGCATGAAAAACCCAGGATGAGCTCAAAAGTGTTTCTGCAGAGAGGGATGAGTGAAAAACCCTGCAGTCACCGTGACCGTTCTTCAGATGGATGGATGGATGGATGGATGGAGGGTGGGAGGGAGTGATGGATGGAGGAAGGGAGGGAGGGATGGATTAATGGTTGGATGGTGGGAGTGATGGATGGATGGAGGGAGGGAATGATGGATGGATGCCGGCTGGATGGATGAGGGATTGAGGGATGATGGAGGGAGGGATGGATGGAGGGATGGATGGATGGAGGGATTGAGGGATGGATGGAGGGATGGATGGAGGGTGGGATGGATGGAGGGTGGGATGGATAGATGGAGGGTGGGATGGATGGAGGGATTGATGGATGGATGGACGGTGGGATGGATGGATGGAGGGATGGATGGAGGGATTGATGGATGGAGGGTGGGATGGAGGGTGGGATAGATGGAGGGATGAATGGATGGAGGGATGGATGGATGGATGGAGGGATTGAGGGATGGATGGAGGGATGGATGGATGGAGGGTGGGATGGATGGAGGGTGGGTGGGATGGATAGATGGAGGGTGGGATGGATGGAGGGATTGAGGGATGGATGGAGGGATGGATGGATGGAGGGTGGGATGGATGGAGGGTGGGATGGATGGATGGATGGAGGGTGGGATGGATGGAGGGTGGGATGGATGGAGGGTGGGATGGATAGATGGAGGGTGGGATGGATGGAGGGATTGATGGATGGATGGACGGTGGGATGGATGGATGGATGGATAGAGGAAGGGAATGATGGATGGATGCTGGCTGGAGGGATGGATGGATGGATGGATATTTACAACCTCTGCCTGCCCCGCTGCTGCTCTGCTCTCAGCCGTAGCACCACCCCAGCATCCACCTGTCGGCTCAGTTTAAGGGAGTATAGAATACCTTTACATAAAACATCTGTGGAGGTCGCAGCCTTGACATCAAACTAAACCCATGACTCCATAATATCCCCGTCTTTTCCACAATATAACTTTGTTCTATTGATGTACAAATAGAAATCAATCGTGACTTGTCTAAATGAAATCCGATCAGAGCGTCAGCATGGCCGTTAGCTCTTAGCTTGTTGCTGCTTCCCAGCAAGAAGGTTCTGGGTTCAAATCCACCGGGGGACTTGTTATCGTTCTGCCTGGTGTTTGCGTGGATCTCCTCCAGGAACTCTGGCTTCCTTCCAAAGTCCAAAAACATGCAAAACGAGAAAATATACATGTCTCCCTGTCAGCCAGGATAGGCCCCACCCCCCTACGAGTCTGTATAGCATAATGGTAACTATTAATAATAAAGGTTTCATGTTATCAGTTGTCAAGTGTGACAGCATTTTTTTTCTTTTTACAATATTCAAATAAATGAATAATATTAAAAAATAGGTACATCTCCTTAATTTGTCTAAAAGGCGTGATTGTAATAATGAGAACCCAGGTAATTGAGTAGTTCTGGTGAAGTAAGAGGCCATATCACCTTTGGTTTTACTCTCTATAAATCCACATTTCCATAACGGTGGAAAATCTTTTATGTCATTTTCATTCCTGCATACCTTCAAACTCTGTTTTCAGAACTTTCTGAAGCATTTGGACTTTTTTTTTTTGGCGCTGAGCTGAGCAGGGAGTTAGCGATGCTGAGGACACGCGACGGGCAGCCAAGTCATCAGTTCCCATGGATTAAAGTGATTCCACGGTAAGAAATATGCTACTGTCACAAACGACTCAGAACCCTGGCCCGAGCTCAGCGCATCCCCCCGCTTCATCATGAGAAACCTCATTTGTAAAGGATTATATTGTCTGTCTATAGAGCCGCTTTCACCTTATCGGCTCCCGGTATCTGTTTCTACTTACAGCATTTGATCTTGCGATATTCCGGCCGAAGTGCTGACAAATTCTGTCTCATCCTGTCCTAGATTCATTTCTTTTCCCCTGATGGGTCATCAGTCTCTGCCGGCGGTTAAAGATGGAATAAGTTTGGTATACTGAGAGTTGAGGAAAGACAGTTGATGGTGATAATGCGACCTAATTAATGTTCGGACGCCGTATTACTATTAATAATCCCAAAAGGTCGGGTATATTACTGAACTGTCATGCCGCTGCCATCCTTCCAGTTAACGCGATAACTCAAATACCATATCATGGATCATTTTCAAATTTTATACCAACATAGACCTTAGTGTGAGGAAGTACTGGACTGATTTGGGGAAAGGTATGTTGTATATAACTAACACTAGGGGGCGCTTTACATCCAAAACATTTTGGGCCATAAGTTGTCAGAAGTTCTCACTAGGGGGAGTTTTCCAGACATAACTTCTTTTCTTCTGATTTGGTCAAAATTTAGTTCGCATAAATCAACTCAAAGTTTATTTTCCTCTTAGAGATCAGATTTTATCCACTAGAGGGGGAGATTTTTTACGAAATTTTTTTTTTCGTAGTAGTATTTATTAGTATTTAGTCCAAATTTGATGTATATGAATGGGATGACGGACATTTATCTCGTATATATGTATCTGAGTAAAAAAGTTAATGTTTCCCTTAATAGGGGCAGCTTTTTTATTTATGAAAAAGAAATATTGTTGGATATAACTTCACATTTAATTTGAGGAGATCAATCAGAGCGATTGCTTGTACAACGCAGGGGGTTGTTGTTCTTCTTGAGGGGTATACTCTTGCTGTCAGGGAGCGACAGCATAGCTCAGTTGTAATTCAGTACCTTTGCAGACGTTCTTCTCTCTACAGGCATTTGTAAATTTGTCCAAATTTAAGATTTTCCATCCTTTTTTTCCCTTTATATCTCAGCTATGCTTTTACAACTTCCTCTTGGAAGCTTTTGGAAGTCGAAGGCACAGTCGCGCCAAAGGGGTTAGTGGTGTCGAGGACAAATGATGGGCAGCCAAAACAAGAGTTCCCGTGGATTTACTTTGGATGGATGTATTTAACTGGTAACAAGCTGCTGCCTTGGCTGAAGTGTAGCACATCCTGCTTGTCATCATCCAAAGCTAACCGCTTGAGACAAAAGGAAATGCAGATGGACAGAAAACAACTGGAGCAGCGCTATGAGTCACATGATTGGCCGACAGACAGACATACAGACAGACAGACAGACGGACGCATTAATAAAGGTTTAGAACTGAAGCTCACCCTCAGCCCAGGAAAGCCGGGGATTCCAGTCCCACCTATGGGTCCCTGTGGAACATCACAGTGACATCATCAGTGCACGGGGACAGCACCTTTAAAGTACCTTATTACAAAGACCGCTTTAAAAAAACAGGATTTCATGCATCAAATCGACATCAGTGGTAATAAAGCCACTTCATACATTGCTAATTATACCCCCAAATCAGTTCATTCTGGTTGAGATGTGTAGAAATGACCAGGGATGACACTCGTCTGATTTATGTGTTTCATCATCTACACTATAAAACTGAATAATATGAGACCAAAAGATAAGACGGGATGTTTTATTTGGTTATTTATCTTCTGGGGATTTATTTTCAATATGGATTTACGATTGCAATTCTTTATTTTTCCTAATCCATTTTCAACTACCTTCTATTACGTGTTATGAATTGGGGTCAAAAGGTGAAACTACGCCGTCACACGCAAACGTCTTTCCAGACGTATATATTATACGTACGTGAGGACAAAACAAAAAAATGGTATGTAATGTCCAGGTTGTTAGGATTCTTCTACTTTTACATATTTCTCGCTTCCAACACTTTAAATTTTAGGACTAAATGTTTTAAATGTATTATTAATAGCTCCGACCCAAACTTAGCCGCCAAAGCAAAAATCAAAGGTATTATTTTCACTTCTCAGTAACTTTCCCTCTTTTATGTAGTTTTTCATCACCGACAGGACATTTGTGTTCAATTTTCTCCTAGTTGCTATGATTTACTGAATTATGGCCAAAAACATCTATTTTACATCCAAGTAGTGTTGACCTTTAACCTTTTCACCTTCACCGGATGAAAGAATTCTTTCAGAAGACCCCAGAGATTTCTCCTTCAATCCGCTAGACCTGCCAGAAACAACCTGATGTTTCTGTTGGGACTAGTCTTTTATATTTTCTGTAACTGGCGAGAACCGGGATCGAGCAGGAAGAGGAAGGGGCTTTTTTTTCTCGTGATGGAGGCGAGGACAGAACAGGTGGAAGAGGCCGATGCTGTCATGACTTTGGTTTCTGTTTGATGTTTATTTTGTAGTTTACTGCCTGACATTGTTTTGCTAATAATGAATCATCCTACTCTAGTCTTAACGTTTACTGTCCAGCAATCTGGGTTTTATGTTTTATTAATTCCTGTCTTATTTAGACATCGTCCCTTGCTTTTCACTTCCTGTCTGCTCTTCTAACGATCAAACCAACATTTGTCCCGTTACTCCCTCTAACTTATTCCCAGTTTCCCTTCTTCATACCTCCTATCCTGGTTTACCCTTTGTGAGTTTTCCTTCTCTCTTCCTGGTTCTGTCCATTCACTGTCTCCTGTTCCTCCTTTCTGTGATGTCACACGCCTCTCCTCCCCACACTGATTGGCCGTCCTGCCCTGATTGAGTTCACCCATGTTTCATTTTCTTCTCCCTCCTTCTGTTTCCCAGTCTTTGTGTGTCTCACCTGTTTACCGGTTTGTGACGTTCCGTTTAGACTCAAAGAAGAAGCCATTCCTCCTCTTTTCAGTGTTTTTGTTACGCACCTTCAGAGGGTTTCTTCTAATACTTGTCCTTATGCCTTTATTAGATTTGACTCTGCTTTTCAATGATTGATTAACGCGTCTGAAACCTGCCCGTTTCCCTCCCAATATTAGCAGAATCCCTCGGGGACTTTGTTGGCCCATTCGGACTTCTTCGCTGTTCTGACCTCCTGATGATTTTTGGATACAACACTGGATTCTCATTATTTCTTCATCATTCATTCATTAAAAGAGCGGAACTACATCCCTTAAGTCCCTGTGGCGTATCTGCACATGGGTCCTCTATTCTTTGGACTGCTCAACCATTGATTCAGGGGTAGATAAAAAGTGAGGGACGCTACAGTCGCCAGGATGTGGTCAGGTGTTTCTCACCTCATTGCCGTCAGGACCGGGAGGCCCCCTTTCTCCCACAACACCCACAGGACCCTGTGGAGAAAGAACATCAACGTTCATTAAAGGAAAGAGCAACCATTGCCACTTAATGGAGTATCGTGTCACCTTTCCTCAAGCTGTTGATCAATCAAGAACATCTGGAATGTGCAAACCTACAACAATGCCTTCAGCGTTCCCTAGAAAATGGTTCTTTCTCACCGCAAGTTAGATCCTTATTCTTAAGCAACGCCCGTATTTAGATTCTTTCCTCATGAAAACATCTACCCAGGACGTGGAGCCACAGCTGTGCCTGAAGAGACACCAGTTCCCATTCCTGATGATTCAAGTCACATGTAAATCTGTCTGTAACTCTGCAGAGCGAGGTTGTGCCACATGGCTGAAACTGTCAATAATACGACCCAGTAGCAGCCTGTATATGCTAAACAGTAAGGGGCCGAGGATGGAGCCCTGGGGGACACCTCAGGGCAAAGGGGCAACGGTGGAGGAGGCATTAACCGTGACTATTGAGAAAGTCCCATTCGATAAGTACAATTTCTTTTTACATAAAAAAGAGAAGTGAGGAATTAGAAAACAGAATTATGTCACTTCAAATATCCACAAAAATGATCGTTTTCTAAATCAAAGCTTTACCAAAAGGCTGCGTTAAACTTGTTTGACCAAACAATTTGTCCTTTTAGGATAACTTTAACACCCCGAAGAAATAAAACACTTAAAGAAATCTTTTTCCCGCATTTTTTTTTCTTGCTGAGGACCCTGAAGACCCCTCAGGTACTTATTGTATAACTAACAACAGGACAAACCTCTTCCTGCAATATTAAATAAAGCGAGAGCAAAAAAAGATTCCTGAATCCATCGCAAAAGTACTTTCCTCCCGCTAACTGGCCGAAAAGCAGAAAAGCTGATGACTTAACCCCCTCTGTGGACGAGATAATGCTCATTTAATGACAGAAGATAAGATGCTGTGTTGGTGATCTGGTGGACTGTTTTCAAACAGCTGGGATACACTGGGCCAGATATCTCTCAGCGTCTCGTTAAAAAAAAACCCAACTCTTTGGATCAAAAAGGTTCTGGGCTGACTGCCTCCTTGGAGGCTTCAATACAGATAAACTTCAGGTTCGTAACTTTTCACATCGTGAGGACCGAACGTTGCTTTCCATCTGTCTCCCCCTTAATCAAACCGGCCTTTTTTTTTTATTTTTTTTTATTAATCCCATCCTGGAACTACTGTGGCAATGAAGTGTTAAAATCCAGGCCTTTAAAGATTTCCAGTGTGATTTGTCACACCTTGAATAGCGACACCTTTAAAAGGAAACATTCCGCTCCGTTCTGTCTGCACTGATTCAGCTTTCCTCCGGCTTGAAGTTATTCAGAGCGACACGCGACGCATGCTAATGAATCTTCTTCTGATGTCGCTTGGACTCCTGTGGCTGGGAAGTACGTCTACTTTAAGTCGACACTTTGTGGTTGATGCAAACCGGATGATCAAACCGACCCGTCTGTAATGAAGCCGTCCACCCGCCAACTAATGACAGATGACTCACCATATATATATTTAAACTTACATGTCTTCCTTTGAGGCCAGGTTTTCCAAGAGGACCAAGAATTCCCTAGAAAAAAGAATAACATTTAGACATGAAAGTCCCAAATAACCGAGGTAAGACGTTTTAACCACAAGACTGAAATGACACTTATCATGAATATTTGTCTGATTTTTAGTCAAAATATTATTCTGCACTTGATTTAAGAGACAATTACTGAAAAAGTAAGATTTCACTGAGATGAAAGGAGTTGTTTTTAAGCAGTTGAACATCTTTTTTGTTCATAGAATCTTGAAAATATCTCAAATGCTCAAAATCCGTATTTCCAGCGATTATAGAGAGAAAATTTATCTTCAAATGGTTAAATGTTACTCTTTGATCTCAGTTCAACGTTGTTATTCTCTTAAATCTATATTAGTGTCACTAATGAATAGACAAAAACTTAATAAATTAGGGAAAGATAAAACAAAAAGTACGGCATAAATCGCTGTTATCAACTGGCATAACACTAAAAGAAAGAGCTAACAATAGCTAATAGCAATAGCTAACCTGATGTGAGCACTTTCATCATCTCTTAACAGCAGCGAAAAAAAAAAAAAAAAATCAAAACTTTATAACTTAATTTAGTGTGATCAAGTAATACACACCAAACACAAAACAAAGAATTATATATATTGAATATTTGGGAATAATGTCTAGATGTTCCACCTTCAGCAGCAACATCTGAAACCAAACACCTCTGATAACCGGAGATCAGTGTCTGACATCACCGTGGCTGAATTCTGGCCCACTCTTTAAGCAGAACAACTTTAATGAAGTAGACGTAGGTGGTGTTTAGGTTTTTTAGCATTGACTCTATGAGAAAGTTTTAATTGTTCAACAGGGTGAGGGCCTGTGGGAAGAAACCGTTCATGTGGCGTGATGGTTCTATGTTCAGAACCCTGTAGCGCCTGCTGGACGGGAGTAGAAGTGTGTTGGAAGTATCGTTGCCGACCCGTTTCCTGACCCTGGACATGTGAAGGTTCTGGATGGATGGATGGGTGGCAGGTTGGCTCCACCGATGTGCTCTAAGGCCCTGACAGTCCTCTGGAGTCTCTTCCTGTCTGGTTTGGTGGCGGATCCAAACCAGACAGTGATGGAGGTGCTGAGGACGGACTGGATTGTTGGTGTGCTGGTTGAACTTCCGGAGTTGGCTTAAAAAGGAAACCTTCTGCCGGGCCTCTTTGAATATTGTCTTGATAATGGAGGTCCACTTTAGGTCCTTGGAGATTTTGGGTCCCAGAAACCTGAAGGTTTCCAGCGCCGACAGAGTTGTAGTGGATGGTGAAGGGGACCAGTGGTGTGGGGCTGTGATTGACACTATACCCATAAAATGAACTTGACTCCCACTGGGTGGCACAGTGGCGCAGTGGTTAGCGCTGCTGCCTCACAGCAAGAAGGTGTCGGGTTCAAATCCACATCTGCCGGCCTTTCTGTGTGGAGTTTGCCTTCACTCCCTGTGTCTGTGTGGGTTCTCTCCTGGAACGCCACCGTCCTCCCACAGTCCAAGAACATGTGATATTGGTGACCTATAAGTGTGTGTGGTTGTGTGTCTGCCCTGTGATGAACTGGCGATTTGTCCAGTGTGCACCCAGCCTCTTGCCCGATGTGAGCTGGGATAGGCTCCAGCCCCCCGTGACCCTGACCAGGATAAGGAGTAGATAATGAGTGAATGACTCCCACTAAAGTGAAAAAGTTCTGCAGTCTGCCGGGATCTTGGTGGAATCCAGGAAGGTCAGTCACCTCCGGAAGGTTCACTAAGTCTTCCCCATTTGCAGATAATGGGTCTCAGTGTGGATCTGGAACCCCTCCCAAACTGATGTTTTTACATCACTTCATCCTCTTTGTCATTTCTTGTGGAATTTCCTTTGATTTTGGCATAGTGTTCTACTGGTGAGACCTACGAGGCAACTTCCTGCTCCTGAGAATGGTCTATGTAAGAGATGCATGACTGGGGGCTTGTAGTAATCTGGCCTGGGTGGGTCCGGTCCAGCTGGAACCTGTCGTTAATTCAGTTTGGTAGTTTTTTTTGGATGTAGTTTCTTAGTGGGTAAGAAACTTTCTCACACTAGATTTATGTATCATTGAATGAGATAATTGGGTTGGCTTCGTTAAATGTGTGTAAATGATGTATTAGATACACACGGGTAGGAAAAGTCAGGAGCGGTCCAATAGAATATTCATAGAGCTGTATCGGAACAGACAGGGTTTGGAACACCTTCTTCTAATACCGTCGCAGGTTGCACACGAGAGATTGTTAATACGGCCCGTTGTGTGCCAGGATTCAAAAAATGATTTTATGACATTGGCAGAAACCAAGCTGGTTTAACGGAGCCATAAAGACCAGGATGTCCTCGAGACTCGACTCTCGCAAGAAACTCAGGAATGAGTGACATCATTGGATCAGAGCCTAAATGGAAAATATAAATGTTCTTCCTCGCATTTCATTCTGCAACCAAGTAGTTCTATTGCCATAAATTATGCCGCTAAATATCTCCTGTCAAGCATTGTTGTACTCAGACAGTTTAAAAGTTCTGCTTCAAATCTCTGCACGGTTAGTAGCTCCACATATATACCGGAACAAAGCTGAATCCAGAATGCTGATTAGAGCGAAAAATAAATCTCAAAAAACCTCGAAGATAGGAAGACGTGAAGACAGGGACATGGTTAGAGATAAATGTGTACAATGTTGGGGGGGGGGGAAAGGAGGTGTCCCAGAACACAGGAAACATTGCCGATAAAAGGATCTCGACATCATGTGCAGCTAATAAATAAAAGTATATGACTCACTTTCTCCCCTTCCAGGCCCAGTAGTCCAGCGACGCCAGGAATCCCGATGAAACCCTGGAAATTAGCAAAGGTTCAAATCGCGTTAGCAGAACGATAGAAGAAAAAGAATCCAAGTAGTGTGCGGAGAATCTTTGAGACGTTCAGGGACCGCCAGACGGATGCTCCTGGGGGGGAATACAACAAACGATCCCTCTCTCTCTGAGAAGGTTCAGGATAAATGTAATACGATTAGAAGCAGAATCTGTGATCCGCTCACTGACAAGAAAGCTGAAACTTTAAGAAGATGCTGCGGAGCAGGGCTGAAGTAATCGATTATCTTAGTAATCGAGTATTCTATCCATTATCCTGGCGATTCCAGTTATTAAATCTCTTTTGCTTTGTTCAGGAGCGATAGTTATACATGAAAGAAAAATATGACAGGTGTCAAATTGTACAATACAACCAATTGTTGCCCCTTTTTTAAAAAAAAACAACAACATGTATTTTGCTTGAATTGCAATGATAAGAGTCAACAGCTTTAACAACAAATGAGATAGCTTGTTTATAGATCTATCCTGGGGAACTGTAATGGTTTCCAGCGCTTTTTGAATTTCTTCACAACATCAGTCTATCACGGCTCCTGGTGGTTATTCTTGGATGTGTTTCTGAAGTTCATTTCTTACTTTTCCCATTTGTTCTTTTGAGAGTTTGTGTTTAAAAACAAACAGTTTGTAACTCCACCTCTACAGTTGTCTAGATCTCAATTTGAAAGGGCCTTCTCATTTGCAAAGGGAATTAACGTGGATCATTTTTTCATTTTCTTCCCATTTTCTTCGGAAGAGGAGGCCATGTAAACCCGCCTAATGTCTCAGTTTATGACCAAGGAATCGCGGTCCAAACACACATTCACCAACAGCCACAGTCCCTATCACAGTCCGTCAGTCTTTGTCTGACTTTATAACCTCCCCGAATTTGAGGCAGAGTGAGCATCTGTCTGATTCAAAGATCCCATTCGTTTGGATTTTCGGTAGATTTTCTTGTCATTTTTATTCCTTATCCCAGCTTCAGTAAATCAGAGTTCACTCAATCAAACTTATTTTACACCAACATTATCTTTTTTGTCTGCCTCTGGTACTGGTTCCCAAAAAGTGGGATATTACGTAATTTTAGATTGAATACCCATATAGAATGTAGAGCGTGGAAGAACTGGATTGATTTTGGGAAGGTTTGGTTGTGTATTTCCCAAACTATTGCGAGCTTTATCTTCATAAACGTTTTCGAGCCCTAATTTCTCACCCGTTGGTCCGATTAAGTCGAAACTGGGATCATATGAATCGACTCGAGGAGATCGATCTTCAATGCATCATATTTTACTCTAATAGCGCGTACTAGATATTTTTATTTAATTCTATTTTTATTTATTGACATGCTTTAATGATTTACCGTCTTATGAATTGTGTTCTGTGCAGAATGCCTTCATGGTGAAACCGAAGGCAATCATGTTTTACTTCTAATAGTCCATATTTTATTTACTAGGGGGATCCTTTTTCATACAAATTACCCTGCTTTTCTTACATAACTTCACGTTTAAATGTATTTTGGAGAAGCATAATCAGGTGGATTGCTTGTACAACGAAGGAGATTTGGGGAAATACCCCTGCTGTCAACAGTGTAGGTCTAATTATTACCCGTTCCTGCTTTTGAAGATCCTGAGTTCACTAATTAAAACTCACTTTAAACGTATTTGAACCTTTTTTTTCGACACCCACTTCTGTTTATGCTGTGCCACAACATTCTGACGCTGAACCCGGAGCCTCCCCTCACCTATGGTATCCGCCTCCCGTTTCAGGATAAAGGAATACATCGCCAAACACACAGAGTCAATTAATCCAACACATGCGAGCCATTGCATGCGCAGGAGGTGTTTGCTGATACCAGCCACCAGAACTGGAATGGAAGAACTCTGGTTCTGTCTGCTTTCTGTCCTCCCAGTTTATCTTAAGCCGATCGGAGTCGGGTGCTGCGTCGCCGATCGCCCGGAGAAGTGCAGTGTTTGTTGTGAAGTGGTTTGGATGAAGCCACAATAACAGAAGCCAAAAAAGTTGGACTGTTCTGAACAGGCACTTTTTAAACGGGCTCTGCAGTAGTTACAAGATAAAGTCGAGGACATTATTCAAATTTGATAGATATGCATATACATCGTCGTCCTGCCTAAGTTGTTTTTTTTCATTGTATTGTGTCGTGGCGTCCTCTTCTTCATCTGCCTGTCTCAATCCCCCTCAATAATCCGAGACATTCTTTTTTCTCCTTTCTTCAGGCGCTGCAGCGATCTACTGAAGCTCCCTCTGTCACTGGTTAATTTGACCCCCTTCTCTCTGCTTTCATACTTTTTCCGGATCTGTTTATCTTCCTCCGTCTGCTCTTTGTTCTGCTCTCCAGTTTTCGGAGGCCATTTCTGCCAGCTGAGAAATGAACTTATAAAAAGAACCATTCAGCTGCCTCACATCAAGCGGCGTGTCAGATAAACGGCTCTCTGGAGCAAAGCGGAGGGCCTGACACCGTTTTAATCCTCTCAGGATATTATGTGTTCATTCCAGTGCTGCTGGAGAAAAGAGGGCAGAACCGGAGCATAGAGGAACTTGTACTTACACGGACACCTTTAGGCCCCGGGTTACCTTCTGGCCCTGCTGATCCCTGCAAGAAATGAGAGATTGGAGAGGAGAACCTATTGTGACAATACCTGCAAGATCAGCAATTTCAAATGGAAAGGAAAATCTAAATATACACGACTTTAAATGCTCCAATAAGAGAAAGACAGCGGGTTTGAGTGACAGCTGTTGTTTTAGTTACATTAGATGGTTCCTTATCTACACTACTAGCAGTATGACAAACAAGAAGACATCAGCATTTAATTTTAAACAATACTTGTAATATATCAAACATGGAAAATAAATGATTTTCTTGCATTTCCTAAATCCAACATGGCTAATAAACACACAAAATCAGAAATCAGTTGTTATTACACATTTATAACCATTATTTCTCTCTCCGTGGAGTTTTTTGACAGGGGAACGAAGATTTCAAGGGGATCAATGGAGGAACTGGGGGCATATTTTTGTATTTTTTACTGCACCTGCCTGCCAGGGAAACCTGCTGCCCCGGTGTCCCCAGGAAGTCCTGGTGTGCCCTGTAGCAGGGAGAGAGTGAGAGAATGAATTAACAGTGAATGGGTAGATCAGATGGATGGATTAAGTGAAAGCAGAGACACACAGAACTCTACCAGTGTTGGGAACCGAGGAATAAAACAAGCCCTGTTCTTTCTGGAGAACAAAACTGTCCATTAACGGAACCTTTCTCTACAACTCCTCCCTCACTCGCTCATTCTGCTGTGACACCGTAAAACACCCGCTGACGCTGCTGTCCAGTGAAAATTAAAACATTTATCAGGTGGAGTAGAAATTATTATAGTGTATTTGCAAATATATCAGAACTTCATAGTGAGAAATTATCTTTTTTTTTAAATTAAAATTTGATATTATATTGATCTGAATAGACCATAGATTTAAAAAAAACTAATTTTGAAGCTCTAGAGAACGTTCTACCCTTCACTGTGCATACCACTTTATTATTCTCACATGCTGACTCTCAGTTATCCCCTTCACTGACCACCTCTGTAATCCAGTCCTGGCGACACCTTCATCACTAGCCTTTCATCCTACTGCTGCCCTCTATCAGAATATTATTCCCTCCATTCATCTCGCGTCTTCATGCCGCTGGTTGGCGCAACCTCTACCTCTGAATCCTAGTCATGGAAGATCCATCACCTTAAAAATTCATCAGTCCCAGCACAGTCATCAGCCACCACCACCAGTGTCCAGACTCCAAAGGTCTGGACATATCTGCCGCTGCCGAAAACCTCCTGACTGACTGTTCAACACATACTGTCTCGTTCAACCTCTCTCTCGCCTGATTGAACCTTTTGATGGAAATCACAAGAGTGTTTGTAATAAGTGTTGGCATTTTTTATGAGGTGGGGAGTTTTTCCATCGAGAGGCGGATAAACAGACGATATCAAGAACCAGTGAATATTGAGGACAGCTGTCGGACCGAGCCGACTGGTGATGCACCGGCACAGCTATGTGTATATATACATATGTACTGACTAATCTTATTTGTGTATAAAGATTTGTGTTTATACCGCTGGAAGGAAAAATCATTCAACCCCCACTGGGTAGCTTTTCTATGCAAACTATGGAACTTTATCATCTGGTAGCAATAACCCAATCACAAGTAGTGTTTAAATAGATCAATATAAGACATTTTAAGTTAGATTCCAGACAAATTGCTACTTAGATGACTACTGCAGTTTGAAAATCATTCCGACCTTGCACAGCATCCGTCTAACGAGCACACGTGCAAATCAGATTTGGTAACCTCCACCAGCGAGAGCGGGAAGAAGTGACGCGACGGCTGCTGTTTGTTTGTCTCTGCGTGTTTGTAAGCAGGATAACTTCATCAGCCTTGAACGGATTTCAAAGTAATTTCTTGGAACGGTGGGAACCGGGGAGGGGGGCTGGTGATAAGGTTTTGAGGATTATCCAGATGAAGGAGGTTTTTTTTTTATGACTTAAATAAACGTTATGACCCGCCCCACTCTGATTGCCATAGGTTTGATGATAAAGTTTTTTCCATAGATTAAGATCTTTCAATGAGGAGCAACGTGAAAAATGTTATCGTTGTGCCAAACCAGTCAGAGGCAGAGTTGGGGTGGGTCATGACAGCACAGAATTAGGATTTATGAACTCTCTTGGTGGATGTACGTGTTAGTCGACTTCAGCAGTCGAGCCCCTTAGTTTTTATTTCTGTGAAGACATACATTTATAAAGGGACTCCATTTTTGAACGCCAAGATTAACACCACCACTGAACGAAAATCAAACAAAAAGTCGATCCAGTAGCCTAAGAAACATCCAAATAAGACACAGAAGTTTTGGGGGCTAGTTCTGTCAAGCGATGAAACCAAATTGGGCCTTTTCTCGCAAAATGGATCAGCAGGATGTGAGGAGGAGGAAGTATGAAGCATACCCTTGAAGTTATCTTACAATGACGCGCGGCGGTAAATAAGGGATGATCTGAAGCTGCCTTGTTTCCTCAGGTGGCGTAAAGCTGCAGTTTAGAGGGTACGATGGATTCTATATCAAGTACCAAGAAATCCCTGAGGAAGACCTCCTTGTCGTCCGTTAAGAGGATGAAGCTCGGGCGTCATCGGACTATAAGGACAATTATCCTAAGACATGTCAGTCAAGACTTGGTTCCAGAAGGAGTCGCCGCGACTCCAATCCCACAGAAAAATCTTTGGTGGGATTTGAAGAGGGGGCTGGCAGAACCTAAACCTTACAGCGATGGAAGCATGAGGAGTGGGCTTCACAAAAAATTGGAATCACAAGGTGTCTACGAAGCTCTGAAGAGCTTGTCATCATCAAGAGAGAATCATTTTGAGACTGCAGCAGTCGGACGGAGGAGCGCGTTGTGTTGTACACGGAAAATAAACATGCGATGTCTGTTGAAGGAATCTGCTTCAAACACACTTGTTTGATTTGATTATTGGAAACAGCCGATGAACCGTTTATTATCTTCTAATATACCAATAGGGTTGAATCATTTGCTCATAACTGTATGACTGCCTGAACTCTAATCATTGTCTGTGAGGTTTTTATCTGATTCAGATGTCAATCAGTGCTAATAAAAAGTGCAAAACTGGCAAAATGCTACCTCTCTCTCACTAACACACACACACACACACACACACACAGCCACACCACTTACTGGTTCTCCTCGCTCACCGGGTGGCCCCGCAAAACCTTTAGGACCCTTGCAAATACAATAGGGAGAATAGCATAAATTAGTGTACATTTGTTTTCAGTACATTTCTCAAAAGATGCGTTTGATTTCCAGCTCTGAAAATCCCTGTTTCTGTAATCCCAAGGAGGCGGGTGGTGTTTGTGGTGCTGTGAAGATCTACGGTATGCGGCTCAGAGGGAAGTTTGCTAAGGGTGGAAGCAGCTGACGATGATACTTGTGTCTTTTAATGTGTCTAAAAAACTGTCAAGGACTGATGATTAATATGTGTGTAATATAACACTTTACACACACATACATATACACATATATATATATATATATATATGTGTATATGTATGTGTGTAATATTGTTTCTGCTGTTTTACCCCGCTACTGTAACGCTGGAAATCTTATCTTGTTATAGAATATTGGTAACAAAAACTATTAAATCCTCATATTTCAAGTGAGGTTTTTTTTACGCTGTGAGGATTTTTGCAGTATCAGCGAAATTTAAAGGGAAATCTGTCATAATTTGACATAAGGACTTCCTGTTAGATATAAAGTTGGCCCGCTTTAATCCACAGACAACTATTAGTGTCGGACTTCACAGGAAAATTAAAACTCCGTGGAATGTGTTGTCTGTAAAACCATTGTTCTTCAAATCCCTTTGATTTCTGCCTCTGACAGTTTTATCAACAACACATGTTTACAGCTCCGATACATGAGGTCAGGGCCGGGTCAGAATCTTTTTGCAGCAACGAGATACCGTCTCGCTGCGCCAGTACCATCGGCTCCACTGGGTGCTACCGAGGTTGCGACATGTGAACCTTTCGCACTCAGTAAAAGACCCCGTGGGGGGTAAAGAGCCTCGACCCTGACCCAGTTATTTCCTCTGAAAATACTTGACTGGGAAAAGTTCATGCGTCGGCTTTTTTAGGTTCAACTAGTACAAACACTGGGATCGCCTTCTGGGAGGCAAAGTGAAGGCCAGCTATGTGGAGTCTTCAATAAGAGGCTGCCTGGACCGCTGGGCTCACATGTGGGCGACATACACATTATGAATGTTTGAGAAAATGTTCTATTGCAGAATAAAAGACTAAATTAAATCAGTGTCTTATTGACTCAAGCGTCCACAGAGCTGTCTCCCTCAGGGCAGGACAATCGCTGGCCTGAGGAGGCGTATTCATATTGACCATGTCTTTGACTTCCTGACCTAGGGCGGGATGCCTTTCCTTTTTTGCATGACCTTTGACCTCGACCTCCAAGCCCGTCGTGTTTCAGTGGCAGCCCAGAGGATTTGGAGCCGAAAGAGACGCAGCAGAGACGGAAGTATGGACGCAGCGGGAGACGTACGAGAACACAGTGTAGGAGAAGACGCAGTGAGGAATGAAATATGAACTTAGGATAGATATGTAGGTTTTCTTGCTTCAGACTAATACAGACCCAGAGACTGAAGGCATGGAACAGGGTGGGCTGTGGGCTGCGAGTGACAGGGTAACCTGATACTGACCACATTAAGAGGCCCCGGCGTTCGGCTGTGGCTAACGCTTGGAGTAGAACACAGTGAATAAAGATCTTAAACTAAACAGGTGCCCCGCTACTGTCTGTCTGTGGATAGATCACATCTTGTGTCATTAGGTGAGAGTACATGGAAACGTACGCGGAAAATAACCTTTATTCCGAAAGAGTATTCCTGTGTGGAGCGTTTATATGAGCAGTGATGTCGTCAGAAATAGTGTTTACATGAGTCGACTGATCAATCGCAAGAGCCGTCAACAGCTGAGGGACAAGTGCGAAAGCAACCAATAGATTACGAGTTTCCTCAGAGGGTGGGCGTCTATCGTGGGATGGGGGCATTCTTTGCTGTGAATGTGATGTTTGTAATGAAGAAACAGCCCATAATATCTCATGTTTACTTTATATCGGAATGTATCGCACCGTAACGTTAAAAGCAGAAAGTCCTCATCACACGCCCCATCCTTGAAAACCCAGACCCACTTCATGACGGGAGTCTCTGAATCATCCTCCGGTCGCTGGGGCCGGAGCTTATTTAAGTACCTCCGTCATGCTCGATATAAGGTTATTGGGTCAGATCCCCTTCTATGTCGTGAGATATGCATGGGTGCCAATCAACTTTTTAATGTGTTCAGAGCGTTGGTCCATCACAGCTCCTGACGGGTTTCTCTTTGACGTGTTTGTAGGGGTCATTATTTCTTACTTCCCACTTCATATAATGAGAGTTTGCCGTAAAAACTGTATACATGCAGCGGTGGTTTCTCCGAACGTCTTTCTTTCAGACTACCTCCCTGCAAAGGAATGAAATCTCATTCGGAAAGGTGGGCATATGGATAGATGGATGGATGGATGGATGGATGGATGAATGGATGGATGGATGAATGGATGGATGGATGGATGGATGGATGGATGGATGGATGGATGAATGGATGGATGGATGGATGGATGGATGGACAATATTATACGTCCTCCTTTGGTGTTGCCATAAAGTAGTGAGAACAAACCACAAACAGTAGAAAGAGTTGCTCACAAACAACCCAATAAAATATTAAATGATCAAACTCTGATCGTTATGACAGTGACATTATAATAAAAAGTATATTAATAAAATGACAAATGATTACAAAGAGCAAAAGCAAAACAATCAATTACAATCAAAAAATTCTGCTCACAACAAAATATTAGAATTACCGAAAATGTGTTTGATCAGAAAACTGATCTGAATGTGAGTCGGATTATTCTGAATCTACCATATTTCCCCATCATATACTCTTTTAAACACAAGAAGGTCCTCAATCTTACCGGTAGACCTTGAAATCCCTCCAGCCCTGGCAGACCTGGTGGGCCTCTGTCACCCTATTGGAACAAAAGCAACATATGAATGCAACATTGAGTTATTCCCATATGGATATAGTGGCTAAAAGGATGTGAGTACATTAGTCTGTAAAGTCCAATCCCATCACATGAGGTGTATCCATTAATAATCGTAGCAGGGATGAGCATTGGTAACAAATTATGTATCATTATAGAACAGCTGTGACTGAATAAAAAGAACACCATAAATACCATCAGCCAGCAACTTAAAACCACAAACAACAATGTTGATTATCTCAAGGGCAGCAAGGATCTGACGGCTAGACGACCGGGTCAGAGCGTCTTCAGAACTGAAAGTCTTTTTTTGGATGTTGGTAGTCTGCAGTGGTGAAGGTAGAAGAAGGTAGAAGAAGATAGAGGGGGCTGCAATAATGTAAGACTGGTCAGAGTGTGCCTGCTGATCCCTCTCCACAAAGTATCAGGATGCATTATGAGAAAAGGGGTAAGCCAGAGGAGGATGGTGCGTGGACAATGTCCTGTTATGAAACCTTGGATCCTGTTATTCTGACACGTACCCCCTATTTAAACATTGTTTCAGACCAAACACCCCCGCCCCCTGGTTCATGGAACAGATTCCCTTAATGGCGGGGGCCTCTCTCAGCAGGATAACGCCCCCCGACACACTGCAAAAGCGGATCAGGAGTTGTGTGAGGAACACAAAAACAGGCTCAAGGTGTTAACTTGGCCTCCACATTCCTCAGCTCTCACTCTAATCGAGCATCTGTGGGACGATCCGTGGACGCCCCACCTTGTAATTAACAGGACCTAAAGGATTTTGGCTGGTTCTGTCTGGTTGTCAGAAGAACCAGCACAGCATCAGATGTCGTGAAGAGTCCACGCCCCCGGGGGTCTCCGAGCTGCTATGGAAGCAAAGCGGCGGACTACACAATAGTAGGCAGGTGGTTATAATGTTATGGCTGATGGCATATTGTCTCATTTCCTGTGTTTGATGGAGGGGAAGAGCCACACGCCTGAAGACAGATTATAAAACCATTAAGTTGCGGTCGGGGGGGGGGGTTCAATCGCTCAGTGTATCTGAGCAATTGAACAGATACGTGCCGCACAAGCAGGCAGGATAAAACCTCATCAAAGGGGCTAAAGGGATTTATATTTCCGAATCACCGCTTCTGAGTGGAAATCGATCCCGGCGCTTTTAGGCGTCCTCCATCGAAACCAAAGATGGATAAATGCAAGCATGAAAGCCCTAATTCTTTTTCTGCTGGGATGATTAACGAGCGCGGGGGCCAACGGTTCGACGGGCCGTTATTCATGATCACTCCTTAAAAAAAGTTTGTCTTGGAAATTAGCAGGAAAAAGAAGTGGATTTTCCACACAGGTGCGCTAAAAACCGTTAGAAGGACCACCATCCATTTCTGTCAAAGATGGCTGATGCACGCCGCTCCTAACGGGAACCACATGCCGATTGAATATTGGGCCATTATGGGAAGATGAGATAGGAGGCGAGGTGGAAAAAGTTAATGGAGATTAGAGAAATGATCCAGCTCCAAACACGTGTGATAAGAGAGGCATGGTGATGTAATGGCTACCAGGGGAGGAAAATTAAGAGTTTGATGAGGGATCCACAGTCATGTGTGAGGATGACATCATGATGGAGATAGATAGACGTACGAGCAGATGCTATAGGTTCGGCTTTAGGCGACATTTCACGTTCATCTGGCTCACAAACAGATGGGAAGAGATAGAATGGAGAAAAAAGTGAAAGCGGTTGATCAGCAGGAGTTTTCTATGAGCGCACCGAGGAGGAGGAGAGATATTTTTGAGCTTCATTATTTGAAGACATTTAGCCGAGCTGCTCACACAGACGTTTTACGACCATTCTCACTAAAATCCTATTCCTATCCTATTTCATGTCCATACTGTCATTAAAAGTATGCTGAATATTAAAGAAAAAGGAGCTGGAAGCTAATCAGCTCCAAAACATAATGAAGATTCTTCCAAATGGTAAATCATTCATTATTTCAAACAATAATATTAGCTTTTCTTACACCGTGTCCAAGAGAAACTGGTATTTTTGATTCTGTTAGGGGCTCATTGGAGGCATGGAGGAAAGTAATAATTGGATCAGTCACGTTTCATGAGATCATATTGACTGAAGTTTCCAAATGTCAATATTTGATTGACGACTAGCCACCAAACATCTGAGATTGCATAGAATCGTTTTTGTGTTAAGGCGATAACTCCAAAAACTATTTCATGGATTGTTCTTAAAATTTAATACTTTTTTTCAGATCAAACAGCATCAACGAGCGTGACCCAGTCCAAGTTCTGAGTGAGGAGTGTAGGAAAAGCAGTGAGAGTGAGAGTAGGTGGGTTTACATGGGAAACTTTTCGGTGGCCTGTTTACCCGACCTGTGATCTTCTCCGACCCGGTGTTCACATGCATCCACTCATCTAATCGGGAACAGCTTTCTGACATACGCAGATGATACACTCTCCTTTTCATAAGGTGGCGTAATGCTACGATGAGCTGGGCCCAGACAAAGAACACGACAAAGAGGACTTCGACGGGAAGTGACCCTTCGCCCGTCTAACCGTCCAACCATGTTAAACTCTTTCAAAATAGCCGTGAGTAAATGACTCTCCGATGTAGATCGCCAGGTGTAAAATGCATCGCGGCGCTGGAAAACCTCAGCGGGAGCGTTACGTCACGCCGCTGGGCGTGAACAGATAGAACTCAAACGGAGACCTTCAGAAATCCTGTTCACATGCAGCGACTGTCTATCGGAGAAGCTTTCCGAAAGGACTTCGATTACCTCCTTGCAAAGAAATGAAATCTCATTCGGAAAGATTATTTTCTTTCGGAGAGGCGTGATTACTTGCTTTATTGTCTTTCTGATTAGGCGTCTTTTACTGAATCTATTGGGAATTAGGCCGTCCGTGTAAACCCACCTAGTGAGTAGAAGTTCAGATGAAATGCTTTCTAAAGAGACCACAGAGAAAAGAGGAAGAACGATTGTGATATAAATGTATTATACGGAGACCGATGGAGGATTTCTCACCTTATCTCCTGGTGGAGCTTGGCCCGGAGACAGACCCGGGTCACCCTTTGACCCCTAGAACAGAAACAGGGTCACATGTTAATGGAGGCTCGATCAACTCACTTTATTCCAGTTCTACTAAATCACTTCTAACTGGCCGGCAGCATAAGACAGAAAACGCTTCAGTGAACAGGCTGGATCTGAAATTCAAGTTCTTAAAACTGTGAATAAAGACGAAAAATAAATAACATCTCTTCTCTAAAATCTAAAAACCACATCAAACCCGGCGATCTCAGTAAAATGAAAGGATCTGATTTGATGATTTGTGACTTTATGTGATGTAAATATTGTGTTGTTTTTATATGATGCACACGGATGATGCCAGATATTTAAGGATAATGCAGTGAGATAACTTAGAGGGGATTTTGTTTACTTCTAAACAAAGCATGATCTTCTGAAGATGGAACTGAAGTCAACGGGAAAAAGCTGCAGCTTTTCCTGGAGATAAAAAACTTCTTCTACGGAGATAAAAACTTCTTCTTCCATCTGACGATTGTTGGAATGTTGGAACGCTCGTCTCTCACGCTGGCAGAGGCTAAAGCAGACTCTGTGAGGCCGAAATCTATGATGACACCCCCACATCGCTTTCTGAAATCTCATCTTTCACGTGGAGCTGTTCCCACTTTTTCCACCGGTAATCAGGATCCAACACACAGTAAACTGACATGGCAGAATGCTAATGATGAAAAAGAGCCTGACCTTTAAAGCGACAAGGACTTCCAAAAGGCTCAGGACTTATAATCCACATCTGCACAGAGGCTAGCTGAGGCATTTCGCAATAAAGCATTAATGTCTTTGAGGATCCGCATCGGATTCAGTTAGTTTGTGGTCCCGGACCACATGAGTCATTCCCACAGAGGAGAACGGCACCATTACGTTTTAACGGTCGGAGCTCTTCCCTTCATGGACTGATGAGAATTTGCTTGGTGAAATCTTTTTCTAATGCCGTAAATGTGAGAAGAATAAGGCTCGAGTCGCAGCATCATCCCCAGATAGTTTAAAACATCCACATCATACTGGAGTTATCAAATCTGATCTCTAAGCAGTCGTGTTAAGAGAAGCAACATCGTTTCAGCAAAACAACTAGGCAGGTTATCTGATATGTGCTTGTCACACTCTAAAACTTTGTCTCAAACGGGGGGGGCAGGAGAAATAAAAGCCTTTATGATTTAAGGCCTCATTCAACAACAACCATTCTTAGGAACAAATTTATTCTTACATACGTTGTTTTTACCCAGATACTGACATTCGCCCGTCTTTTCTTATAAGAGATTTGTTGTTGAGTAAGAACAGAATCACTCAACGCTCAACAGCCTCTGTCCAACATCAGTTATCGAGTTTTCTTCTATTATACTGACGCATAATACAAGAATAAATTACAAACAATGTTTCCATTTATAATAATTGAATGTATTTCCAAGCATTATGGTCATTTTTAAATAAACAAACGCTATAATAATAATAATAATAATAATACATTTAATTTATACAAAGAGCTTGTTGTGTAAAATTCAACCGCAAATAATTGATTGTTTGAAATTAGAGGATTTACAATGGACTTATATAGCTTACAACTAATCAAAAACACATCGAGGAGAGGTTTCAGTGTTTGTCTTTTATTTTCTCATATTTTCATTTATTTCTTAAAGACACGAAAGAGTCACATGTCAGTGGACCTCTAGTGTTGGACCCAAGCCCGGGTAAATGGAGAGAGTTGCTAGGCCAGGATGTGGAACCTGATTTCCAACTATATTCTAGATAGTTTGGGTCCAAACTGGATCCATTGGGGCTTGGTTTGACAAATAGCATCTATGGTTCTGCTAGCCGGCAGGGTTCCGGTGGTAACTCTGGATGGAACCAGATGGTCCGCTGTAGCCACCCCGAAAGGGATTCATTTCTTTAAGTGTGTCAGAGGTTCTGATCCGTGTTGACGCTGTCTGTGATAGAACCTGGGAGCAGAATTACAGCGGCGCCAGTGGTCAGCGCCTCTCATCTGTGTTTAGCGAGATGTTTATTAACCCCAGATTTGACCTCAGCGTTCGCTGAACGTACACTAGCATCCAGTCCTCCAACGTCTTTCCACTTTCTCTTCGGCATATTATCGTCGTTCTTCTCCGGGTTTTCTGAAGCTGCTCTTTGCACTCTGTCCTGCTGTCTCACGCCCTTCTAAGGGGATTGGTAGGAAGTTTACGTATGCTAATGAAGACCACAGACGCAAGTTTTACAGCTTATGTGCAAAATTGGAGGTGAGAACAATTTGGCAGTTGAAGAAGGCCTCATGAATCTGAGGTAGACTTTATCTGAGGAGTCCTCTTAAGAACTCTATCATTAAAATACTTAAGATATTAAATATTACCAAATGAGACCAATTGTTAAGTAGATCTCAAAAGGAAGACAATACAATGTTCTGATTGTCATATATTTTATGCTTCTCTGGTTCTGGAAGGAACGGCTAAGTTCATGTTGACAACTATATATATATATATATATATATATATATATATATATATATATATATATATATATATATATATGTACATTCTACTCAACCGTCATCCATACCTGCTTCAAGCGTGGTATTACGTTGCAGCTCCTGGGATTGTGGGCATTGTATTTCCAACAATCTGGGCTGACACCCAGTGACCCTCAGAAGAGTTTGCACCAACAATGTCACAACATCTCAGTTGGCGCTCAAATCAAACGTCAGCTATGCTCAGCATCAGGGACAATAGTTGTCTGCACAGTTCCCCGTAACCAGAAACATTTCTAGAGGAGGTATTTTCCTAAACGGAGACAAAGAACCTCTGGTTCCCCTTTCCACCTCCGGAGAGCCGTTGGGGGAGTGAGGATGATTCACCGATGGGCCACCATGGTGTTAGATTTTGGCTTTGCATGTGTACAAAACAGCCTTTTTGCTTCATAGAAACTAAACGAGCCAAGTGTGCAGAACAAACCCAACCATCGCATGAACTGTACGACTCCTCAGTATGTGTGCGGGGGGGGGGGGGGGGGGGGGGGGGGGGGGGGGGGGGGAATGGTAACGCATGAAAATACAAAGTAATATTCACAGTGAGGAGCTTTCTACTTGGAAACAAATATTCCCCAATAAAAGACAAATTAGTTGGGCAAACAATGCTACTAGAGCATGATGCCCCCCCCCCCTCAAGGCTGCCTGGTGTATAGAATAACTGGCCACCAGTCCAGATGATAGTCACCCCGACAATCTGCATCCTCGATCACATCCTCAATCCTTCATACCTATATTCTCTTAACATCTGGTGCCATTCTGGCAAAGACCAAACAGAGCTTTAAAAATGCTTTCCCTCCTCGCCTCCTTAAAGATGGAGTTAGCGTTACGGCTAATGGGCCAGGACTAGCAGGATCAGGCCCCGTGGTGCAAACCAGGAGAGGAATTTTCCACACTAAAGAGTGTAACCAACAAAAATCCCTTTGGTCTCCTGTGGCGCTTCTGACCCCCGCTATGACAACACACTGCACCTCATTGTTATCGGGCCCGCCTACATCTGGTTGTTCCTGGTTTATTCTCGCTTGCACATGCTGCGATGAGCAGAGATCACCTCTTCGGGGAGGAATACATCGGACTCTGTATAATTGATGTCATTGAACATGTGACAAATTACACTAGTGAGAGCGTTCAGAAACAATTCAGCAGCCTGGGGACGTCAGTGGTGTGTTTGTGGGTTCCACCAAGGTACCACCGATGGAATAGAACAGTAATAGAACAAACAGCTCTGTTTGTTTGTTTGTTTGTTTGTTAGCATACACCGCTCTGACAATGTCGTCCAATCATCAGGGTTGCATCTTGTGTCATCAATCTTGTTTTTGGACTTTAATTTGTGCTGCGTTCACATTGCGGTTCTAGTGGACTGAGCCTCATCTGTTCACGCGTTACGTGTTCTGGATGCACTTGTTTACCCGGGATCGTAAACACAATGTTATCGTGTTAATATGAGACACACCAACAGAGCAATCTTCCACGGGTTGGTTTTCACGGTGCCAAACTTGCAAAGTTGGCTTTAAAGCGCCGCTTTAATAACTATTATTATTATAATTATTATAATAAAGATGTGATCACATCTAAGATTATGAACATATAAAAGAATTCAACTTCATATGCAGCTTGCCAGAACGAATCTGTTCAACTCTCAGTTCTTCCCTTTTTCTTCAATTTCATGTCAAAATGTTGGGTCTCAGCGGTTCGAAAATAAATTCCATTTGAGCCGACCTCATAGCAAAAACAACTAAATTAAAGGATTATAAGAAAGTAATTTGATGTTTTTAAACATACAGTATTGAGAACATCTGCAGAGTTCTTTTCTCTCTTCTTAGTCATATGAAATGAGATTACGTTTTAGCCCTATTTTAATCAATTCCATCACACAAGGAGATGCGAGAAAAAAAAAGAAACCCAAAAAAGTGTTAAGAAAAGTGTTTTATTCCAAAATATAGGGGAATTTCATCATTATGGTGAATTGTCACTGGTGAAAACATGAAGTCAGGTTTATTAACGTAACCCAAAACCTCATCCATCATAGAAAAAAGACCCAGTAGAAGTTCAGCATGGGTTCTGAAAAACTCCAACCCATTAACATGTATGTAAACTTCACGCCGTGTCTGATCTATGTCTATAAATGGTTATATGTCAGATTTCACTTACCCCTCTCATCGATCATTATATTCTTGCCTCGGGGCGTTCTCATATACCCGAGAAAAAAAATATCTGGCTTCATTTTCTTTTTCTCTTTCTACGTACCTTCCTTCAACCTGCTGCTAATTTTATGTGTTGATTCAAAAAGTACAATGTGTGATTTTTGACACAAAGCATGTCGTCACTACAAGCAGGTAGAACCGGTCAATGAAAGGAAGCGTGTAATCACTCTTCGCTGTATGGATGGCACAGACAGTCCTGCAGGTCTGCGGCGTGAACATTACAAGCAGACGCCCAGGATGACTCATTCTGCCGATGCAGCTGCCTCTCCAACTCTTTATGTGGTATTTTGTTGATTTAACACCTTTAATGTGTTTATTAATGGGGCTTAAATCCATTTACTGAATCCTCAGTGCTGCACAGATTTATTGGGAGTGCACTCCTCAACTCCTCGCTGGAAGTGTCTCTGACAGTGTGTTAAAATAAAGGGTGTTATCAAAAGAATAACAGTGTGATAAGAGTAAGTTATAGAGTGTTTAAGGTCTGACGGGCCCTTTTCACACATTTACACCCACATATGCTGACCCTCCCAACTGTGCCTATCTCTCAAACAGGAGGTGCCTCACCTTAGGTCCAGGTGGTCCAGGCTGCCCTGAGTTTCCATGTGTACCAGTGAGACCCTGTAACAGGAGAGAGAGGGAGAAAACAGCATTAGAGAGGGGGATGAGGCACAGAGCTGCTGCATGTATGACAGCATTCTGAACTTTTTGCATGACAGAATGAAGAATGTTCTCAGTATCTCACTATGGGCTGCAAAGACTGAGTCTTAGAGGCACAAAGTCAGACTCAACTATCACATCCCGTTGGACACTGGCACGTGAGAATACGGTCTGAGTGACAGCTGTGATGCAGCAAACTATGATCTCCGCCCACTTTTATCCGTTCTTAATGCCTCCAGTTTAAGACGTTGCACCTCTCATCCGACAGGCGTCAACCTTTCGACTGAATGGTGAGCGGGTTAGGTCCCAAAGTGTGTGATGCAGTTCTAATCCGGGTTGTTTGGGTCATTGGGGACACGCAAATTCTATCTATCTATCAAGTATGTGTCTTAATTTATAATTTAGATTTTTTTATATTACTTTTATTTCGTGGGTAGTCATTTAATATGTAGGATTAAGTACATTGTGTCCTATTGCATCGGGTCGTTAACGTCACATGATTCAAAGTAGGACGGGTGGTGAACCTCCGTGAGGCTGATAGGAGGTGGTGTGGACCCCCTGTCCTGATTGGAGCTGGGTGTTCCAACATGATAAAGATAGATTCCTTCATTCCTCTTTGAGACCACCTCTCTTCTCTATCCAAAATCTGGATAGTTTTATTCAGAGGAGCCTCCCTCTTCCCTCAGATGCAGGTGGAGCAGCTGCTGAGTCCACTTCTGTTGAGTCCACTCTTGCTCAGATTACTTTAGGGTGTTTTATCCTTAGCGTGAACCAGTTTTGAAATGTTGCTGGGTTTGATGTCCATCAGGATTATGTGTTTTTTTAGAGAAAGACCTTTGTAGATAATACACCCACATACAGCATGAAGTCCAGCTGCTTCTGAGGAACGAGGCCTTCGCTGTCGTCCCTGACAGCGAGGGTGTATTTCTGGAAAGGCCCTGGTCTCCTGTGCTGTACAAGCAATGTCCCTGATTGAACTTATGTCCCAAAAAAAGAGCTTTTCATAGAAAAGCTCCCCCTAGTGAGTAAAAATATGATTTATACAAGATAGATCCCCGTAAGTTGATCCGCATTCAAATTTGAACTAAATCGGAACAACAGTTGGGAAGTTATGTCCAAAAGACGGTGTTTTAGGTGAAACATCCCCGCCTGGTGACCAAAATATGAATTATTATATATATATATATATATATATATTATATGATCCTTAAGTTGATTCGTAGTCAGCAAATTTGGACTAAATCCGACTGATGGATGACAGTTTATTGCCGGAGAACTTTTGGAGCTAAAGCCCCCCCCTAGTGTTTAAAATATAAAACCGACCTCTCTCAAAATCAATCCAGTTCTTCCTCAGACTGAGGCCTATGTGGGTATATACACGAAACAATGGAGCTGTTGCGTTAGCAGGAAGGATCTGCAGACGCAGCAGTGGTGGCGATGACAATTCCATAATATCCCAGACTTTTCATGGATATTATTACCAAGTTGCAGACGGGCGATAATCTATACAAACATATTCTTTGTTCTTGTGGATTCCCCCATGGGCTAGGAGAGTATTCGGGTTGCTGTGACTCGAGTTACCGTGGTTCTTCGCTTGTTTTGATCCCCTTCTCCAATTAAAGCACCCTCGGGCCTGACGCTCTTCTTTTGGTTTTGGCTATTCTTACTCGTGTGAATTGAGGAAAATGATACCGTGGGAACTGTTTCGCTCCTGATGAGCAAAATTACACTTTAAATGGCACTTTATGTCACAACTGTATGTGTGCATGGGTTTTTAGATCCGACGACCGTCCCGACACAATCCTACCCATTTATACGGGCTAGGGACCGTCACTAGAAGTTTCTCAAAGAGTGAAATTCCTAGGTTCACAAAAGAATCCTGGGTAACTGTAGTAACCTGTGATCTATTCTGCATCTTACAGCCTTTCCCGGTCAGCATGTGTTAAGGCATGTAGAACTCAGAATTGAGAATACTGAGTTTGGGACCACGGGTAGAAGGGGATGGGCCTGAGTGGAAGTGGAGCATTTGTGATTATCTACGCCGCCCAGGGTCGTAGGGTCCCCCAGTAAGACGCCTCACTCAGTTATTGTAAATGAGGAAATATCACTTGCCCACCGTGATACCACCTTTCCTACATACAGGACAGAAAGCAGGTAGGAAACCAAAAAACAAGTGTGTCTACACACTCATTTAATACTTTTAAATTGAGCTAGGTGATATGGTGTTTTTTTTAGTTCAATTTTACCTCTATTCCAAAACCAAACATAGCCTCAATGATTAGATCAAGGCTACATCAGAGTTTCCAACAAAAACAACTTGGCTGTTTCTTAACACAGCCACGAAGGGGTCACAAATCAGAGTATTTCTATTGCCGGAAGTGAAGTCCTAACAACAACGTTACCATTATTATCCTGAGGAAAACCATTAATCATAAGATAAGATATCCTGACTGTCATCAATCTCTAACTTTCACATTAAGACTGAGGATCAGGGAAACAAAAAGCCATTGCCTTGCAGTATTGACCTAAATAATGCTTTCCTTTTTTTGTTCTCAAATACTGTAAGGATTATTTTAACCCTGATAATTCAGGGAAAGTACGGAATCGTCATCGCCGCAGGAATCTACCACCCCGTCTGGTATCACATATTGGTCGTGTAAACACTATAACACAAAAACTCCTTTATGGATCACTTTCAACATTTATACCCCGATAAACCTTGGTGAGAGGAAGAACTGGATTGATTTGTGGTAAGGTCGGTTGTATATTTCTGACACTAGGGGGAGCTTTATTGACAAAACTTTTCAGGCCATAATTTCTCAACTGATGAAAGTTTCCGGCCCCTGCAGCCCTGAACAGGATAATGAATGAATGAATGGATGAATGAATAAACGAATGGTCCAATTTAGTCCAAATTTGGTGAATAGGATTGACTCAAGGCGATCTATCTTGTATATATCATATTTTACTCTAACAGTTCATATTTTACTCACTAGAAGGAGCTTTTTCACAAAGAAAAAATACTATTTCAAATTGAATCCCCTGCATTGTACAAGCATTCATTTGAGTCTAATTAAAGGAATTGCTTGTAAAGAGCAGGGGATTGGGGACTTCTTGGGGATATACCCTTGCTGTCAGAGACAACGGAGCAGGTTGAGTTATTTGATTGGTTTTCCTCACATTAGAGTGCTCTATTTAAAGCCTCGAGTGATGGAGGTACCGTCACCATGACCATCTCCATCTGTGCAGGGCCATTAGAGTGCTGGGTGTTGCCATGGCAACACAATTCATTACGATCATTACAGGCTTCACGAGTCATTAGTCATCACGGGAGATGAGTGAAGCTGCACCTGACCACCAGGAGAGGGTGTCAGGCTCCTGTGGAGGTCACCTCCATTACAGATTTGTTTAGAAAAGGCAAAAGTGCCACAGGGATATAAAGGCACTGCCGCAAAGTAAGAGGTGGACTTCAGAGTTTGCTTACTGAGTGCTGTCAAGTTGTGTCATGTTGGCTTTTCTCATTCCTGGAGCATCACAGGTACATGATTCATGTCACTTACGCCTACAACTAGATGATCACATTCATATATGTAGACACGCAAGAACACACTACATTCCTGCACATATGTACCCACATATGAATTGTTTTCTATTCATGTTGGATTGAACTTTGGAAAGTGTCTTTGAGTACCTTGAAAAGTGCTTTATAAATCAAATAAAATGTATTATTCACATTGCTTGCATGCCAAAATGTATCTGCTCTATAGCCAAGAGCATGTAGGAAGGATCTCTCTCTCTCTCTCTCCCTCTCTTTTCCTCGCTCTCTCTGACTATTATTTTTAATGTCAGGAATCTGAAGCCTCCATGGCATTCCAGCGGGTATATTATTGTGTCATCTACTTGATAGATGCAAAAAACCAACAAAGAAGATGCTGGTGCAGAAACACCTAACACTCAGCAGTGGCACAGCTAAAAGTTTCATTGTCTCTTAAAAATGGCTAAATATCAGAAATATGAAACATCCCTATGAGCGTTTTCCTCAGAAACATCACCAGTGCTTAAACACTCACCCACATGACAGAAAAGTCATGAAAAGTCTGCTACCCTGCGCTGAGATTGCACAGACAAAACCACTGTACCACACACTGCCCTCAGCTTCCTTTCCCATAATGACTCCAAGACTTCCTCAATCTCCACTTTATAACTTGGCTTTCTTCTCCTCACCAGCCCGTCTATCTCTCTGCGGTCTTTATTAAAGTCTGCCAGAGCATTCGTCCACAGACCTCAGACGACGTAGAGCCCTGTGCGAAAATACAATAACATCTCACTCATTAACTTTTAGCCAGTATAAAAAAAATAGGATTTTCCGGATAGACTTGTGAGTTTTTTAACATGTATCCATTGTTCCAAAATGATGCTTTCAACTGTGTGATGTAGGTAAAACGCTTGAGTCGCTGGGTGAAAATACACTAGTTCCAAATCTGACTAGATCCAACTTCTCCATAAAAAGCCAATAATTAAAGAATAAGAGTTTTTTAGAGGACGTTTTTGGTGGCATCCCTTGTAAAATCAGTACGCAAAACATAAAACTCGGTAACAAATACCATCACTGGTACAGTTAGCCAGCAGTGTACCAACCTATGGATGGGATATAGGTGATCCACAGTGGTGGCGCCCAAGAGGAAAAACCTAAAAACCGAAGAAGACATTCACCCACCAAAAGTTTTGTTCAGAAATTATGTTGATTATGACTCAGCATTCACGCCATTTACTGTAACTCTCTGCATTCTATTTTTTTTATTTTTATATGACACACAACATTCAGTCCGATTTCTAGACAATAACCTGTATCATAACTAAATAACCTAATTTAAAGAACCCTAAAGACAGTCCTGATGCGGCCCTACTCCACAAGTCCACCAAGCACAGGGGGCGGCTGTAGCTCAGTGGGGGGAGCAGCCATCTCACAATCGGGGGATCGGAGATTAGCCCCAGCAAGTCTACGTGTCGTATGGTTCTTGAAGAAGACCCTGAACCCAATAGGTTGTCCTGTATATGACCGTATGTTATTAATAAATGATCACTACTTCATGAAGCACAATCGCAGTCGGGGTTGTTTGATTTCCGAGATGGCAGCAGAGGTAGTAACAGATGTGAATTGGTCCGTGTAGATGTGTGGTGAAGAAACAGGACAGGGGGCGTGATGTCTTTAGGACAGTATGTGTGCAGTTCACAACCTTCTGGCTTAAAAACAGATGATATCAGTAGCACCAAGTGCATCAAGCGCTTGTGCTATTGCACAATAAAATAATGTTACTTCTGCTTGCAGAACTTCGACTGGATATTAAAGGTGCAGAGTTGTTCCACCATTATTTTGTTAAGTGTGAACAATAGAAAGCAGTGACTTAGAGAAGTTTGTCTTCAATGTGGTGCTGTTGCGCGACATCCATATTGTAAATGTGAGACACAACTTTGGCTTGTTTTTTTCGGTTCTTATGTAACAATATAAGCATATCCACATCCTCCAGCCTTATGCGTCTGGGACTTACAATGAAGCCAGATGTTATCTGGCTTCCATTACATTGGGAGTGTGCCCTGTTTACTGGCTGTTCAGCATGACCTTCAATAGCAACTGGTGTTTAGAACTGAAGCCTTTTTCCAGTAGAGGAGTGGAAGTATTATTCCACAAGAGGGTTTCTTACCAGTGGTTGGCTGAGACAAAGGCAATGCTCTTCTTTGTCTACATGGAAGCGGAGCCTAAAAGTGTACTAGGAGAGAACACCGCACAGCTGCATATACCCCTGACAGCATTCAGCAGTGTTTGTCCTGGCTGCACCACGAGTACTGACAGTGAGGGGATATATTAGGAAAATTTATGCATGTAATCCAATCAGTTACACAAGAGACACATTTGACCTATTAAATGTAATTGATAAAAAAAACACAAAATGTTGCAAGACCACATGGATCATCTTTTATTGTCTAGTTTGTGTGACTGATGGGGCAAAATATGTCAATAATCATTTCCTTAGCAAGGTGTTGCAGCCACTCGTAGTTTGCTGGTATATTTGTATTGGCTCCTGTATTCTGGGGAGTTAAAACTTTTGTAAGAGTTACACCTCCTTTTTGTAAGCAGGATCTACGTTGAGTCCCAGCCAAACAATGAAGCCTCCATCTCTCTTTTGATGAAAGACTTTGGCAATGACGGTGTGTATTTGTTTCCATTGGTGGGAAGTTGGTATGTGTGCTTTGTGTGTGTGTGTGTGTGTGTGTGTGTGTGTGTGTGTGTGTGTGTGTGTGTGTGTGTGTGTGTGTGTGTGTGTGTGTGTGTGTGTGTGTGTGTGTGTGTGTGTGTGCGTGTGTTTGCTTAGCATTGTGTTTTGTATAGCCATGAAAAGTCTGGGATATTACGGAATGGTGATCAACACAGCCACTTAGCAGAGGCGACGACTATTCCATTATATCCATGACTTTTGTGGGTTTGATTAGGGTACCAGGTATATCTAAAAGGTAATTTTCATCCGTACACCACTTTTGTGGCAATGAATTGCTCAAAGAATTGTTACTTCCTCTTACGTGTCACACCCTTACGTTATGTTCCCACCCTTTTTGGCTTCCATGTAACATAGGGGCAGCATTGATGCAAAATGTTTGCCTCCGTTGCCATAGCAAGAAAAGCTCTGGGATCAAATTGAAAAGTGTACTGGGGTCATAGGTTCTTTTGGGGGAACTCTGACTCCTCCCACAGCCCAAAAACATGCAATACAGGTGAATTGGTGACTGAAAAAATTGCTTATCGGTATGAATGTGAGTGTGAATGGTTGTCTATGTTTTGGCTCTGTGATGAACTGGTGACTTCTTCATGGTGGAATCTTTTCCTAATGTCACCTGGGATAGGCTCCACCCCCCCGTGACCCTGCAGAGGCTGACCGGTTAAGGGTAATTAATGGATAGATGTTTTCATTAGTTTATATTAACCTGAAACTAGGAACAACGTTTTTATTACCTTAGAACAAGCCTTTTATATCTATAATGTCTTCCCTGCTGTTCCACTAAGTTTAAATAGTAGCCCAGAGGTAAAGAACCTAAGACTCGTAGGTATTTTTAGAACAACACACCACAAAAATTGGGATGGCTAGAAGACCGTCTGAGCGTCTCCAAAACTGCGTACCTATAAAAAGTGGTCTAAGAAAGGACAACTGGTGAACCAGCGACAGGTTCATGGAAACCCAAAACGCATTGCGGTGTCTGGTGAGCACAGACAATTCCAAAGAACAGCAACTGGAGCCTAGATTACTTAAAAAGTGACTTTGAGTTCTGATAGAAACTCGTCCGATCACAAAGTTCTGTTTCGGCAGTGAAAAGATGCCCTCCGCAATGTGAAGCAGCTGGTTTTAATGTTATGGCTCATCAGCGTTTATCCGTACTAATGGGGGACAAGCGGAAGCATCTATCTACAAGTCAAACAGACTAATGTCTTTATTATGAGGTGACTACATTTTTTGTCCCACGTTATTAAGCAACGGTTTAAAAAATCAGACGGTTCCTGAGAATCACTGTCTGACGTCACAGAAGCCGGTGTCGAGAACTATCTATGGAACTATCTTCATCGCATTCTCCAAAAACCGACGCGCCCTTAAAATAGCCACGATGCTGTCGCTGTGCAGCACAGTCCTTTGAAAGAAACCAAGGGTGAACTATTTAAACACCGTCCCTGGAACGCATACCACAGTCAAAAGTGTTGAGTTCTGTTTGAAGATGCCTTCAGGGCCTGTGGCATAATCGCAACATTGCATCATGACAAGCCCCGGCAACTGCACACGGCGGAGGATCACAGCGGAGACGCGGCCTCTGCCGCAGGAGACGCGGCTGGTTGCAACTGGCTTCTTGCGGAAAAGTTTGGTCACGCGATCTCAACGCTCCGACGCCAACAAGAAACCCATTTTCGACTTTTGCATCCTCGGAGAAGGCGGCATAATAGTCAAGAAAGTTCGCAACGTGAAACAAAGAAAAACTTTTTAATTTTGTTCCAGCAGTCGAACCACAAATTTGAGGGTCTGCTGCTCTTGAGGGTCTCGATGGTGAACACATAAGTCCGGAGTCTGCTGTCTGATGTAACGACACTTCTCAAACAAATGAAGGGAACACTTAATCGTCACAGCAGAACAGAGTCCGTTAAACCTCTGGGTTCTGGATATGTGTAGGTGGGGAGCGTAAGCGATTGTGAATCCATTTCACCGGTTTTTGGTACAAATCAAATTGTCAACAGGTGGAAGACCTCCATAATGGTTCTGATTTTGCAGGTGTTTTTTTTTTTCAACCAGTCAAACCACATACTGTCCAGAAAATGACTGATGCCCCGATCCAGGTCTGGGCCGAGATCCCCCAGGACCCCAGCCCCTATCTCATCAGGAGACTCATCCGACTACTGAGACACATCATGAGATGTTGTGATGGAGGTCACTCATGTCAGGGTTCGGGTCAGGATCTGGGGTTTCAGGTTTTCACTTTGACTTCTGACTGTGATTCAGAACCAGCTCTTGGATTATGGGTTACGTGTTACGGGTATTTGTTTTGGGTTAATAATAGCGACTGTTTTTCACGTCATTTTAGTCTCAACAAACTACACGATGTAGATCGATAACCTTGAATATTTCATTCATTGAGATCCGATGTGTGATTTGAGTGAGTTTTGTTTCTTTTGCAAGTTCCTTAGACCTAATCCTAACATCTCTCTAGGGAAAAATCACAAAGCTCTCCTGGCTTCCTTCCAAGAGTTGAGGTTCATTAAACTTTCTGTCTTTTTTTTACTTCTTTTCCATTACTCACCCGTAAACCTCGTTTCCCTTGAGGACCAGGTAAACCAGGGGGACCAGGTGGACCCTAAATCAGAGAGACAGAGGGACAGGGTGAGACAGGAGGGAATGTTGAGAGAGGCAGTGAAAGAGAGGGAGAGGGAGAGAGAGAGAGAGAGAGAGTACGTTATTGGCAAGCAATAACATGCAGTCTACTGTCCAGGCCTCTGCAGTGATGAGAATGTGCAGTATTTATGTAACAGCTTTGGAGTCCAAAGACTAGAGGTGTATTTTGGGTTTGTTTTTTTTTGACTAAATGAGACACGTGGGGGCCGCTGAGCAGACGGGTGGTGTTACATTTTCAAAAACGACCAGCCTTTTGCTTCGTCTATGGGACCGAAAGGTTTTTTTTAGCGTGGAATGAAGTCATCGTTGATGCAGACGATGAAAGAGAAATCAGGTGTTTAAGAATAAATCTCCTGGTTTGCTGAAATGCCTACAATTTTAATAATGTAAGAAAGATATATCAGTTCATTTCTGAGCAATAATGTCAAAAGTATTAAGCAAAAATGTGATTCTGAAAAAAATAATTACCAGCAGCTCAAGCACAAAAACACAAACAGATAAAAACAACGTAAACATAGATTATCTCCTCAGTGGTTAAACCTTTTCTGACCTGCAGAATGGGGTATATCCCCCGATAGCCCCACCCCCTGCATTGTACAAGCAATCCTTCCTCCATTATATATTTAGCTATGTTAAAAAAAACTAAACCAATGTTTTTGATAAAAAGCTCCCCCTAGTGAGTGAAATAAGAACTACTAGAGTAAAATAGGATATACAAGGCAGTTGACTCATATGCACATAATATTGATCAAGGTCACCTGGAATCACCTTTACTTGATCAGTAATTACGGAGTGTTAAAGTCAAAACGAATGGATGGATGGATTTACTCCATTGATTGCAAATGAATAACCATCTACTGTGTGAGGAAAACATAAATAACTATTTACAATGAATATTTGCGAACGAATAATCACTCTAAACATCCTATTTCGAAATAAGTAAATTAAAAAAAATCAAAAGATATTCACCTACAAAATAAATTGACTTTTTCCAATGAATAAACACTCAAAATAAATACCTTATGCTTAATCTAGTTCATATTTCAAAATAAATAACTGTTAATAAATAACTTTTTAAGTAAAAAGGAGACCCCTGTGCTTGATGTGTGCTCGCTGTGTACCCGAAATGTTGCGGGTGAATGTGGAAAATACGGTAGGCCTACTATAGCCACACCAGTTAGTTTTAGACGGAGCCCTTCGTCATCATTAAAAAATGATCTAAAGCAGCGTGTCATTATAAATTAAATGTATTATTATTATTATTATTATTAGCAAACACCCAAGTTTAACCGACACATGTGTGTGAAATGTCTTCATACTTTTGTGTTGTTTGATTGTGGTCGCGCCCTCAATGCTAATTCTGTTAGCATGCAAATGGAAATTCAAATGGAGATTTTTTCATCCTCTCAGGCTACTAGGCACCAATATGAGATTCCGCTGTTTCAGCGCATTTTAGACGTCAACATCAAAGTACAGTACATCTGATGAAAGTAAATTATTTAAAAATGAAACTGTCTCATTGTACCGAAGGACCAGAACTGTAATCGGTAAGTACTTAAATATAAGTACCTGTATTTGTACTTACACTCCCGCCAAGCATGAGCCACCACACCTCCAACCATGGAACATCAACGGCTAGTTTCAAGAAGCTAGCATTAGCAGTGCGGCTAAAGCCGGAGCTAGTGCGGCGCCAGCCACGAGTCCGCTGTACGCATGTAAGCTGTCGATTATGGTTATAAAACGTAAGCTGCGGGTTAACATACCTGAAAACGTCATCACAAACTTTAAATTCAATCACGCCGAGGAACATAGCCAGTAGCTAACACTGGCAGGGCGGCTAAAGCTAGCAACAGCCGTTAACCCGTTGTATGTATGCATGCTCTCATTTATTTACAGATCCCCTTAAGACCCTGAACAAGGTAAACATTTCACATGTAATGGACTGAACGAGGCTTCTGAAGTTTTATTCTCACTTCATGTCAGACATTTGGTTTAAGAAAAGCACCGCGTGAAGGACGAAGAGTACGTACATTTAAACAGGTCGGAACACAAACACTAAATACTTCAAATGTAATCTTTCAAAAATAAGAGCACTTCTAGATAGACTTCTCATTATGGATTTAAAAAGGAAGAAAACTGAAAACTTCAATCGGTGCACCTGCAGTCAGAAGAGTTTATTGACTTAATGAATCCTCTTTAAAGGAGACGTTATGGCGAGATTACAGCTTACGCTATTTCATCTACTGTCCTAAAGTTTTTCCTGGAGCTTACAGTGGAGTGCCCTGAAGCATCCTCATCCTCTGTCAGAAAGGTTGTTGGGTAAAGAGGGGGGATTCTGAATGAAGAGACCTCCATTTGTTCTTAGAATCCCACACACAGATGCATGGAAACTGTGAGCACACCACCAGTGGGCCACAACAACAGGCCCTAAAGAAACGGAGCCATTCATGCAGAAAAAATGATAATATGCAAAAGCTTCACGGGGGGGGGGGGGGGGGGGGGGGCTCAATTCATTCCCAATGGAGAAGAAGTCAAGTTTTGAAAATGTGACGGGTGGAATGAATCATCCTTTTGAACTCCTTTCAATGTCTGACATTAGGTTGAGCTGAATAACAACAGCCTCTGAACAGGAGGTCCATCAGAAAGCTCTCCGCTGTGGGAATCTTAATAACAACCCATATAAGTGACTGAGACATTACCGACCCCGGGAAAGGCATTACGGAGGCGATGAGTGACTGAAATCCACGTTTCAACCCAAAGATTTACTCTAAAGCGTTGCCCTAATCCCACATATAGTCAAACGCTTATCCAAACAAGAGATGAGCAAACAAAAAAAGACCAGACCCCCGGGTTTGGAACACCTGGGGTTTTCCACGCGGAGGGTTTCTCTGAAAAAATAAAAGGTTTCATCAAGCTTGTCCACTTTCACTGACTTGAATTATTATATTGGCGCTGCTACTATCCTTGGTAACTTTTGAAGACAAAAAGCAGCATCAGATGACGCCAGTCTTCCATCTTTAAAAATCTGGTTTTAAAGAATTATGGATATTTTCTCTAGCGGGAAATTAGTAATCTGTATGTTGTGTGTAGTGGGAGAGGGTCAGGTTAGACCTTTGGATAGCCTTATATATATATATATTATATTTTATTATATATGTATTATATATATTATATTTTAGCCTGTATGTACGATGTCTGGCATGAAGACATACCCGAATACGAACAACATTCTCCACAGAGAGGGATACAACGTTTTAAATTTGGGTAGTAGAGAAGAATAATACCAGATCAGGAATCAGTACTCTACTCCGTATCATGGTTTCAGGTAGAGGTGCATCGATTCCAATTTTCTTGGAGTATTCTGATTGCTTTTCGTAAAGTCTGATCTGTCCATACATATTTTTGCTGACTCCGATTTTTTTCTTGAAAGTTATCAAAACCAAAATTTACAGCATGGATACACGCAACGGGCTCTTCGCTCCCGCTAGCCTCAGCCGCTCTGCTAACGTTATGATTTATTTTACAAAGACAAACAATGCAATGAAATTAAAGCTAACCAGGGGCGCTTTTATAAACAGAGGGATTTAAATGGAGGAAATTCGACATCGTTGAATACGGGTGGTGTCAAGAAGTAACACTCTTGCATATGTTTACTCAGTTAGCCGTAGTTTATTCCTCATTCTATCCTTTACTTCACAGTCTTATATTCACGCTGTCGTTGTTTGGGGCTGTCAGTGATTGATCAACTGTTTGCATCAGCTGGTAACATCTACCCGATCGCACAACAACGCATCTTTATTATTTACCTACTATGGTGCTTGAATGTTATTCTCTCTAGCATCTTTATTATTAACCTACTATATTGCTTGAATGTTATTCTCTCTAAACCTCTAAGACCCTCATGACGCTGTTGTGTCCAGCCAGCTTCATCAATTCATCTGTCCCAGCAGAGTCATTAGCCACCATCACCAACAGCATAGTAGGGTTGGATATATTTTTCTGATTCTCAGGGAAAATGCCTTTTCATCCCAATCCGATCCGTATCTCCCGGAAGAGTCTTAGCATCAAAGGGTTTCTGACCCCCTGATGTCACATATCAATTCTCTCACTTTCTCCTGACTGACATGAAACCGCCGCCCCTCTGATGGTCAGTCAGCTCAACAAACCTTTAAAAATACAAACGGTAGATTAATATTTACATTCAGAAACATATAACAGACAAATTAACTAACTATTCCATCCCGCATAGCATGATGGGAATGAGGACAGAGTGGGACTAAATGCCTGTGGGTCACAGAAGGTGGGTTTACATGGGACACTTTTCTCCTTTCTGAATTAAACCTTTCTGAATTGCAATGTCGGTCGCCTGTTTACATGACCTGTGATATCTACAGGTCATCTGTGATATCTACAGGTCATGTAAACACCTGTTAACATCACCTGTGATATCTACAGGTCCTCTGTGACATCTGCAGGTCATGTAAACAGGTGTTTACAGGTGTTTACATGACCTGTGATATCTACAGGTCATTTAAACAGGTGTTTACATGACCTGTGATATCTACAGGTCATTTAAACAGGTGTTTACATGACCTGTGATATCTACAGGTCATGTAAACAGTTGTTTACATGCTTCAACTCATCTAATCAGAAACACTTCCTGACACGATCCACACTCCCGTTCATAAGGTGGCGATAATGCTTCGACGAGCTGGGCGCCATCCGCCAACAAGCGCCCAGAAGAACAATACGACAAAGAGGCGTGGACAGGGAGTGACTTTTCGTCCATTTAACCATCCAACTTTGTGAAACTATTTCAAAGTAGAAATGATCGATGAGCGATGATTATGAATGATTCTCCGATGAAGACCGGTACTGTTTGGAAGTCACAACTGGGCATGCACAGATACAACTCAAACAGTACAACAGTGTAATCTAGACACAATCAGGTTCTGAGCTGTGAAGATGAGTCAGCGTGTATGAAGCCAGGACCCACATAAAGCCCTGCAGACACTTTATAGCTGAGTGAATTTTAAAGAGATATTAACCGACAGAGGGCACACAATTAATGGAATTATTTAAAAAAAAAAAAAGAAAAGTAATGTGAGATGCGAAAAATGCCTTGATTTATGATGTTTAGCTCCAATTATTCACAAAAATCTAACCCTTATTTCAATCTAAAAAAAACAACTTTTAATTAAACTTAACATTCTTAACGATAGAGAACTATTTTTCTCTAAAATGTGTCCTATACCGCAGTTGTTGCCACCTCTACGACCCCCGTGATTAAACGTTAACTGAGGCATATTCTAAGACCTATTTTATACTTTTAGGTTCATCTACTTGAGTAGCAACTCTGAAGTGGTGAACAACGACTTCCTGTTTTACTGGGGTATAAATACGAGGTGACACAGGCCTAATTCTCTTTGACGTTCTTCACAATGGGAAAGACCGGAGAACACAGCAACGATGTGCGAAGAAAAGTTGCAGAGCTGCCAAAATCTGGCAGTGGATTCAAGAAAGTCTCTCAACGGTTCAGAATGTTAGATTCAACAGTTAGATTATAAATTAAGCAGTTCAAAGAGACTGGATATGTTGAGATGACATGTCTGTAAACAAACCCCACACACTTTGAGGAGGATAGTTCGACTGGCAAAAGGCTCTCCAAGGATCCCAGCTAGAAAATTTCAGAGGTCGGTTGAACCATGAGTCAGAAAGTCTCCCCAACCAACATCAGACGGTACCAACACCAAAACCAGCTGTTTGGGAGGCTTGCAAGAAAAAAAGCTTATGCTGTCATCCACACACAAAGTAAAGCTCCTATAGTTTGCCTAAACCACTTCAGTGGAATAAGGTCATAGGTTAGAAAAAAAGAAAGCATCTGTGAAATCTGGTGGTGGATCTCTGATACTGTGGGACTGAACCTCTTTTTAAAAGACTTGGTACCATGAACATCAAAGACCAGCAGACACTGGATGTAAACCCAAATGCCTCTGCCAGAAAACTTAAAGTGGGTCATGGCCGGACCCTCCAGTAGGACAATGATCAGAGACAAACCTCAGAATCAACCCACGAATGGTTCAGAGATCACAAAACAAAGATTTGGCCATGACCATCCCGGTCACATGACCTAACCCCCATCGAACATCTGTGGGATGTGCTGCAGAGGAGAGTCCACACGTGTGGACCTCACAATCTAAAGCTGGAGAGTGTCTGTTTTGAGGAATGGCCTCAGATCTTCTCCATGTGTTCTCAAACATCATCACAAACTATAGAAAGGAAAATCAGGGCTTTTTTTGTGGGTAAGAAAGGACGGAGCAGAATATATTAAGGGAAGCGTTCCAATAATAATTGGGACACATGTTTTGTAAAAAAATATTTGTTTGATGTGAAGAATGTCATTTTTTTTTTAAGTTTTGTACCACGACTTTGAGGTTCGTTGAATATCAAGGGTGCTGACAATAAATAAATACATTTTATTTTTTTATGAACGGTTTAACTAAAATCAGATGGAATACACGACACATCTTACTCAGGATCAATATTTGAAAATCTGGACTTCAAGCTGTAACCTGGACCGAACTATCCCGACAACCTTCTTACATCATCCTGCTGGATGGACAGCTAACTATTCTTGCCAGTTCAACTCCAACTTTTAGAGGACTTATCCTCTCTAACATAAGTGCAGTAGTGCTTGGCAGTATTTCAGCCAGGGAATGATGTGTTATTCCAGCAACATGTAGACACAGGAAAAAAGAACGGCGCTCGGTTATGCCATTGCTTCTACGTCACTACTCCACCCTGCAGAAATATTTTTTCATGCATTCTGAGTGTATGTGTGAAAGCCAGATTTGATACACTAATCATACTGAGGCCTAAAATTAAATTTAATAGGCTCTATGAAATGTTACAACAGTGTTTTAAATACAGCACTTACCGGTGGACCTGGCTCTCCTTTGGGGCCAAGGAGACCATCTTCGTACTCGTATAAGAAGTCTGACTCCTCGTATCCATAATCATATCCTCCCATGTCCTCATAATCATAGCTGCCATCCAGATCGTGCCGTTCTGAGCTGTCAACCTGATTGGCTCGGTACAATGTGGTGCCATTGGCTCTCAGATGAACCTCTAGCAGCTGATGAGTCTGTTGTGGGATGGAGTCCGAGGCACTGGAGCTGGTGTCTGAGTTGTTCCTGAGTCCTTCCTTCACTCGTGTTTGCCTGTCTGGGGAAATCAGAGCGGGGTTGGCATCAGTGGGGTCCCGGCTACCGGAGCTGCTCTCGTCCTCTGTGCTGTTTTCAGAAAGATCGGAATCCTTTTGGGGGGTACTCCCTGTTTCTAACACATGTTCAGAAGTGGTAATGCTTAAGCCTTGAGCGAGGTGGAGATCTGCTTGTTCAATCACAGGGGGTGTGGTGGAATGGACCAAGGGATTCATGGTAGAGACACAGTTCCGGTCGCATACAGGAGACTGCACATATGGGCTCAGAGTTGGGTGCTGTGTGGCCAAACTACTCAGGGATACTTTCAAAACTGCTGTGTTCTTTGTGGGTGCATCATGGGTGCTTGAAACTCCAACAGAAGGTGTTGTCAAGGGGCTTGAAGACGGGTCATTTGCCTCGATATCCAAAACAGGATGTGGCCAAGGCAATCGGTAAGTGTCAGCCAGCCGGCACTGTGTTCTAAGGTAGTTGCAGTAATGCGCGGCAGCTTTGGCTGATGGATAGATATCTAGTTGACACACTTGACCATTGAATGGAGCCGCTTTGGAATTCATCCTCCCCAGAGTAAAGAGACCCCCAGCATCCCCAAGTCTCTGAGCTCTTCCCAAGGTCTGCTCTCGCTGCTGCACCGCTCCACAATTCGCATAGAAGGACACTGAGCGTGCATGGACACCCACAGCAAAAGGGTGCTGGCGCCCATCCTGCCAGTTGTAGGTGAAGTAGATGGGTGCTTTCTCAGCAGTGTAAACCACCACCCTGCGTGGCACAAGCTGAATGCCAAAACGCAGCCTGTCACTGCCATCTTTGACGCTAAATAGAAAGGCATTGTTTGTTCGCCAGGAACGTAGGCTAACCACAACAGAAAACTCCTCGCCAATCTCCGACGGGAAGAGACTGTCTGCTGGATACTCATAGAGGGAGTTTGAGTCGAATAATACTCCGTGTCCAGAAACAGGAAGTTTCAACGGCGTGGCAACAGTGGTGTGAGTAGTCGAGGAAGAGCTTGTCGACTCGTAGAGATTGTCCGCACTGCTTTGAGCTGTAAGGCCCAATCGATAGAGGATATCCACTCCTAGAAGACAGAGGAGACATGATGTGGTTAACACGCAGAGACTGAGTATATAAGCAGGTAGGGTTTAGTTAATACCAATATCTAAGCAGGTAGGGTTTGGTTAATACCAATATCTAAGCAGGTAGGGTTTGGTTAATACCAATATCTAAGCAGGTAGGGTTTGGTTAATACCAATATCTAAGCAGGTAGGGTTTGGTTAATACCAATATCTAAGCAGGTAGGGTTTGGTTAATACCAATATCTTAGCAGGTAGGGTTTGGTTAATACCAATATCTAAGCAGGTAGGGTTTGTTAATACCAATATCTAAGCAGGTAGGGTTTGTTAATACCAATCTCTTAGCAGGTAGGGTTTGGTTAATACCAATATCTTAGCAGGTAGGGTTTGGTTAATACCAATATCTTAGCAGGTAGGGTTTGGTTAATACCAATATCTAAGCAGTTAGGGTTTGGTTAATACAAGGTATTAACACTAATATTTAAAGACTAACCTTTCTTGATAATTTTTATTTGCTAAATTAAGAACTATTAACCAAAAAAACTTTAAATATGTGAAATTGTATTGGAAAAAAAAACTTTTTTTCCAAAACGCTTACGCTGTCGTCCCACGACTGCAGGGGTTTATACCCGAGAGGCCCCAAATCTCCTGCATTTTTCAAGCAATATCCCTGATTGAACTCCTCAAATTGAATGAGAAGTTATGTCAATAAGACATGACATGTTTTTTCATCAACAGTCAAAAGCCCATCCTTGAGAATAAATCATGAACTTTTCGAGTAAAGTATGATATATGTAAGACAGATGTCCTTGAGTTGATTCATATGCATCAAATCTGGACTAAATTGGACTAATATTTAAGAAATAAATAAGAATATAATAATAAATATAATAAGATAGGGCTCCCACTAGTGTTGGCACACATTAACACAGGATGTCTGGCATCATGATTCCATAACATCCCTGGAACTACATACTTGCACCAGACTTTGACAAAAGAACAATCATTTGTGTAAACAACACTGAATTAATTAAAGAAGTTAAACTGCAAAATTCTGACAGCAACAGTCTTGTGGGTCAGTTTGTTGTGACGCACTTTAGCTTGGGGTTTCCTTTGTTCGCCCAAAGACCACAGTGAAAATCAATGGGATCTCATGTCAGCCTACCCTAGCGCTCGCTCTCAGTTAGCGTTATACACTCGCAGAGGTAGCATCCGTACGCTCCTGTTTGCTTACGTTTGTGCTCACGTGGGCATTCTTTGTGTTTTCTGTGAATTTTGTGACTTTTCAACAAAGTTAATTTGTTTTGAACGTATTGCCACGATGCCCCCCAAGAAGATCGTTGAAAAGGATGTTGCTAAGAAAAAGAAGGGAATTATTACAGTCGAGCCAGAATCTGCCAGAAATTCGTTTTGGTTTAAGAGTTATTTGCTTTGCGAGCAATGTCTCGGAACTATTAATCTGCTAAACTGTATTAATCTGGTACCACTGTATTACTCCTTATTTCCTTATACCACTGTTTGTACTTCAATAACGGCTTCAACTTCTGTTTCTTTCTGTCTTTTCACGCTTCCTATTAATTTTTCTCCTTTTCTATATGTATTTACCCACACTGTTAAACTCATAGCCAATTTCCACAACCAAAAAAAACATAAAATAAAACAAAAAAACCTGGTACCTGATGAAACGAGTCTTTTTCACATATTTGTTAACATAAATCATAAGGAAATACGACATTACTATTTCTTTTAGCCTTTGTGGTATTTCAACTATAAAGTAAGACTTGTGAACAGTTTGCAGCAACAGAGAGAGAGAGAGAGAGAGAGAGAGAGAGAGAGAGAGAGAGAGAGGAAATGTTACTGGCTTCACTTAGAGTGAAGATGTTGGGATCATATACAAAGCTCTGTCTTTAATTGTCTTATTTTTTCAAATGCCATTTATAATTGGGCTCCTAGTGGTTTCCATTGTGGCGTCACGGGAAGAATGTTCTTGAATCAAACACAGTCTGTTCTCCCTCTGCGTACATCCTCCTCCCCCAGTTGTATTCATTTTATAGTTATATCAACAATTTCCCCCAGTCTAAAAAAATAAAATAATGCTCGTCTATGAAATCAACATAAAGCAATTGCAACATAGAGGTAAGCTGGTCAACTTGAACTCCTCAAATTAAATGTAGAGTTAGTTGGAAAACGATCTCCAAGTGAGTAAATGTCAACTATTAGAGTAAAATATGATATATAGAAGATAGATCTCCTCGAGTAAATTCATATGCACCAACTTTGGACAAAATCCGAACGATGGGTAGATTTCTGTGCTGATCCAGGTCATGGTAATCCATTTGGGTTGAATCCAAAACAACTGGACTTCTGTTTTGGCTTGAAGACTTTTCACCCCTCACTAGAAAGTCTTTATCAGTTCTAACTGCCTGATGGGGAGTCAGAGATGTTATACCTCCAGTAGGTGCTGGTACTTCATTGGTCATTGGCAATTGGTTGTGCATAACTTATGAGGGGGGGTCCAAGTCGCCAGGAGTCATAAGGGACAGACTGGTCTTGATTGTCCACTTGGGCATCGTGTTAGTCGTTGGCGTTATGTGAATTCATGGTCGATGGTGAAACCGTCTTGGAAGAGATGTTATGCCAGCATTGTGTGTGGGTGATAGGTGTTGGCGAAGACCCCCACCCCTGTTTGGAGTGGAACGCTTTAGCTTGACGTATATAGCTTCTTAGCTCCTCCCACAGACCATCTATCCTCTCCGTCCAAAACGTGAACGTTGTTGTCTTCAAAAGAGATTTCCGTGTCCTTGAGATGCAAGGGAGCTGCCGAGTCCTTGTCCTGATTAGCTGGCTTTCCTGTCCTGGGCCATGTTCTGGTTCTGATGATGCTGGCTTTCCTGTGCTGATGTTGCAAGGTTTGAAATGAGTTGGAATCTTATATTTGGAGAAAATCCTACGTAACGTTTCCATAATCTCCAGACACATAAGTAATGACAGTGCTTTGGCGCCGGTACCTCTCTTAATCTGTGGAGCTGGTCTCCTGGGGTTTCCTCGCAGACTTGATGAAAGCCCAGTTGGGATAGTCACGAGTCTTCATTGTCTTCTTGATAGAAGTATGTTCCCTTTCTTTTCCCCCTGCCTTCTTAGGGCTATAAACTTGAACACAAAACCCCCAGCTTTCAAGTGGGTCGTGGGAGCCAACCATCAGGTATAGGTCTGTGTTGGTACGTTTGCGGTAAACTTCAACGTTGAGTCTACCGTCTCCCTCAACACGTACATCACAATCACAAAGGGTAGCGAGCGCTCTCTGATCCTCCCCTGTGAACTTGATGTTGTTGTCCACCGGACGATGGGAGGTGAAATGTCTTCAAGCCAAAACAGAAGTCCAGTAGCTTTGGATTCAACGCATTGTTGACGGTTAGGAAGATATCTCCAAAAACCTTCTTTCATATAAAGCTTCACCTAGTGAGATAATATGAACTGATACAGTAAAATCTGATAAATACAAGACAGATCTCATCGAGTCGATTCATACGCACCCTATTAGTGAGATGGTTGAGAAAATTATGGACCGAAAACTTTTGGAAATTAAGCTCCCCTATAGTGTCGGAAAACCAACATTCCCTAAAATCTATCCAGTTCTTCCTTGCATTCCTTACGTCTATGCAGGATTAAAGTTTTCAAATGATACCTTCAAAGGTTTTGCAGAAGCCGTAGATCCTTCCGATCTTTTCTGAGTGTATGAATGAGAGTGTGAACAGTTGTGGTTGTTTTTTCCAGACCCTGTGATTAACTGGCGAATTGTCCAGTGTGGACCCCACCTTCTGCCCCATATCAGCTGGGAAAAGCTCCTGTAGCCCACCACGCTGCACAGGCTAACATGTTAGTCATAGACAATCATGAAGTGCATATATGCAAAAGATTATATTACATGCCCATGTAGTAATAATAGCGTTTTATTACAACGCCTGAGTTGTTTTCCTGAGCCGCATTTGTCTGCGACATGCAAAACAACACGGGAAATTGCAGGATCTGTTCCTGTTCAAGACACATGACTGAGCAGAGGGGGCAAAACATGCAAGTGGTCAGATGTAATACTCTCTTTCCAGTCTTCCAAGTATGTTAAAACACTCCCTTTTTCCTATGAAGGTGACTAGCAGGGAGGCAGCTGTGGCCCAGATGAGTGGAGGGACTGGAGAGGGGATGGGGCCAAACTAGGATACAGGAAACCAGTCCACACAGCCTTTCTGAATCAGTCTGCCAGAAAGATTAATGGAAGCAGCTTTCCACCAAATGGTCCTGTCATTTCTTTTTCCCATGCCCAGAGACAAGTCTTCAAAGAAGTTGTGTTGACTGCGCTAACAGTGAGGCATGGAATGGTTAATATAGTTTAAACATTACTAGGCTGGACACAGAGGATATTCTCCGCTGTTTTGCTTTTAGTAACAGATCAATCCGCTGAAGGACAACATGCTATATACTATGAGTTTGGCATCTCCTGAGCGGCGATTGTCATAGAGACAAAAAAATATCAATGTGAGGAATGAGAACAAGGATTCTGACAGAAATTGTGATCATAAATGTCAAGCGCCTCACTAACAGGTCAGTCAATCTAGAAGTTGGCTTTGGTCTGCGTTTGTCTACAAGGAAGAGAGGAAGGAGAGATAGAGAGCAAATACATCGTCGGTGATGTCAGCAAGCGGGGTCACCGGCCAGGGGGCACACAGACGTAGAAGTAGGAAATGTGTTTTTGTGAACATGCAGGAGTATGTTCAAATGTTTTTTTTGGGAACATCATCAAAGGTAGTCCATCCATTGTCTTCTGCTTATTTGGGGTTTGGTCGCTGTGGCATCAGGCTAAGAAGATAAACCCAGACGTACCTCTCCCTCGTAACACTCTCCAGCTCATCCTGAGGGATCCTTAGGTGTTCCCAGTGCAGATGAGATATATAGTCCCTCCAGGGAGTTCTGGCTCTACCTCGGGTTTTCCTCCCATTCGGATTTGCCTGGAAAACCTCCAAAGGGAGGCCTCCTTTATTCATCCTGATCAGATGCCTGAACTCCCTCAACTTATGAGGCAAAGGAACGGCGGCCTCACTCTGAGCTAGCTCCGAGCCCAGCCACCCTAGGAAGGAAGCTCATTTCAGCTGCTTGTATCCTTGACCTCATTCATTTGGTCACTACCTAGACCTCATGACCATCGGTGAAGGTTGGAGCATAGATGGACCGGTTAATTGAGAGCTTTGTCTTGGGACTCAGCTCTTTCCTCACTACAACTGGCGGATTCACCTTCCCCATTACTGCTGACTCCACACCGAACCGCCTGTCAGTCTCACGGTCATCTTCACATCACTGGAGAATAAGAAACCAGGATACTTTAAGTCTTTCACTTGAGGCAGCAGCTCATCCCAAACCTGGATCAATGAACCCACTGTTTTCCAGCAGAGAACCATGACCATGCGTGCATTCATAGATAATCCAGATACACTGCCCCCCTCTGAAACCACTCCACTCCTAAGGGCAGTGCAAGGAACAAACTGTCAAAGAGACATTGATTGGTACTGTATTACAGAATGACCTACCTCAACCAGAAACCTGCCTCTAAAGCTTTGAACTGAACCTTTGCTGTTGTTATGACAGAGAGCATTATGGGTTCCCAACCTTAAAAAAAATGTACTTGCCAAAAAACAGCATCCAAGCTAAAACATGCCTGTTTCAGACGTACACGTACAACCTTCTGATCCTTCCCCTTGGTCACGTCAAACTGACAATAATTCAAAAAAAGCTGACAGCAGAAACGTTTGAAGAAGCTTCCAGGAACGTGTTTGTAAGAAAGTGCACTTATATAAGCAAGCATCCCGAACGAAAGCATATTTTCTGTCATAAGGGATACTGAAAAATCAGATTAGTGTTGACACGGGTATGGACATTTACTGATTCAATATTATTACTTTCTTACGATCATAATGGCATTTACTTTTTTCTTTTCTTTTTTTACATACAGATTTTCACTTCAGCTAGAAAAACTGGTTTCCTAGGACAAAAACGCCACCGCTGCTGGTTTTGCTGGCGTGGTCATGGGTAGACCATGACCATAGTTGAATAATACCAGTGTGAAGATATAAAAATCAAGTTCAAATGTGACTAAAAAGAACAATTATGGGATGCAACTTAAGGCCCCTCACAAAATAAAACATAAAACTTCAGTGAAACTTGTTTTCTAGACTTAGAGGACATGCGGAAAGATCTAATGAACCCATCTTATATGGAAGTACAGACCGATAAAGGGATGGATTATAAATTAAATGAAGAACTACATGTATTATTATTATTATTATGGATCATTTTAACCCTATGTGGCTTCCTGAAAGAGAAAACAACACCGTACAAGAAACAACAGAAAATACAGGAGCCAGTCGCATTGCCAAATGCATAATGATAAAAATAAGGATTAATGATATTTATATAGACTGTAAACAAATGTAGATAACTGGTGTCCCATGACAAAGACGCCGCCTTCACTTTAATGATGTAGATTGAAAATAACGTCTATCACAGCAGAATAATAGTGACTTAAAATTGAAGGGCTACCAGATGGGGCAGGACTAAGTTAACAAATGTTCAGTGGCTTTAATAGTATGGATGTTTTGGGTAGAAATGATCATATGTGCAACAAACCGCAGTAAAATATGAGAATAAAAAGAGAAGATTGTACAATAAAATTAAAGCCCCCAGCCGAGAAAAACATGACACAACATTGAAGTTAACAAGAGTTTGGAAATGTCCTCAAAAATATTAGTATAATTATAAATTTGTGCAAATTCATGTTATGAAATGTAAAATATGCCACGAAAAAATTATGCCTCCTCTAATGAAAGACCTTTGAATATGTACAAACGATGGAGCAAAGTGAAGGAACAACTACGCCAACACACGTCGTTTAAAAATGGTTAAATATGCGGCTGCATTACTTGTCATAAGAGATCCATTGATTTCTGTAGGGATTCTGAAATGCAGAAAATTCAGGAGACTTAGGGGCTCCAGGTAACGATGGACCTGTTTTTGCGCTGAGGTACGGAAACAGATGGAAAGACCGAAAATGCCATAAACAAGCGTTAGGACATTTAGTAAATCATCCTGGACGTTGCATTACAGTTTTGAGTCCTGCAGCGGAGGATGAGTCGATCAATCTGCAAGTGATTCACGCAGACAGCGAGATGTCTTGACATTCTTAGCCGTAGGTAACGTCAGTCCAGATTCCAATTAGCCTGTCTCATACGTGAAGACAGGCTGCTCTAGCATTCGGAATGCATTCCTCCTCCTCCTCCTCCTCCTCCTCCATCGTTTATGAGGGACTGATTTGGCTTCGAGCGGGAAAACACAATATGAAACAAAGTGATGCAGGAATGGGTCAGAAAGCCCAGAGTTTCCTTTGCGTTTCTGCTGCGTCGCTCCCTTGGCTCAAAGTTGACGAGCATTTTGAAGTAGGGATGACATGAAGACTAGGGTAGATTGGACTTTCTTGTTCTTCTATGGCATGCAGTCAGAATTCTGAAGCTTTTAAGAGTCTTGAAACAGATGGTTTCTGACTAGGACTGGTTGTCGGGGAAACCCGGTAAACAGGGAAGCTCAACTTGTCACTAGTGCACTAGTGCGCCTCTACAGCCACTTGAAACATTTATTAGATTTATCGATTTTAAGTTTGTACAGCACAGACTAAGAACGCTCGATGGCGCTGATGCAGGAGTCATGCGTTTGTTTATAGCCTGTTGCTTTTCAATTCAATTCAGATATTTATTTATTTTTTCCTACTAATAACTGGTTTGATCACATAAAATAAATTTTGATGAACTCTTTTACCCTTTGATGTCCTGCTCAACCATTGGGTACAGCACATTTCTATTACCCAAGCAGCATGTATACTCTAAAGAAGAAGGGGCCGATGATGGCGCCCTGGGGGACACCAATGGAGAGAAATAACATGTGCAAAAAAAATATTTCCATAGTTTCTTTTTTCTTTGTGAGGACATGAAAGGGTTAAGTAAAGTACAATAAATCCAATTTGCTACGGGATACACTCAATCCTGAAATGTATGACACTTTAGGCTTCATTCAATCTGGATTGCGTGTCTTATGATAGAAGTCAAACTCAGGCGGGGCAAAATCAAAGGAATAAAAAGCTTCAATGGTGAAATTCATCTGAGGATGTGTCACATAGTAGCTAAAGCTGGGAAAAGGCCAACTGCACTCTGGGAATAAAGTGTTGGATCTTTGGGGATTGTAACAACGGGTCCTAAATATCAAATTTGACCTTCAAAAATCATAAGTAATGTTCATTTGTGTGGGAAAAAAAAGCTGTAATTATAATTAATTACAGAGAAAGTATTTCCTTGCAATAATCTAATGGAAAAATCTCCTTTCTTTCAAGGGAAGGAAGGGTTAACCTGCACAAATATGTCACCCCTGTGAGGGGAGCACCCTTTAGGGCGTTTGCATCTCTGTTCAAGGGACACTAGAAAGCACAAACTATTCATACGGAGATGAAATATGTGAACGTTATAATGAGGTAATTCCGGTTTGCTGGGTTATTTTAACAGCATTTTTTTTTTCTCGCTCTCATTTCAAGTGAAGGCAAGTTCTTTCAAGAAACTCCCACCTGGGGGAATATGTACGATCATGCTTCAAAGCGGCCTATTGGTTATGAAGAATCCGAGAGCCCTGCTGAAATCCATGATCCTCCAGCGTTCAACTCCGCCACCACCTTCTCCCCTCCTGCATCTGACCAGATGCAGAGCCTAAGGCCCGCTTTACCCAATATTTCCTCTTCCTCGCTCTCTGACTGATTGCAGCGGATCTTAGCTTGCGCTTCATTATGGCGTGTCTCACTTTTAGAGAATTATCTGAAGGAACGGAGATGAGGGAGGAAAAAATACGGTGAAGAGGCCGAGAGGATCTCGCGGCTGCTTCTACACGCGTGAATGCAAGAGCAGACATGTCGGGAAAAGAAGGGTAGAAGTGAGAAGAAGAAAAAGCAAAGAAAGAGAAGCTCCTGTTTTCAGGCACTGCCACTATAGTCCGATCAGCCGTAACATTATAAATGGAAGGGGAGAACGTTGGTGGGTTATATTAGGCAGGAAGTGAACATTTTGTCTTCAAAGTTGATGGAAAAATGGGCTGGAGTAAGTTTCTGAGTGAACCTTACGCTATCCCATCCCATAGAGGAGCTACTGAAGCCAAAGTTGCTTCAAAAATTGGAAGCTGGTTCTGCTAGACGGGTGTCAGAAATGACGATCTGTGGCGTGTGCTTTCCACATGATAACAGATCAGTCATATTCCTGGTCTTGTATAAAAGATAAAACAAAATAACTCTTCTGTTGTTCTTATTTTTCTTCAATCTTCACTGTTTTTGTTTTATTTTGTTTTCCCAGTGGAACAGGTTAAATCCACTGGGAGGGAAGCAGCAAGCAAATTCAGATATTAAGAGATTTAAGTCGTACTTTCTTTAGAGAAAAGTTGTAACTTGATGAGAATTAAGTCGTTATTTTCAAGAATCTGCTTCTTCTTTGGGATGTTCCTTTTAAGCGTCAGCACAGCGGATCATCTATGTCCATCGTCCTCCGTCACACCAACCAACTACATGTCCTCTCTCACCACATCCAGAAGCCTCCTTTCTGGTCTTCCCTTTTTCCTGCTGCCAGGCGGCTCCATCTCCAGCCTCCTTCTACCAGTAGATCCACTATCCCTCGTCTTCAAGGGTCCAAACCATCTTACCTCTCCTACTTTGTCTCATAGGCGTCTGAGCTGGGCTGTCCCTCCGATGACATGCTTTCTAATCCTGTTTATCCTCCTAACTCCCAGAGAAAATCTTAACATCCCCAAGAAAGTCATAACATCTTGAACAACTTTATTCATATTTTACAAGATAAACTCATAGATTTACCAGAAAACAGTCATAATTTGAACACTAGTCAGAGAGTTTGTTTGGCCACTAGGCCATTTGTCTTAAGTGTAAGGCTGTGCCTCACACACACACACACACACACACACACACACTTACACACACACGCATAAACGTGTAAGTGTTAAAATACACATGTTCTATAAAGGCGCCGACAACATTCAATATCTATTGATGTCAAAATGATATATATCAAAACATAATTTGACAAGATGCTCCACGTTCCTCGTCTCCCCTCCCATAAGTAGCCTAAAATTTATATATTCTTGTAAAATTATAACTTTTTTCTCTTAATAATATGACTTTATTCACGTAAAATTGCAGATTTATTTTCTTGTAAAATTCCGACTTTTTTCCTCATACTATTACGACTTTACTCCCAGAATCTCAGTTTACGCAATTTTTTTGATTGTAAAAGCGGCGCCATTTCTGCGTCGTAGGATCTAAAAGGGGTTGGGATGGGATTTAAATGTCGCTCGAGGCACTGATGTTTGAGTCTTTAGTGAGAAACTCATATCATACTGATAAAAAAAACCTACAATAACAAGCAGCATTTTCCTCATTATGTGAGTTAAATGTTGTTTTTGTCAATATACACACTAGTTTACAGAAGGAGTCAACTTTTTAATGCCCATTCATGTGGATATCAAAAACATCTAGTGAGATTCAGAGATGGATCATAGAAGTAATGATCTGAAGATATATCAAAACTGGCATTAATGATAGAAAATAATCATTTCCCCGGGGCCTGCAATCAGGAATTGACTCTTCAATAAAACTACGTCACAGTTAGTGGCGTACTTACAGCCCGTCAAACAAACAACGTTCAGCGTTGGCTCCGAGCGAAGATTTATGAACTGCTGCAGAAGTGACATAATAAAACGCGGAGAGCTAATAACTCGTATGTCTCACTCAACCAGAGGAGCTGACACCTTGAATAAAAGCAGATGCCTTCAGATGCCCCCCCCCGGGCAAAGTCATAACATCTACCACGGGAGAATGTGGGCCAGCTGACATAAAAATGTTCGTATGAGTTCCAATGTGCCTAAAAAGGTAAAAAAGAAAGAAAGAAAGAAAGAAATTGTGAGATCTGCAGGGCTCCTGCAACGTCTTCATGTAGGTGCATGATTTTTCAGGAGACTGTAATATTGTTCCCGGTTACGCGTGGAAGTACATATATTTAAGTTACATAACAATTTTCAATCTGTTTTCTGTAACGGCTGAAGGTCGCAGTGAGGCCGGAGCCCATCCCAGCTGACATTCATCACAAGAGTCGATGATATTACATAATTGGACCGTGGGAGGAGGGTGAGGTACCGAGTGAACCCATTCTAACATGGGGAGAACATCCTCCACCACACAAAGATGGTTTTGAACTCACAACTTTCTTGAGTAAAAAAAACCAAACTAACAGTCATATTGTTTCGAGGTCATATTGCCCAACCCTTCTTCATTTCATTTTCATTATGCGCTGGAGTTCTGATCTTTACCTTGAGCGGAGTAGTCTTCTCCAGAGAGTGCTGCTGAGCATACTGACAGGAGCAGGATGAAGTTCCACCTGCAGGGGCACAAACACAAACCAATGAAAACTTTAACGGTTATAAACAGCAAACTGTGGAAACATAAACTTTAGTCAGTTTAGACAATCAGACAATCATACAATCATACAATCATACAATCACACAATCACACAATCAGACAATCACACAATCACACAATCATACAATCAGACAATCATACAATCAGACAATCACACAATCATACAATCATACAATCACACAATCACACAATCAGACAATCACACAATCACACAATCATACAATCAGACAATCACACAATCACACAATCACACAATCAGACAATCACACAATCACACAATCATACAATCAGACAATCAGACAATCATACAATCAGACAATCACACAATCATACAATCATACAATCACACAATCACACAATCAGACAATCACACAATCACACAATCAGACAATCATACAATCATACAATCACACAATCATACAATCAGACAATCAGACAATCACACAATCATACAATCACACAATCATACAATCACACAATCTCACAATCACACAATCATACAATCACACAATCAGACAATCATACAATCACACAATCAGACAATCACACAATCATACAATCACACAATCAGACAATCAGATAATCACACAATCATACAATCACACAATCAGACAATCAGACAATCACACAATCTCACAATCACACAATCACACAATCATACAATCACACAATCATACAATCTCACAATCACACAATCACACAATCATACAATCAAACAATCAGACAATCATACAATCACACAATCATACAATCACACAATCAGACAATCAGACAATCATACAATCACACAATAACACAATCATACAATCACACAATCAGACAATCAGACAATCATACAATCACACAATCACACAATCATACAATCACACAATCACACAATCACACAATCATACGGTCATACAATCAGACGATCACACAATCACACAATCATACAATCACACAATCACACAATCACACAATCATACGGTCATACAATCAGACGATCATACAATCACACAATCATCATCTTGACTAAGTTGTATTTAGAACTGTTCATTTATTAATAAGTCCACTTTCAACACTACATTCTCAATGTTTTTTCTAAAACCTGTGCTGCAATTATTGGCACCGCGCGTTGAATATTATGATATTATGCTCCGCCCCCTTTTTTTGAGTCTCCTTCTGTCGTCTTTGATGAGGTCTGAGAACACATGGAGAAGATCTGAGACTATTCCTCTGAACAGAACCTCTCCAACTCCTTCAGATTCTGAGGCCCACGCTTTTGGACTCTCATCTGCAACACATCCCACAGATGTTCTGTGGAGTTTAGGTCATGTGACCGGTCACATGACCTAAACTCCACAGATGTTCTGTGGGGTTTAGGTCATGTGACCGGGATGGTCACGGCCAAATCTTTGTTTTCTGATCTCTGAACTATTCTTGGGTTAATCTTGAGGTGAGCTTCAGATCATTGTCCTGCTGGAAGGTCCGACCACGACCCACTTTAAGTTTCCTGACAGAAGCTTTTAGGTTTTCTTACAGTGGAAGCATGACTTTCAACAAGCAAAGCAGCCCCAAAGCATCAGAGATCCACCACCAGACTTCAAAGTGGGTATGCAGGGCTTTTCTATATTGCTTCCATCTTTGATGTTTTTTGCCACAAAGCTTGCTCTCATTCGACCTATGACCTTGTTCTATTGAAAGTCCTCTTCCAATCTGATTTTTCAACTCCTCCAGTCTCTTTAAGCGACTTAATTATTGTGTAGTATAAAAACTGTCTTTTTTTTTAACCGTTTAGTGAGTCAGCCCTAAAACTTTTCATCACGCGTCATTGCTGTGTTCTCTGGTCTTCTCATTGTGAAGAACGTCAAAGACAATAAGGCCTGTGTCACCTCATATTTATTCCCCAGAGAAACAGGAATACATTGTTCACCACTTCAGAGTTCCCGCCCAAACAAGTGAATCTAAAAATAAAAACTAGGACTGGAAATATACTTCAGTTACCTTTAATCACAGGATTTCCTAGGGGTGCCAATAATTGTGGCACACGCTTTAAAGACAAATATTTAAGGCATCTTAGGAATGGAAATTTTTCAAAAGTTTGTTTTTGTTTGTTTAATTTGACTCGTGTTAGTAACACGTTTCTCCATATATAGACGTATACTGTATATAAATCTAGAGAAGGAGATTCTACATCTACTCACAGATCTTATATTATGTCAATTTAAGACTCCAGTTCAATACTTCAATATTTCCCATGTAGCGACGCCGCTGTGAGGTAACACTGCCAACTTTTACTGCCCTACAAAACCAAAGTGCAGTATCTACAAGTTTTTTTTGTTGTTTTTTTAAATCACATTTTTGTGCTTTGCCTTGGATGTTTTGGCTGTAATCACTCTCTCATGACATTTGACCTTCTCAAAGAAATTCACATTATTGCTAAAACCAAAATAAGCCTTAATCTTTTTGATATTGCATCACATTTCCAAAATAAATCTACTTAATTTCCACAGGAACACGAGAAAATCAATGAGACTTCTAGGTGTCCGGGTTTGAGATGAATGCTGCACTCAGAAAATGTAGAGTGTGTAGTTTTTACAGACAGGGACACCTGCACACAATCTCCCACTGCAGCCCGAAACTACTACCACCATGCATTCTGGTTCTGCTCACCAGCTGGGCAGCTTTGGTCAGAGGTCATGGGAAAGCTGTCAAAAGATTTGCATCTCCCACATGGCTCTCCATCTCTGTTTTAGACAGTCGCCGAGCCAACAACAACTCCGAACTCTCGTCTCTTTCATAACAACTGTGGCCAGGAAAGTCAGACTGCCCGATGTCGAAGACACGTCGACAATGTCTTTGTGCCTCTGTGACACAACTAGCGAGCTGAGGGGCTCCTTCAGTGACAGACAAACACCCAGTACCGTTCAAAGGAGTAGAGGGGCACCCATTACAAGTTTCTGGGCCGATCTGAGCGGCCGATTACAATTTTTTCTTTCTTTACAGTTTTAAAACCACAATGAATAGTGTATTTTATGAGCTCTTATATTGAAGTATTAAAGTAAAAGTAAAGTTGGTCGGAATTGTGAATGTATTCTGACCTGTTGAAATACACACTGACATTTCTTAAACCATTTGTATGACATTTTCAAAGTGAAAATAAAACTTTGTTAGCCTCTTTCAGTCCATTCTATGCCATATGTTTGCTTTGTTCTGGGACTTTTGGGCTCGTGGCTGACTCTGAGCTCCTGCTAGCTTTAGCCGCTCTGCCAAGTTAGCTTCTTGAAACTTGCTTTGTTACTTAATACTCTATTTAATAGAGTGTTGCCCCCTCCTGACAATAACTGGCCATGAAAAACTAGTGAACTCATTAGATTTACACATTCTGAACTAGTACTTGGATCCAGATCAGACTTAGAGGCAGATTTTATCTTATTGTACAGATTTTGTCCAACCTAGCCCAAAAAAAGGTCACAATCTAGTCTCGGCCCCAAGCCCGGATTCGGATTCCAAGTCGGATCGTTCGGGTCTCAAGTTAATCAGGGTACCAGCGGTTACTATGTATGGAAACAGATGATCCACTGTATCGATCTCGAAGAAGACTCTGGACCTGATCCAAACTAGCCACCAAAAAAAAAAACCACCAGACATTGATGAAAAATCATCAATGTCTGTTCAGAACTTTTGAGCAATCTTGTTGACAGACGGACCAGCAAAGCGACGCCGGCAGAAACGTGCCCCCCACCCCCCACCCCAACCCCCCCGTGACTTAGGAAATTAACGGCTTTAATAATAACTATGTTCAATTTCGGTATGCCTGTAAAACACCGGCTAGCACACATAATTAAGGCTCTGGCACAGAAACAGCACACGCTAATGGAATTCAGTTGTTATTAATTATAACCTGACTCCACATGTTTGCCAAATGTGCAGCGTATGAATGTAAGCAGAGTGAATAAAATCAATCTACGCTGGCTCTGAGTCTGTTTCCTGTCACCACCTGTAAACACAGATTCTGCGCGTCCTCTCATTGCATAAGAGCAGATGAGAAGAGTGATGCAATATAATAACAGCAAATTAGAGACGGTATCATCCTTTCTTCTTCTCAGAGACGTCTAACCCGGGCTGTTCCGCCGAGACGACATCGAGGTCCTCGGTTAAAAGCGCCAACGGCGTAGGCTAGCAAAAAGGGGTTCGTGAACTTAACTCTTTGTTGACATGCTGACAGATAAGTTTGTATCAGCGTTCATTCAAAATCAAGTTAAAAGATGTTAATCGTTACCGTCTGCCTTTTTTACAAAAAGGGACAGCGAACTTTGTCCGAAATTCCAAGTCCAAAACCTGGGGGACACCACAGGTCAAAGGTGCCACAGAGGAGGAGGCATCAACCATGGCTATTAACAAAGTCTCTACCCCCCACAGGTACCGTCATGTGACAAACCTCCAAATAAGGGCTTAAACATATCCGAATAAGGATCCAAACCTGAATCCAATCGTCCAGATTGTTATTTCCAACAATCTGGACGATTGAAGCAAAATGGAATCAAGTGGATCGTTAACAAGATGTTAAGGGAACTGGCTGGCTGATTAATCCATTTTGTAAAAACAGTGCATGTTGACTGATCTCAGTTTCACAACTTAGTTTGGTCTTCAATTCCAACTCCTGCTAATGTTTGGTTGCTTCTCTTCTTCAGAGCAAGAGGAAGAGAAGCTGCTGATCAATCAGTTTATAACGCGTGCTGTACAATTGGCCTTTGACATCACGATATGAGGATAAAAGGATAAAATGATAATGATGAGGAAATAGATGAACAGGAAGTGCGATGCACCCTGAGGGGTTATAAGAGTAAAAGGGAATAATCGGATGGAGATCGGTCAACGGGGAAACAAGAAGTACCATGAGATTGTTTGAAGCAGGTTTGTCCTGAGGTCACAAAGACCCCCGATCCGTTTCTCTGCGAGAAATTCAGAACGTATGTTTCCATGACTTGAGGTCCGTTCCGAGAAAACTTTTGAAGGCAAAGTCATCAGTCAGTCCAGCAGGTGTCATCGAGTTGAGCATGGAGATCCAGTACGTCTCACTTTGAGTGAGCGGTTTGGGTCGGTAACCCCCTCTGGCTGGGTCCGTCACAGGTTCCAGTCCCATGAAGTGTAGAGTGGCCGGAGAGAGGAAGTTTGTCTTCTTGGTGATGTCTGGTCCATATTGCTGTTTTGTTGTGTTCTGATATCCCTTGTTTGAGTCTCTTTGGGTTTGTCAAACGTCAAGTATCGGGTATTTGTTCACAGCCTGATGAAGGAAGTGGTTCCGTTTGGAACCATTGGTTAGACATACAAAGCGAACAGAGTCTGACCGATTTAACTCTGGGAACTTCTGATATGCTTCTTTTTTTTTTTGGTACGTTCTCTACATTTTGTGGACCAAGCCATGGAATCTCTCTCTTTCCTCCTCGCCAGCCTCACGCAATATATTGATTAATATATTGATTAATCATAAAAATGGAACAGATTACTTGAAAGTACCTAGTATCTGTAACCATTTGAGTCCATTTTTGCCATGAAGTTATGAGCTGATTAGGGAAAAAACAAATATGGCTGATTCTGAAGAAAGGTAACCCGGCTCGTCTGTTGAAGAGAGCAATAAACTCTGACATTTTTTTCTGTCTGAAAATATGTTCACGCAGGGAGGCACGGAGTCACGTTTTATCTTTCCCAGACACAGCTATGCTCAAATGCACGGGTGGTTAATAAGGATTTAAAGCTCTTCATGAAAGCCCGCCTCTGGGTGCAAAGAAGGAAAAGCCAAAGACGAGGTTTCCAACTGTGCGTTCTTGATACAAACCCACAAATCAAACCAGTTCTGAACAAATTATGTTATATAGCAATGCACAAACCACGAGTTCTCCACCATCATGTAGGTTCAGTCCTAACACATGCATAGATATATAAATACTGCATGTTGTGACTTATCTCTATAATTGACCCTCACTGACCCCTCCTCTAGGGGGCACTGCTCACCATACAGCTAGAAGGAAACATGTTCTCAGTCCAGTTAGAAGGAGGCAATAGGAATGTAAAGGAAGCGAGATGAGATAAGATAAGATAAGATAAACCTTTATTAGTCCCACAAGGGGGAAAATTGCAGGGTTACAGCAGCGAGAGTGTGAATTTAACATCTGCTTTAAAGATTCTGATGGAGATGATCCCTTTTTATATCCAGTGTTTTTTTTGCAACAACGATAAGTTAATAAATGATTACATTGTTCTTTTTAAATGCATACTGTCTCCATCGTCTTCTTCGATATGTTCCAGCAAGAATACAGTACCCCTAATTGTCAGTACACAAACATATACTGATAATTATATACAGATTTGATGGATTTTTGCAGCAACTTTAGCTGTAAAGAAAAATATAGGTAGTCGGGACTACTGCAAATTTACAGGTACTGTGTTTACGGGTTGTTTTCTGCAAACAGAGGATTACACAATGACTTCAATTTCATAATTACATTATGACTTCAATTTGTCCATTCAACCTCAAATAGACTCCATCCTGCATCAAACAGACATCATGTCTGGCTGCTCTGACCCGTACCGAGTGAAAACTCTGCAGAGCGTCTATCACGCACATCATCAAAGCACCCTTCTTAAATTCAGCCCAAATCAATCCCATCCCCAGACATGTTCGCTGGAACAGCTGCTGACACGACCTCAAGAAACTAGAGTGGTGCATTTCAACACAACGTGGTGGTCGACAGCCGCTCCGCTATTGTAAGTCGCAGTGACGTAAGCCTTCCGAAACAGAGTGCCATCAATCAGACGCCGCTGCCGCGCCCGTAGCCTTCGGGCATCGTTACGTGAGCGGGAGGGCTACCGAATGCACGGCACCTGTCTTAGTGGCGTCTTTTGTCCGTTGTGGCCTCTGAGGCCCAGGTTGACACCGGTAGGAGAAGAAAGAGGCTACTGGTGCTTATGCGGTCCAGATTGATGGATCACCACAGACGGGAAACCCTGTTAGTTCTTCTGGATCGATGGGGCCCGGCACGACACAACACGCATACCGACAGCATGAAGAGGCAGTGGAGGTATGCAAAGTACGGAGAAGGCCCAAATTAGCCGTAAAATTAAAACCGCCTGCCGAATATTGTGTATGTCAACCATTTCCAGACAAAAACCTCTCTGTGACGACCGTTTTCTGATAAATTTCTATCAGAACCAGCAGGAACTTCTCAAGTACAAAGTGTTCCGTGGTAACAGAGCCAGGCCTTTGATCACCACTTACACCAGGGAGCTTTCGGCCACCTTGACCTTGTCGCCCATTCACCAGATCACAGAAACACCCACTATTGCAGTTCTGGAGATGCTCTGACCCAGTTGTCTAGACATCAATAGGGATCTGAGTCCTTGTCGAAGTCGTTAATTCAGATTCTTACATTCAACCATTTTTCCTGATTCTAATACATCGACTTAGAGGACAAAATGTTCATTTTATAGCTGGTGGATCCCGCCAGTCGTCTCAAACAACCAAATTGTTTTGGTGGGTTTTTACCTGCTAAAAACATGTTTTTCCAAACATTTTGTTATTTTATAGACAATATAGAAGGTTTATGATAATAAATAAATAAATACCCAAAGAAAAATGTGCAAAGAAAAGATTTTTCCATAGTCTTTATTGTCTTGATAAGACTTTAAGGCATATTAAGGCTGGACAAAAAGTTAAAGTGAGCAAATATTTATTCAGACGCCTTTTATTCTTCCTGTCCGTCACAGGTTCACCGTTCAACACATCGCTTCATCAAAGTGACATCACATAAGTGGTGGGAATTCCTATTGTCTGTTCCCGCATTAGTTTGTTTGTCAATTCTTCCGCTTTTTCCAAATTTCTTTTAAGCTCATGTCCAGAGCGTCCGCTTCCAGCAGAGCCACCAGCTTTCACATTATTAAATCCTGAGGTAAATCTCCTGCCCTGACAGCCCGCTATGACACGCTTCCCAGCTCTGGCAGTTAATGGAAAGACTGCTGAAAGCAAGACAAAGCTCCCCAAACACAGCTCTGTTGACTGAGGGAAATACCACTATGTGGGGAGTGGGTGTCATGTCAGGACTATAAATAATCACAACTTAAAACTCCCCTCTGCAATGAATCATTCCAGAAGTAACAGATCTTGCCCCCTCCCCCCCTCCCCCCTCTCCCCCCTTCCCTTCAAAATTAGCTTGGTTTCCTAACAATGGTCCATTCAAGTGAGGACAAGGCTGAGCGAGGCAAACGGAGAGAGCTCCCGATTGGATTTGGCAAAAAGGAGCCGGCTCCCTTAAGTTGTGTTTAGGGCCCTCATAAGGAGAGGGAAACCGTTTTCTTACATTCGTCACTGATGTCTGTCGGTGGGTGACACTGAGCGCCGAAGAACTGACTTTCACAGTATGCTGTTTATGCGTCTAAGTTGGCAGACCACTTACCAGATCCATTAGTAGCGACGAAGCATGCAAAAGCTGTTAATCTACCCAAACGTCTCTGAAATGTTTAACTTCTATGGAGAGTAAACAGAAAGGACAAAACTCTTCGAGGGTGATTTGATTTAGATATCTAAATACACGTTGGACCATCAGATGAAATGAGGAGAACGGTGCTTGTATGTCCCATCTTCTGTTGTGTCTGGATTTGCAAAGATTGCTTCCTTCAAACTGTTGACTCCTCTTTAGCGGACCTCCACATCCAGCCGTTACTCGGTAAAAATGAAGGTTTACGGGTTTAACGGGGAGAGAGAGAGCTTCCCTCTCCTCCACTGGCAGATCGGTGGCTGAGTGGAGCCCCGGTTTTAAGTGGAGTTCAGAAACAGAGGGGGGGCAATGACCGCGATACATGAAGTGAAACGGCGCTCTGAGGAGCCGTATGACGGCAAGATGTCAGACTTGTGAAAGAAACAGAAAGTCGATCCCACATGCTTGGACCCCTGGATCACACACACACCTTCATGCGCTGAGAGGAGGCTCTATAAACCAGAACACCTTGCTAATCAGGTATTTTGTTCGTACGCGCTTCACTTCTTAAACTCAACAAACACACTAGTGAAAATAAACAAATGACCGATACGAGGCCGGCCTCTTTTACTGCAGGCTGGGTTTCAGCTTTGGCACCTGTATCTTAATCACAACCTCTTCGTTGTGGGGGCTGACGGTGGGCTCGTCTTCTCCTACCATCCAAATGGCCATCAGCAGAAAAAAAATGTAAGAAATGATGAGCAGTCCAATAATTATCCAGGTTTCAATTACCCATTTAAATACTTTCCACATCTTTCCAAAGCCATAAAAAAAAATATATTCATTCCAGCCTAATTTGATAGGAGTCATTATTTCATGTCTGGAAGCTCCTTCTCTGACAGACAGCTGGCGGTGGAGCGTGTTCGTGCGCACTCTGGAGGGTGGCTGGAGTCAAGAGGTCACTGCAGACCAGAGCAAAGATTGACTGAGTCCACAAGACAGCCAGCAGACAAAGGGCTGTGAGTAAACTTCAACCGGCCTTTATTGGTTTGCCCTTCTGCTGTTGTGGGAGACCTGCAGATGTTAGGAAGGTGAATGTAACTCAGAATCCCTGCAGCCAGTGGGCTGTGATCCCAGCACCATGCATTCCTCTTCCCCAGTATAGTCCAGCTAACAGGTGCGAACACTCTGATATCTCATAAAACCATGAAAAAAGTCTTACAAACAGACAAATAAACGTATTTTCCACTTAAGCGACCTCATTACGGGGAGATTGGATTATTCTTCAGCTTGGCTTACAACTATTTCCTCATAAAAATGTCCAGAGTAAGGTCTGGAATTCATTCAGAGTGACCTGGACATCGTAAGGACGCCAAGTGGTGGAGTTTCCAGAATGTCAGTGAAACCGAATCGACCGTTAAATCATTTAGCAACTTCTAATCACTTCCATGGTTCTTGGGGTGGTGGCACTGGTTCTGGTGACCCGAGCCGCTCAGACAATATCCCAAAGTGTGGGACGTTGTGTTAGTTTGCACGCTAGTGAGCGGCTCAGAATCCAAATCCACTCAGATCAAATAGTTTGTCTATTCAACTTTTGCATGGATCAATGCCGGAGGTCAACCAATCAAGCTAAATGTCCTTTTCCTGCAAGAACCTGATTATGACAGCCACTGAGTTAGACTGTCTCATTAAGACGCCACCAATTCCATTTCTATGAGCCATTATTCTGAGAGGCCTCCTCCTGTGCAAAGAACCGTCGTCGCCTGAGAAACTTGCATGATCGGCTTATGATGGCAGCTACTGGTCAATGTTAAGGCGACTCTCAGTCAAGTGCACTCTCTGTGGATCTCTGCAGCTTTACTTGTCAACTCCTGCAACAGCGTGTGATTGTCTGGAGGTCAGCAGCCACTTAACCACTCATGCATGCACACCAACTCTCCCGGGGAACTCTCAGACAATCCTCCTCAGCCACAGGGCACTCGTTTTCACTCCCGGGGAAAACTCTCAGGATTGCGAGGCAAGGCAAGGCTTTGTCTTTCACACTTATTAAACGGAGAGCAGCAGAATGCGCTGTTGACTCAGCTCTTTTTTAGATCTGGAAGGCGCTTCAGAAGAGAGCGCAGCCAACGTCAACTCACTTCTGATGAAAGAGAATACATTTCCTGTTATGTGGCCTACAGAGGAGGTGCACATTTCTGGCGGCGGTCCAGGCCGAATGTAACATGACAACAAAACCTCCATGCAGGATGTCAATAATAAACACTCCCATGAGGAATGTTTAGGTTAAAGTCACTACGTATATATTCCTTCCATTTTTAGGCCTAAGCACTTCCAAAGACTTTGATTCATTTGTTTTAGCCGCCATAGTTGCTTGGATGCTTGTTTCATCATCCAGTATATATCAATGATTTATCAAGACTGATATGCTGAATAAGCGAAAAAGCTTCCAAGACACTCTCATTCATTGCCTTCTGCATGTTCATGTCGCTGAAGCAAAGACTTGTGCAATTCCTTTAGCTGAGATTTCGGCTAAATTCACCAGGATAGAGCTTGTAAAATAAGATTAAACGAAAGTAAACGTACAGCAATCGGCCGGATATGGCTGGAAAGTGGATGTTCGTCGGATTATTGTGCAGAAATGAAGCGGATTTCCAGCAAAAGCAACAGTTTTAAGTGGGGAAAAAATGCCCTTAAATGGAATATAGATCATATTATTTTCTATCATTGGTCGAATGGAAAGGCTGTCACTCGTATTCTGGAGGAAAAAGCAAGAATCTGCAGGGAGTCTGTATATCAGAAAAGAGCACCCAGAACCGTTTGGGATTGAATCTGCTTTTGCACTAATGCACACATGCAGGCTACCATCTGCATTCTATCAAACCAATCTCCTACTTACGTTGCTGCCGCGGAAACGTGTCCACTCCTTGTCCGTTGAGCTCCTAAATGCATTTGTATGCATTTGTCCAGGCAGCAGAGATCTGGGTGAAAACAGAATCACGCTCGAGGGGATACCTGCTCATGGGCTAACCCTTTGGCAACGGCCAAAGAACGCATATAGTGGACGTCGGGATACCGCCACCTCAAAATTTCCTCATCGTATTGGAGTCCGGAGGAGAGTTCTCTCCAAAAAGCTCTCAGATCCTCTGCGCTCTGCGGCGCGCAGTGATTCGGCTATCCAATGTGGAGACGCGCAACTGTCGCACGGGCCGGAGCTGCGTGTGAGAGCTGCTGTGTGTGAGAGCTGCTGGTCAGATCGAGGCAGCGTTCTCTCGACTGCTGCGAGGGATATGAAGAACCCGAGCTTCCTCTCCTGGTGTGGTCTCCAGGCACGGCGGCAGCTCCAGCTCTGCGCAGCTTTACCTCCAGGCGCTGCTTTCTGCTATGTGCCTTGACTTGCACTGATGCGAGGGGGACCCGTCTTCACCCCAGCGCAACTCCTACCAGCTGGTGGTGTTGGATTTCACCACATACAGCCTCGTGACATCACAGACGGACTGCTGGCTTGCCTTCATCACCTCATTTTGTCTACTTTGGCTGCCTTAGTATGTTTACTGTATGCAGGGTTGAGTATTCTCAGTATAAAGAGTTGCATGAACCTGATCTACACACACACACACACACACACACACACACACACACACACACACACACACACACACAAACTTATTGATGCATACAGAGTGCACATCAAAGATGAAATCATTTAAGAAGAAACAAAACGTAGGTGATGGTGCTGTTAGGTAAAAATGGCAGAGGCTTCAGATTTGTTGTTCTTTCTTATGGCTATGATATAAGTAATGCAGACTGCAACAATTAACTGTGGTATTAAAACAAGTCCTAATCTGTAGTGCACCTGACAGTAAAGGTAAATCCCCTCAAAGCCCCCAATCCACTGCATTGTACAAGCAACCCCCCCTTATTGAACTACTCAAATTAAATGTGAAGCTAGTGTTTTTTTGTGTCAAAAGATTCACCTACAGAGTAAAATATGAACGATTTAAGTAAAATATGATATATATACAAGATTGATCTCCTTGAGTAACTCAGATGCACCAGATTTGGACAAAATCAGACCAACGGTTGAAGAAATTATGGCCCAAAAACCCTTTGCGCTAATGCCCAGCTTACTGTCAGATATATACAACCAACCTTTCCCCCAAATCAATCCAGTCCTTCCTTATACAGAGGTTTATGGGGATGTAACATTTGAAAATGTTCCTTGAAATAGTTTTGGAGCTATCACATTAACATGAAGGATCTGTCAATGAAATATCCAGAGTTTCCGTGACTTTTCGGGGATATAAATAGAACGGATCAGAACAGACTGGAGTCGTCGATGCGCGGCTGTCTGATGTCAGTAAGAGAGCAGTGTGATGTCTCTATATGAAAGGGTGGAGTCCAGCGGTATGTGCTGGTGTTTTATATAATGCAACCCAATTCCTTTTTCTTTTTTTCCCTCTGGCCAGCATCCAAAATAATTACAAGCTAACAGGGCCTCCTATTAGCTGCGTTTTTCTCTCATAATTCACCGACAACTATTAAAGAGGCCGCCATGTATCTGACATGTGAAGGATGGTATAGACAGCGGCCACCGGGATCTCTCCGCGGACAGACAACAACAACAATGAGACGGAATTTGTCTTAAAGGTGATTATAGCTGGAAATATTGTTAACACTTTAAAGGAGAATGAAAATTTTGAAAAGCAGCTTCTGTTATTCACTGACGGACTTTCAAATGTGCTTATTTTGCCTTCTCCATACTATTAAAGAGTGTAATCGAGCGTAACTGCAAACACTGGTTCGGTTATTTAGTGAGCAATTAGAATGGATCTGATTGCAAAACGTATTTGGACTCACGTGTTTCTCCATTTCTTTTCTTTATCGCACTCATCAATTTTGAAAACGAGAACGCTTTGACCCAATTCAAGGTTAGCCCATTAGCCCAGGACAAACAGAGCCCTGTGCCCCCCAACCCACCCAAACACACCCCAGCATCCTCCTCCAGATGCACACAGCCTATCTGCAGCCTCCCTCAGTTCAGCCGGGATGAAGAGGGGGTCCATATGGTTTGCAGTTTAGGGAAATGGGGGGATGCTACTTGGAGACTGAGCAGTTCCTGTCTCTAATCCCAGGTTGAGGACACGGGGTTTCTTAACCTGAAACCAACAGAGGCGGTCACAAAGAGGAGTCACGATGCCTAAATAAAGAGGTGAAAGTGGAATGGAAACTCCGAGCGAGCCTGCCAGCCCTTATAAACTGTGAAGTAAATGAAGAGCATTCTTCTGAGCAGCCTGCAAACAAGACATCTGCAGCTTTGTGCTGTGGAGGTCTTTATGCCTCTGCAGCAGTGAGTCAAACTCTCTTCCCCCTCTTCATCAAAGACAGTCCTCTCCAAGGAGGAAGCACTTGCATGTGATGCTCTCTCTCCCTCTCTCGCTGGCTTTGCCATCAGCCAGCGCCTCAGGATAGCAATGCTTTGACCAGATGTTTTCTTCCACTTCCAGGGAAGAAAGAAATGTCGAAAGATACGGCCTCCCTGACAAGATCATGAATCAGCCTCGTGAACACATGAAATACATGACCACTTTGTAGCAAAGCCTCCACACAGACGGAGGAGGCTTAATCGTATTAGTGCGTTTGCACTCTGGTGACTGATAAACGTTTGGAGAAGTCTAAGTCTAGACTTGTCAACTGGTTTAGTGATCCTTACTGGGCCTCCTCTTATGCCTCTTAAAGGTTAAAAAGCTTTTCTTGCTATCAAACCATAAAACGTCTTCAAACAAATATGCACACAGATTTGCAGCAAACTTTTCAAGATGCATTCTCTCTCTCTCTCTCTCTTTTTTTTTTTCCCCCCTCATTTCCAGATGTGTACTAAACAGTCCACTGTGCTCTGAGCACCAGAACCCGAGGCACAAAGAGTTACTGGTGTCAGATAATGAGAATCAGATCACCTCTCTTTTCTCTCTTGAGGAACAGACGGGCAGGCGCAGAAGAGTGTACGCTGACCCCCTCCTCAAACATGTGTTGTTCCCCTCTCACACTTTTCAGTACATATCCAATGTGGCTGTAATCAAGCCAGAATTACCATGGCATCCAGTGGACCGGACTTAGACGGTGGTTACAGGATTGAAGCCGCATGTTGATCATATGTTCTAACATGCACAGAGAGCGTTTCTACTCTAGCTCGACTTATACTTTAGGTCAAGTTTAGAAACGATGCACATCAGATTCTTTCACGCCTTAATCTTCTCAATAATAAGTATTTCTTTACATTATAATCAAAATGTGTCTCGGATAATTTTTGAGGGTGTCACAAGGCTGCAGTCAGGGAGTGTATGTGTGAGGGAGTATAAATAAAGTCTCTATCTATCTATCAGGGCTATATAACAGTAATTTACCTGACATGAACAGGTTACGATCTCATAGCTGAGGCTATTTAATCAGCGGTTACAATGTTTTGGCTTATCATGTAGCAGTTATGATGTCCTAGCTGAGGCTATTTAGTCCATGTTTCTAATGTTTTGGCTAATCATCCGGTAGTTACGTCATAGCTGAGACTATTTGGTCAGTGGTTATAATGTTTTGGCTGATCAAATTGTTTGGTCAAACTCATTCTGAATGGATAATAGTCGATTGTAATTAGATTACCTCGACCTTTTGGTAAAAGCATGTTTACTGTAAATGTTTTGGCGCTTACTCGACTTTTATCTGGTTCTATCAAGTTCCATATTTCAGTCCAGTCAGTCTTACATGCTTTAATACGCCCCAAAAAACTTTTAATAATAGCTATGGTTACTGTGGCGTCCCCCAGGGCTCCGTCCTCGGCCCCTTTACTCTTTAAATATACATGCTGCCATTGGGTCCGGGTATAAACCGGTCCACTCACCTTTTTTCAATCGGGCTAAAAATGAGTTCAACCAAACAGCTGAGCGGGACCTTAAAGGGTTTTAATAACATTTTATGTTCCTGACTGGACTTCTCGTCATCCCCATGGGTCCCATGTACTCCTACCTGCACACTCATGGATTCCAGCTCCACAGCTTCCCAGCAGAACATCTGAATCCGAACCGTATCCTGGTCCGGGAGCGTATCGTCTTTTAGGATGACACAGCACACAGTAACAGGCGAGTGGAAAGCGTTCGCCTCACAGGACCAGAACCGAAGCCAAAGTCAACCCGGTACCGGTTATAGAATGACCCAAGAGTCTGACAGCTCTACGGTCGGTGGAGCGTGAATCAAAATGTTGTCTTGTAACCATCCAGTAGACGTAATAACGGCGGGCTTTTTTGGCGCCGGCTGTAATTCATCCTTCTTGACGCCGCGCCGCAAACACAATTCGCTAAATGTGCCTCATTAGGCGACGGCTCATACATCGGGCGTGAATCTGCCCCGCGTGGGAGCGTGCCCGTGGCGTGCGTCCGTCACAGCGGGTTGACAGCTGTATCTACCTGAACACCGGTTGGACTCTAAACATGGCTCGGTCTGTAATTATCCGACACGGGCCTTCGTAATTCCCGTGCTGTGTGCGTGTCACCTTAGGGCTGTTATTCCGCCGAGTGGGGAAAGAGTGGGCAACAGCTGTGAGAGTGTTCAACAGATGGTGGAGAAGCGAGCTGTGGAGGCTGACACGACGCTCCATGTGTGAGAGTGTGTGTGTGTGTGTGTGTGTGTGTGTGTGTGTGTGTGTGTGTGTGTGTGTGTGTGTATGTGTGTGTGTGTGGTGGTTTTACAGGAAGGGGCCAGGGGAGGCCAGGGTGAAGTGGGTGTTTGGGATGAGATGAGGTCTGAGAGTGTGCCGGGAGAGTGAAAGTCCCTTCGGGGGTCAAAGTAAGGCGGAGCTGGAACCACACACACGGCTCCAGCACACGTCTCCTCACGTCCGGCCCTGGCGCTGAAGCACGACGGGCGGGTTCTGGAGCTTCACCTGGTGAGAGGTGACGCCTCACTTAGACGGTATTAGAAACAGACAGAAGAAAAACACGATCGCGGTCATTTATCATCCATTGAGTGCAAACGTGTTCAGAGTTGTTTCCGCCTCACAAACGTGGGTCTTTACTCAGGATTTCACCAAACTCACAAAAACAACACCTCCGTTCGACATTCAGAGCCCGCCGGCGTCCAGGAGCAGTGAAGATGACGGATATGACTGACAATCCATCTATTGTTGCGTCACTGCTTATCCTCTGCAGGGTTCCAGAGGGGGCGGAGCCTATCCCAGCTGTGCGACAAAGCATTCACATCTATAGGAAATGTAGCATTATTACCTGTGTTGGACTGGTGGAACCTCCTCCTCTTCCTCCAGGAGAACATCTGCATTCTGGAAGGCGCCCCAGAATCTGAATACTTTATAGTTTCCTTAGCGTCATCAATAAACAGTACCAGCGGACCCAGATCCATGTCTGGATGTCAGTGGAACTACACTACAAGGAACCAAAAACAACAACGGCCTGACAAGAAAAAATGGCACAAGAAGAAGATGAAGAAGAAGAAGAAGAAGAAGAAAAGTGTCTGAGTCAGATAAAGATATCTTTGTTTGTTATATTAAAATTATTTCATCAACTGTTGTTAAATAAGACGTTTCCGTCTGTCTGAAGGAGGGAAACTGAAGAATTCCGGGTTCTTTAACTGAATCAAAAGTGTGATGAAGATGGAAGAGGAGTATCTCCGCTCTAACTTTGAGGAGAAAGTAAAATATCTGACCGATTATAGCCCCGAAAAGTCGTGAATACTGTGGAATAGTCATCAAGGCCGCGTCCGCAGATTGGTCGTCTTAACACAATAACTCAAAAACTATATCATGGTTCTTTTTCAGGTTTTATAACCACATAGAACTTAGTTTGAGGAAGAACCAGATTTATTTTGGGAAAGGTCCGATGTATATTAGCGCCACCAGGGGGAGCTTTATCTCCAAACATTTCGGGCCACAATTTCCCCGATGCGTATGAATCGACTGGAGGACATTTATCTTCTATGTTTCATATTTACTCACTAGGGGAAGCTTCTTCGCCAAAAAAGTTCATGAGCATAACTTCACGTTTAATTTGAGGAGGACAATCAGGGGGATTGCTTGTACAACGCAGGGAATTGGGGGCTTTTTTGGGAAATCTTGTAATCCCTTGTATTCCGTCCTTACCGTGTGATTGAGTCAAACTTTGCTGATTCCGACTAACCCCCAGGAGTCTCATATTTGACAGTAAAAGCTCATGTTTGACTCACCAGGGGGAAATTTTATATCGTTCTTATTCATTCATTTATTCATTATCAGTAACCGCTCCTCAGGGGAACCCCCTGGATGAGTCGCCAGTTCATCACTGCGCCGGTTAACCACTGCATGTTTTTGGAGGGAGTCTGGAGTATCTGGAAGGAAACCACATGAGAAACATTTGAACTCGATATCTGATCTTGTCTTGTCATATCATATCTTATCTTATATTTTCTAATATTATTTAATGATATCTAATCTTATCTAATCTAATCTTTATCTAATCGTATTGTGTCTTGTCTTATCTTATCTTAATATTATTTTATCTAATCTAAAATAATCTAATCTAATTCTATTTTATGTTATATTATGGTATGGTATGGTATGGTATCATACCTTACCTTATTTTACATTACCTTATTTGATCTAATCTAAGGTAATCTTATTTAATCTTGTCTTATTTTATCTTATCTAAGGTAATCTAAGGTAATATCAGGTAATCTATCTAATATTATTTTATCTAATTTTATGTAATATAAGGTAATATGGAGTAATCTAATCAAATATTATATAATCTAATATAATCGTATCTAATCTGATCAACTCTTATCTTATCTTATTGTATCTTATCTTAAGTTATCTTATCTTATTGTAGCTTTTCTTATCGTATCTTATCTTATTTTATCTTATCGTATCTTATTGCATCTTATCGTATCTTATCGCATCTTATCGTATTGTATCGTATCTTTTCTTATCGTAGCTTATCTTATCGTATTGTATCTTATCGTATCCTATCTTAGCTTATCGTATCTTATCGTATTGTATCGTATCTTTTCTTATCGTATCTTATCTTATCGTATTGTATCTTATCGTAGTATTGTATGTTATCATATCCTATCTTAGCTTATCGTATCTTATCGTATTGTATCGTATCTTATCTTAGCTTATCGTATCTTATCGTATCGTATCTTATCGTATCGTATTTTAGCGTATGGTATCTTATGGTATCTTATGGTATCGTATCTTATCGTATCATATCTTATCGTATCTTATAGTATCGTATCTTATCGTATCTTAACGTATCGTATCTTATCGTACCTTACCTTATGGTATCATATCTTATGGTATCTTATCTTATCGTATCGTATCTCAGCGAATCAATGTAGGTAAAGTGATGCTGGGAGTCAGTGTCAGTTTTTCCTTCGATGCCTCTCTGAATCTGGCCTTTAGAATCTAGAGTTCCTATCACTAGTGATTCTGGTGGGTTCCACAAAGACCCGGTTAAATACCAACGGTTCTCCTTAAATACACAAGGTTCATTTTGGCAAGAAATGTTCTGAATCCAGAGAGTTGAGGTCACGTCAGAGACGTTCAGCTATTTCGCCACGGAATAAAAGTTTAAAGGCAAGTTTCACAAGTTGATTTACCTTTAAAGTCTGATAAATCATCAAAATAATCCCAAAACATCAATTCACCAAACATTCCTACAACTATTATTATTCCTACCTAACCCATTAATACAACGGTGCACCTTCAGAAGTCATGTTCTGGAGAAAAACGCTGAGGAATCCGGCTGAGTTGAATCACATTTCCTGCTGTGACTCCCACATGATCTGAGGTTGGATCCAGTCAGCTTCAGGGTCAGCAGTTCCATACCGTTGAATTCCTTCGAATATCGGCCGTAATTACAGAAAAGTCCCTTTAACGAAATGCTCGACGCATAAAAAGTCCAATCTGCGTGATTTTGGGAATAAGTATTCTATGCTGATGGCGTTATATTATTATGACAGTTAATAGATTCCCAGCATGCTTTGAAGAAACGGTTTTGCCAGCCTGGTTTTAAAAACACATATTATTATTTTACCTTAAAGGTAAAGTGTGGCACTTATTCCATCTAAATCTTCATTCTATCTTTTTCTCAGATCCTGGAATCTAAGGCAACAAGGTTAAAATAATAACTCGATATTCCGCGACTCCCAGGTCGGATATATATCGATCTGATAAGTATCTCGGTATCTCTGGCCAACAAGCAATTAGCTTAGCACCGAACGGAAACATGGGAAAGAGCCTGAAAGCTCCGAAAAATCTGACTAATGAAAGTGGAAATTGTATTTACATGAGTGATTATTTTCGGCGCCTCTGTCAGTCAAACGGAGGAATAGCTGAAGAGTTTCCTCCAGGCGACGACCTACAGCACACGCAAAAGTGAGTTCATACGTTCATTCAATCTAAACTGGAGACATAGAAGGCGACAGAAACGGTTTCAGGCAGCTAGCCTGGGTTTTTTTTTTTTTCTTCGAATAGCTGATAAAACTGCAATATCCTGAGATAATCCTTGAACTAATGTCAGAAGTATAAGTGTGGTTTTCTCGACTGGACCGTCACGCCTGCCTGTTGATCTCAGCTTCATGTTTACTGAAAGCTATTAGAGTCTTTCTCATCCAACCCTCGACACAGAGGTGATGAGAAAATGTCCTAAACTTCTAGACTGTTTCACTGTATGAACCTGGACTGTTTCACTTTGTGAACCTGGACTGTTTCACTGTTTGAACCTGGACTGTCTCACTGTATGAACCTGGACTGTCTCACTGTATGAACCTGGACTGTCTCACTGTATGAACCTGGACTGTTTCACTGTATGAACATGGACTGTTTCACTGTATGAACCTGGACTGTTTCACTGTTTAGGCCTGGATTGTTTCACTGTATGAACCTGGACTGTTTCACTGTTTAGGCCTGGATTGTTTCACTGTATGAACCTGGACTGTTTCACTGTATGAACCTGGATTGTTTCACTGAATGAACCTGGATTGTTTCACTGAATGAACCTGGACAGTTTCACTGTATAAACCTGGAATGTTTCACTTTATGAACCTGGACTGTTTCACTGTATGAACCTGGACTGTTTCACTGTTTAGGCATGGATTGTTTCACTGAATGAACCTGGACTGTTTCACTGTATGAACATGGACTGTTTCACTGTATGAACCTGGACTGTTTCACTGTATGAACCTGGACTGTTTCAATGTTTAGGCCTTGATTGTTTCACTGTATGAACCTGGACTTTTTCACTGTATGAACCTGGACTGTTTCACTGTTTAGGCCTGGATTGTTTCACTGTATGAACCTGGACTGTTTCACTGTATGAACCTGGATTGTTTCACTGAATGAACCTGGATTATTTCACTGAATGAACCTGGATTGTTTCACTGAATGAACCTGGATTGTTTCACTGAATGAACCTGGATTGTTCCACTGTTTGAGCCTGGATTGTTTCACTGAATAAACCTGGATTGTTTCACTGTTTACGCCTGATTGTTTCACTGTATGAACCTGGATTGTTTCACTGAATGAACCTGGATTGTTTCACTGAATGAACCTGGATTTTTTCACTGTGTGAACCTGGACAGTTTGACTATATGAATCCTTCAGGAATCTACTAGTAGTAGAAATATTAGTAACAGTAGTCGTCGTATTGGAGCGACTACAATCAAAGTAGAAAAATCTTTGAATATCGGGACAGATTTGACCTTTAACAATGGAGTTATAGCAACTTCCTGTCTAGGTGTCATTGCTAGATACCATCAACTCATCACAACTGAAGTGGTAGTGCACACAGCTGGAGATGAGTCATCATTCAGACAAACCAGCCCAACTTGGACGAAGAACGGCAAAACACGACTACTCTTTGGCATCATTAGGCGTCATTTTCCAGAGCTCTGGCTTCTCTCAGCTCGGGATGAGGAGAGAGTGGAGGAGATGAGGAAAGGAGAGACAGAGAAGAAGGTTGATTTAGGGAGGAGGAGGAGGAGGAGGAGGAGGCGGAGGAGGGGGGAAAGAAAAGCCACCTTGACCTCACTTTCATCTCTGGAGTTGGATCTCTGTCTGGCGTGAATTCTCCGAGGAGCTGGCCGCTGAACAGAGAGAGGCTTTATGCTTTCTTGCTACAATGTTCCTCATAGAAAATCAGATTTCACTTCTGGAGAGGGTTGAGAGAATGGCTTGAAAGGCATGTTCTCCCTTATCTCCACTGACACTCTTGGGCCGCAAGTAATTTGGGCCTGATCATATATAATTTCCACATAACCCTAACTTTTTTTTGAAGCCAGAGCTGCTGATGATAATCTTCAGGGGAAAATTAAGTGTTGAACATTCGTGATGGAGATTCAGGACGTCAACAAAGAAAACCATTGTTAGGATCTGAAACCTCGGGAATCCTCCTGTAAGTATCCTGTGTCCAAAAACCTGCATTTGTTGCGTTTCATCTCTCCTAATGATGACATCCTCTCACCGCAATCATCAAGCACCTTCAGTTCTCCTCTTTATACTGTCAACGAGGAAGTGATGAAGATATACGTTATAAAAGTCTAGACTTTCTCTGTATGAACCTGGACTGTTTCACTGTAAGAACCTGAACTGTTTCACTGTGAGAACCTGGACTGTTTCACTGTATGAACCTGGACTGTTTCACTGTAAGAACCTGGACTGTTTCACTGTAAGAACCTGAACTGTTTCACTGTAAGAACCTGAACTGTTTCACTGTAAGAACCTGGACTGTTTCACTGTATGAACCTGAACTGTTTCAATGTATGAACCTGAACTCTCACTGTATGAATCTGGACTTTTTCTCTGTATGACACTGATCTGTTTCACTGTATGAACCTGGACTGTTTCACTTTGAGAACCTGGACTGTTTCACTGTATGAAACTGGAATGTTTCACTGTATGAACCTGAACTCTCACTGTATGAACCAGGACTGTTTCACTGTATGAACCTGGACTGTTTCACTGTATGAACCTGGACTGTTTCACTGTATGAACCTGAACTGTTTCACTGTGAGAACCTGGACTTTTTCACTGTATGATCCTGGACTGTTTCACTGTAAGAACCTGGACTGTTTCACTTTGAGAACCTGGACTGTTTCACTGTATGAACCTGAACTGTTTCAATGTATGAACCTGAACTCTCACTGTATGAACCTGGACTGTTTCACTGTATGAACCTGAACTGTTTCAATGTATGAACTTGAACTGTTTCAATGTATGAACCTGAACTCTCACTGTATGAACCTGGACTGTTTCACTGTATGAACCTGAACTGTTTCACTGTATGAACCTGAACTCTCACTGTATGAACCTGGACTGTTTCACTGTATGAACCTGAACTCTCACTGTATGAACCAGGACTGTTTCACTGTATGAACCTGGACTGTTTCACTGTATGAACCTGGACTGTTTCACTGTATGAACCTGAACTGTTTCACTGTGAGAACCTGGACTTTTTCACTGTATGATCCTGGACTGTTTCACTGTAAGAACCTGGACTGTTTCACTTTGAGAACCTGGACTGTTTCACTGTATGAACCTGGAATGTTTCACTGTATGAACCTGGACTGTTTCAATGTATGAACCTGAACTCTCACTGTATGAACCTGGACTGTTTCACTGTATGAACCTGAACTGTTTCAATGTATGAACCTGAACTGTTTCAATGTATGAACCTGAACTCTCACTGTATGAACCTGGACTGTTTCACTGTATGAACCTGAACTCTCACTGTATGAACCAGGACTGTTTCACTGTATGAACCTGGACTGTTTCACTGTATGAACCTGGACTGTTTCACTGTATGAACCTGAACTGTTTCACTGTGAGAACCTGGACTTTTTCACTGTATGATCCTGGACTGTTTCACTGTAAGAACCTGGACTGTTTCACTTTGAGAACCTGGACTGTTTCACTGTATGAACCTGGAATGTTTCACTGTATGAACCTGGACTGTTTCAATGTATGAACCTGAACTGTTTCAATGTATGAACCTGAACTGTTTCAATGTATGAACCTGAACTGTTTCAATGTATGAACCTGAACTCTCACTGTATGAACCTGGACTGTTTCACTGTATGAACCTGAACTGTTTCAATGTATGAACCTGAACTGTTTCAATGTATGAACCTGAACTCTCACTGTATGAACCTGGACTGTTTCACTGTATGAACCTGAACTGTTTCAATGTATGAACCTGAACTGTTTCAATGTATGAACCTGAAGTCTCACTGTATGAACCTGGACTGTTTCACTGTATGAACCTGAACTGTTTCACTGTATGAACCTGAACTCTCACTGTATGAACCTGGACTGTTTCACTGTATGAACCTGAACTGTTTCAATGTATGAACCTGAACTCTCACTGTATGAGCCTGGACTGTTTCAATGTATGAACCTGAACTCTCACTGTATGAACCTGGACTTTTTCTCTGTATGACACTGATCTGTTTCACTGTATGAACCTGAACTTCCGGACCCATAGTCCGATTTAGTCCAAATCTTTTATTTTATATGAATCAAATCGAGGAGATCTATATTATATATATATAGTAATTTTGAGGATATATATCATATTTTTCCTCTAATAGTTCATCTTTTTCTCACTAGGGGGAGCTTTTATTAATGAAAAACACTGTTTTATTTGGTTTAAAGGTCCTAAATGTTCCTAAACGTTCCTAAACGGTCTGATTTTTGGTAGGCATAAATAACTTAGAGGAGATCAATCTCCTTCCTTGTATGTTTCACTCTGATTGTTCTTATTATACTCACTGGAGGAGGTTTTTTATTTTTTCCAAAAACAGTTTTTCTGACATAATGGGATATACCCTTGCTGGCGGTATAGGCTTAGTTTTTAATTTGTTGGTGCGTTCATGTTAGAGGCCGGAAAGAAGTTTTGAAAATGATGTGTAAACATGTCGAAACAAGATTTCATAATCAGTTGGGATTTTAAAACTCATCTGAAAACAGCCGTGAGTCAAAGTCTCTCCAGAGTCCGTGGAAAATCTCCTCTGCCAAACAGTTTTCTGTAGGAAAATATTTTTTATTCTATTTGGAACTACCTGAGGTCCAATTCATAAACACTGAACTTTTACGAGGAAATACCGACGGCAGTTTGTAGAAGTGTCTGAGTCCGGTCTGGGCCAGAGAGGCTCTGTCAGAGGAGATTGCACCGGTGCTGGAATGACGACCGGGTGAAGGCACTCCGGGGGGTATTGGCACCCGAGAGGCGGAGCTTCACCTTTACATCTCCTTCTTTTATACGGGTACCTGCTTTACCTTTCATATCAACCACGCCCTGCCTTCCTCACCTGTCGGCCATCATTCATCATTTGATTATAGCTTTAAAAAGGTCCAGTTTGTAAAATCTGGCTCTGGAGAGGGAGGTGCTGCTCTCTCTCTCTCTCTCTCTCTCTCTCTCTCTCTCTCTCTCTCTCTCTCTCTCTCTAAACTAAATTTTTCCCTAAGCCGACCCAGAGCACCACCGCACAGGATCGAGCGCTCGCTCTGGTGGGGTCCGTCCTGTTCTACCGCTGAAATCGACTCAACGGGCCAATGACGGCTGCCGGTTCTGGAGTGTTAGTCCCAGGGAGGAGAGACGGGTCTCAGCCCACGATGCCAGGAAGCGGTTAGATCCGGGCGGGTATGGGTCGCTCTGAGGCTCACGGTCGATGCCGCCATCCTCCCTCCCTGTGCTGCTGCTGGTACGGAGGCTGGCGGCGCCAGGCTTCTGGAGAATTCTATCTGAATCTATCATGAGTCCTCGTGTTTGCTTTGACGACGAGGCTTGGCGCTCCACTGATTTCCCCGTTCAAAATAGTAAGTATGATCCTCCATTTGTCAAAACGGACAACTTAAAACGCATAATCTCCCTCCGGACATCTGTACCAACATGGCGGCTTCCACATGGACCCGCTCCACGGAGATGAAAAGGGCTTTTACGAAACAAACATTAAACAAAGAACAAAAAAACCCAACAACTTTCAACTGAAAGTTATGACTATTATATTCCATTTATTCAAATAAATACCCCCAAAATACCCCCTTAAATTTGACACACTGGACCTTCAATCGGAAGGTGGATTCTGGGATGGAAATGGTTCCTCCTCGTCTCGCTGAAAAACTTCAAGCTAGCTGGAAGTTTTGGAAAGGCCTTTTGTCTGTCATATCAGATCACAGATTGAGAGATAGAAAGACCAGGATGTTTTTAAAGGTGCTACTGGCAACTGCCACAACATCACACCTGAGCATGCTGGCTCTGTGAAAGCGGGTTCTCCCCGTCGGACCCGCACAGAATCCGGATAATGAACTCTCATCCCCGGCGTCCTCATATCCTCTTCTCGGGCTTCCTGACGTCTGTTTTATTTTTTGACTCACCCTACTTAACCCTAACGCCAGTGAGAGCGCCAAAAGTTCAGATAATCAAAGGAAGACAAGATGTAATCAGGACGGTACCGAAAACGTCTGCTACTACAACCGGATTCAAACAGACACTCTGAATGTTTAAAAGACTCTCTGGCTCGCAGAAACCAGAGGAAGCAGCAAACATCCTGATGTTATTTTTGTCCTTCAAGCGTGTTTATGGCTTTTACATGTGGGAATGTTTTGTTGTCCACCGTCTCTCTTTTAATCGTTGTGGACGGCTCCTGCAAGGCCGGCTCCTCTTCCTCCTCCGAGGCGCGTTCCGCTCTTCGTCTTACCTGTGCATCAGCAGCAGCCACGCGGACCCTTTTTCTCGGGGCATCCACTCAGACCTTCAAAGGTAAACAATGGAAAACAGGCCCGACTGTTTATTTCTTGGGAGAGCGAATACACAAAAACAACATGTTCTGCCGAGGATTAGAAACAACTGTACAGAAAATTGTTCCAGGTTTGCAGCGGAGAACCTACAGTTACTGCTGGGCCCGTTCTTAACCCAGGACTTCAACAATTAAAGCAGGCAGGGAACATCGGCGGAAAGATGGGACAAATGAGTACCAGAACGTGCAAAAACGCACAAAAATGAGGAAAAATGTAAAGTTCTTGATCATCAATACTGGACCTCAGGTACTGTTTCACTATATGAACCTGGACTGTTTCACTGTAGGAACCTGGACTGTTTCACTGTATGAACCTGGACTGTTTCACTGTGTGAACCTGGACTGTTTCACTGTATGAACCCGGACTGTTTCACTATATGAACCAGGACTGTTTCACTGTATAAACCTGGACTGACTTATCATGTAAACCTGGAGAGAAATGTGAACAAATATAAGGTTGTATCTTGTCAGTCCTGCACGTCAGTTATGTTACATTTTCTTATCTTCCATCTATCTTGTCTCACAATGGTCGGATAAACTTTTACTAATCCTAAATATGCATGGAGTTTCTGGGGCGGGAACAAAGTAAAGACAAAAACAACATACGATCACATTTGAATAAAGCCGTTTACACATCTGACAGATGCAGACCCGTTTATTTGGAACATCTTACATCACGTGTTCTGCAGAAGATTAGAAACAAATGCACAGTGAGTTGTTCCAAGTGTCAGTGTGACAACGTACATGTTCCGTTTGTGGACAGGAGAACCCGCCGCCATGCCTGATTTAAAGAATAACATCCCTGAGGAGGAAGAGAGAGAGGATGTGTACGTCAGGCAAACCGGATTTAACCTCAGAGCCAACATTGGAACAAATTGGTTTCAGATTGTCTAAGAACCAAAATAAATATCTCAACCTTGTCAAATTACAGCGAGTCAATCTCGCAAAAGTAGAGTATTATATTTATTTCACATTAACCAGAGTAGAAACAGGATGAAGGTTATATAAGCGTATATAAGGTTATATAAGAAACTACATGCAAGAGTGGAAAAGTTTATTAAGAACACTTTGAATGTCAGTCTAGAAAAATACCTCATAAAACCTGGTGTTTTAAAAACTGAGGCGATGCCAGAACAGTCTTCTCACCGGATAATAACAATCATTCACAATCCAGGTGATAAATATCCGACACTGCGGCGAGGTAATGACACGGAGGAGTCCGTCAACGCGTTGTGACTGACGGCGGCAGACTAAACTCAGGAGGCACCGGTGACGCGCGCGCGTTAATCCGCGCGCTGCATTCGTGCTCTTCATCGTCTGTGCGTCACGGCGCTTCGCCAACAGCACCACCTGTTTCCAGGCGTCACTGCGGAGACAGCAGTTAAAATAATCAGCTGCAAATGACACAAACTCCTGTCAACAATGTGGTGAAAACACAGCCAGAAAGGGATCCAATGGGGAACCAATACCATCCAGTGTGTCAAAGACGGGAGACGTAAGAGCGACCAGACGGCCAGCCCAGGTGAGGGCGGCCACTTATCATGTCTGCAGACACACCTGCAGGGAATCAAGCCCTGGAGTCACAATCAGACTCTTTTTAAGTAGGAAACAATAAATCTATAAATAAACATTTCAATTCCATAAAATGACTCCGTGATATCTGCAGGAAAAGTCAGGAATAAGGTGGTTTTGTAGAAGATGAAGATTTCATGCTCGTCTAGTTTGCACACACACACACTCACACACACACACACACACACAAAGACACAATAAAAGTTAAGTTTTACGCTCATTTAAACGTACAATGCCAGGGAAGTACAACGCCACACGCGTTCCAGAGTTAAATTTCCACTTTGCGCCCCGTGTTTCTCTTCCCAGTAACTCATGGGTGGCGAGGACCTTTTTGTCCTTAGCATGTCAGGCTCAGTTTAAGCTCGGGCGCTCTTCCGTCCTTCAGCTGCTCAGTGTCAACGGCGGCTCTCACCGAGGCAAAAAATAGCTCATGCTTCCTGCCCCTGCAGCCTGGCCCTCCGCTGGGGTAAAGCGGTGCCACCTGCCAGCCGGAACGCAGGTTAAAAAGCCAGGCTCCAGAACCAGACGGACCATCATCACTACCTCATGTGTTTGCTATCGGGCCCTCTGCCAGCTCTGGTATGGCTGCACGGCTCGCAGCGAAAGACCTCATCTCTGTTACCTCATATGTATATGCTGTGCAGGCCAGCCGGAGCCGTACTGCAGACGTAGACCACCGTTAGATCACTGCCTGGACTAAAACGAACATGAGATTAAGTTCTTCCCACAGTGTGGAAGGAATATGCTTTATCAGTGACACATGGATTCAACCCTGATCTGCGATCCGGCGCTGCTTTTACTTGGTTATGAATGAGAGCTGAGTCCTCTGACGAAAAGTTCTCTGCGAACCACTCTTTCAGGATTCTTTGGGTGTCATATGCTGAACGTGTAATTTGGGTCAGTGGTGTAAGATCAATGGTTCAAGAAAAAAGTTATATTCAAAGATTCCATAACGGGTGAAGGTTTCGCATCCAGACCTCCGGTGGATGTAGGTCTGCATGTAAAGAAAAGCTGCCCCTAGTGAGTAAAATATGAAGTGTGAGAGTGAAATACGTGTACGATAGAGCTCCTCCTCCACTAAACAGCAATACGTGAAATATCAGAGAAAAACACGTGTATACAAGATATATCTCCTTGAGTCAATTCAGAAAAATTATGGCCCAAAAACTTTTGGAGATAAAGCTCCCCCTAGTGTCAGAAATACACAACCAGCCTTTCCCAAAATCATACCAGTTCTTCCTCCAACTAAGGTCTATGAAGATATAGAATTTGAAAACGATAAATGAAATAATTTTTGAGTTATGTCTGGAAGATAGTGCTTTTTGTAACAAAGTTCTCCCTAGTGACTAAAATATGAACTACTAGAGTGAAATATGATCTTTATAAGATAAATCTCCTCGAGTTGATTCAGATGCACCATATTTATACTAAATCTACCAATGTTAGAGAAAGTATGAAAACAAAGCTCCCCTAGTGTCAGAAATATACAACAAACCTTTTTCAAACTCAATTATCTCGTTCACATGAAGTTCTAATAGACCAGGATTTATGGGATATAATAAAGATAAAAGGATGTTTGGATGACATAGTTCAAAGGCACTATGGGAGTTTCCTAAGAAGAATTTGGGACAACTCATGACTCAAATGGAACAGTTGACCAAAATGTCAAAGTTGCTTTGTTTTGAGGTTGCTGTACATCAGATAACTCTTGTTCTCCCAGTGTGTAATGAATATGACATAAAGGATCGTACTTACCTGACCTAAACCTAAAGCAGTATCTTACCTTAAGTCGTTACTGTCTTCAAACCTAAACTCAACTCAACTAAACAAACCTAAACTAAGATCTGTGGTAGTTAATCTCTGAGGGAGTCTTCGGTAGTGATTGAATGGTATGTGTCCCGAGCAGCAACACGGAATATCCCCCTTTTGGAGTCTGGATACTGGTGGAGGCGACGGCTGATGACTCTGCTGAGGCTGATGGATCTGCGGGATGTATTTAAAAAAGACAGCCACTGATGGTGATGGCCGTTACATAATGATGGGATGGATGAGGATTCCTGAATGAGAGTACCTGAGATCAATTGACGACCAAGATTCTGAAGAAGAAATCCTTCATTGCTCACATACAGCCATACACAGTACAGCAGGGAGCAGTGGGCAGCCCCTTTGAAGCTGCCTGGGGAGCTGGGGTCTCAGGGTCTTGCTCATGGACCTTATGACAAGTAGACCCTGGTGAGATTTGAACTGGCTACCTTCTGATCTTCTGATTTGGAGACAGCAGCTCTACCCACTGAGCTACAGCTGAGACAGAGCAGGTGTCAAAGGTGAGGATAGTAGAGTGGTATGAACACTAACTGTCAGCCGAGTGTGCAAGAGGATAGTCTCCCTTGATCAAACCTTTGATAGATGGCCATTTTTTTCAGAATGGCCACCTAACTTGATGTTGCGTAATTATTATGGGGGACTTGAGAGCAGAGCCCTGAGCGTGGATGAGTAGAGCATCACAGTCATCACAACGCTAAAGGCCGCTGACCCAACTACTTCATTCCACAAGAGGAATGGAATCATTGCAACAGTCTGCAAAAGCAGCATTCTACTGAAGGGGAATATATTCACTTTGAAATATACTCTATATATATTTCTGTGCTACCTTTCTTGAATTAAGGAGATAATTATGTTGTTAATTGAGAAAAATTTTGTAGGTAATAGAAGATGAGCTTAATCCAGTTGTATGTTGGTGCTCATGTAAGTAAAAACGTACTTTTGTATGAATAATGACAAGATTATTCATCTTAATTAATACAAATAAAAGATGATAAATAATCATTATTTATCAATAATAAGTAATCGTTTTTATTAATAATGAATAATGAATAATTACTCATGTCTTCAAGTGACACAGATGTTGCTCTTATTGGTTTTTTTACTTTATGCTGACTAAAAAAGGACTTCCTCCACGACCAGTTCGACCAAAAATAAAAAATATGCTCCAGGCATGTAGGACATTGCGTTCAGACGGGCTACATGGTGAATCAGGAGATGAAAACATCCAGCCGCGTGTAAATACACTGCATTTCTGCACCCTGTTGTTACATTAGGGAGAAGTTGTGTGAACTGTTACTTTGAGCTACAGTATATAAACTGTTGAGAAGCGTTTGCTAATAAACTTATCTTTCGATGACGTTTGAATCACTTTGCTTACACCAGCTGGTGAGTGTAATGTTACAGAGAGTAAACAAACATCTTTTTTTTCCCTGAAGGATCAGATAACCAAGATGAGCTTTTCTAGATTTGCTGTTAAGGAGACCCTCACTTGTCACATGTGTTTGCATTGAGGGCTGGCGGTCCTCCCGGCTTTTCTATCTTTGGGGTCTCTTGTTTTTCTATATGACTCACTCTCTCCTGTTTGGTCATAGTGATTGATATCGGGGGATTAAGCTGTGCAGTCTTCCTCTTGTCCACCAGTGCATGATTGAATGAACTTTTCCACTACTCTGCTAGACTCCTTGGAATTTTTTTTTTACCGGAGTGGTTGCGGCGCAAAGATATGAGAGAAAAAGATATGAGAGAAAAAGATATGAGAGAAAAAGATATGAGAGAAAAAGATATGAGAGAAAAAGATGTGAGTAGATGTGGCTGTTAATATTTGTGCACCGCCTGTAAAATGTTTAATATGTATCAATAATGTATAAAAAATGATTTAAAATAGAGTTATAATCTACTTTGCATTTGAAATGCCTGTTAATTGTCAGTCTCTTATTTGTTCAGAGCCTTTATAGGGAAACTATATACATAATATATGATATATTATTCAAAGTTAAAGCTAATACACAGTCAGATATTATGAGCAGAGTACTTATCAGGAATGAGAGAGGGAGAGAGAGAGAGAGAGAAGAGAGAGAGAGAGAGAGAGAGAGAGAGAGAGAGAGAGAGAGAGAGAGAGAGAGAGAGAGAGAGAGAGAGAGAGAGAGAGAGATAGATAGATAGATAGATAGATAGATAGATAGAAACTTTATTAATCTCCAAAAGGGGATATTTAGTCACTGCAGCAGCTCCAACATAAATTTATTCCAAGGTGACTAAAAATGTAGACACATTTATGTATATTAATATGTTTGTTTATAAATTATTCATCCCACCTTGCAAACTAAGAGAAATTAAAGGATTTACCTCTAATGTCTCGGTACCAGATACCACAGCTCAGCTTCTGAGGTCTTGCAGAGGCCATGCCTCAGTGGGTCGGAGCTGATCTTGGCAACAAACGCAGGGATTTTGATTTACCTAATTACATCAGATGTTCACACTAACCCAATTTAACATAAAACAAGGAATACCCGAGTAACAAGTTCTTATAATAACATGGCAGATCACTGGGAACAGAATGTAGAATAATTCCATATAGACGTTTTGTGAAGCTGCACCAGTTGTTCTTACTGGTGCTGGGATTACAACAACATGGATATCAGGGAACATTTCCTGTGGTAAACCTTCAAAGATGAATCCCGGTAGTCTAGACCGATGGACCGATAGAGATACCGCTGAGGTCATCAGCACCAGGACTCCCAGACTGTTTTGAGCTGACTGGCTCTGCTGGACACAAGACCTGATTGAAACCCAAACACTAAACTGGCCAAGATGTCTGGTTAAGTCAGCTGGGATTACATTATGTAATAATCAAACTGAATACATGTTGGCCTAAAATAACCTTTTTATTTCCACTTTTTTAATTAATAATTACCTTCATGGCACCACTTTTCAATGAAACTATCCGTATGAAGGATTTATAAATGGTACATGATTATTTTATCACTTAGGTTGTTAACGTCTTATAAGTAATAAATGCACTATAATGAGAAATGTGTGATACATGTTTCAACAATATAGGTTCACTATTTGGCAGGAAACAGGCCACTGTTACCTTTTATATCTAATGATTAATAACAGCTTCATTGTGTTTTATAAAACTTTTACAACATAATTAATAAACTAGGTATAAACCATTCATAAAGCCTTTATAAGGGTTTTCTCATTGGAAATTGGCCCATTATTTTATATTAACAGAATTCAACGTCTGTTATCGTACGATAAATAAACGCAATGATGTTGTAGATGAAAATATTTTCTTTTAGAATTGATAAATATGTCATGATAGTAGTTAATTATAAGGTTATGGTTAAGAGAAGATCTTTTGACTAGAATAGTTTGGATAGTTGCTCTCTTGCTGAGATTTATATGAAGTAATCAATATCCGGAAATGGTAAAGTTAGCTTAGCATAAGTTGCAGGAGCTGGGGGGTCATTGAAGAAGTAAAGAAGTTAATGAGTACGTTATGAACTATAATACTCACTAACTAATATTGTACATATGTTTGACCCAAGGAAAAACACAACACCGAAAAGGTTTCATGCTAAGCTAATTCAGCTTTAGCTTAGTTAGCCACCTGGCTGGTGGATGCTACTGCAACATGTTGGCCTTAACATCATCATTCAAAAACCTCTTTCCATATGCGGATTTAGTTTTTTGTGCACTGAATTTTTAATTTAACATGGTGACCATCGGGAAATGTTTCTTCATAATCACAACATTCATTTAAACACCTGAGATGATGGATCTGTCTTGTGCAGAGAAAACATTAACAAAGTGCAAAAATATGAAAGGCTCCAAGCCAGTTTTGAATCTGTTTATTTCTTCCGTAATAATTGTTTAAAGTTGTGTTGATTTTCAGACGGTATGTCAGTATTTAAATTCAACTCATTGAAAATGTTGGATTCTCACGTACGCATATATAATTTATGCAGTGTTGTCTAGGTCAGCATCATTGCCATGGGGGTCCGGTGCAAGAGTTGGACTGGACCCATTTTCCCTGCCTAGTCAATACAGCGACTCTTATTCCACCTCACCGTTCTGTATGAATGCAAATGAGCGGGAATTGTGGATCGTGTTCCAGCTCGTCTCTAGAGATGGCAGCAGAGGAAGTAACAGAGGTGAGTCAGACAAGTGCATAGTTACAAGGCGGGCATGCAGGGAATGGATTTGAGGTTTCCGTGATGTATCATGTGTGCGGCCGATAACCGGGCACCCGTCAATCAATCAATCAATCAATCAATCAATCAATCAATCAATCAATCAATCAATCAATCAATCAATCAATCAATCAATCAATCAATCCAACAAACTAACTTCAGTTATGGAACACCTTTTAAACCCGTTTTTGTGCCTTTCAATGCACATAAAATCTTTAACGACGCAAAGAAACATGGAAAAATGAAGTACTAGAAACTAATACATGTATTTAGAGACTAAAGTTAACCCTTTGATCATCAAAGGGTTTGGTGGAGCACATTTTGAGTCACTATTTTTTATGGGAAAATGTGTGTCATTTGACTGAACATGTTTATAATATGATCCACTGGCAGCATGTATATGCTAAAGAGTAGGGGGCCAATGGTGGAGCCCCGGGGGGCACCACGGGTCAAACGGGCCATCGAGGAGGAGGCATTAAACACGGCTATAGAGAAAGTTCCTTAGGTGAAGAACGTTTTTTTTCCTGGCATAAAAGCATGTGATGACTTACTCAACAGAACTGTGTAACTCGATACAACCAAGAAAAGTCTGAAACATATCGAATAGTTTTCTAAAAACATGCATTACCGAAAGGTAGAGCTAATCTTATTAAAATATTGGCCTAATTGGACTAAATACATGAAAGTCTGCTTTTTTTACAAGTTAAAAATGTCTCTTATCAAAGGTCTTGGAGCTCCTTAACCTTCGTGCAGAGATGAGATGTGCCGCCATCTAAGTACGGTAAAACATCCAGCGAGACGTTATGGTCTGTGAGTTTACGTCACGCCTCTTCTGCCCGGCTCACTATTTAAAATCATACACTGCAGCGGATTTGTTCTGCTGATGTTCTGTGCCGTGAAAACAAACAAAGGAGGCCCAGATAAGGATCTTCGGTGCGGCGCTGCTGCAGGACCTCTGTGTAAGAAGAGCTAATTATAATTCCTCAGATGTTAGCTAACGGAATAATTAGGTAAACTGGACAGATTTTAATTTGTTGATAATAAAAGTCAAAACTGCCCGAGGAAAAAATACTGCAGATGTAAAAATTCATAGTAAAAAATTAACCATGGCAGAAAAAAAAGGATGAGACATCCATATGTCCTTCAGCAGAGAGACAGTCGAAGGGAAGTAAAGTGGGTCTCAAGTTTGGAAATTACCCGTGAAAAAGGTTTTGAGTTATCGCGTTAACACGAAGAATCTGCGGCGGGCAACCTTAAAGGGATTAAAACCTCAGCTTTAAGATTAAAGGCCGGAATTAGAGGCAGGATATGTGCGCTAAGTAAAACTTAAAGCCTGAAAAGCATCAGCATCGTGAGGCCTTTAATCATCATCCGGGCGGATCAGTCAGCGTCTCTTCACATGTCAGCAGAAACGGACGGTTCAAAGCTACGAAATGAAAAGTATGGAAATGTCCAGACAGCAAAACAAGCAGTGACAACGTCCAAAAAATGAAGTAATAGAAAGAATCCTCCTGAGTTGATCAAGACGATGATTTAGATCTGCGAACAATTTCCTCCAAATGAGTGGCCTATGGTGTAAGTGGAACGCCCCCCCCCTCCAAAAAAAAACCTTGATGAAAACTTAGAGTCATTATCTGAGCGCCGTATGATCCGTGAGGAGCCTGCTGGCGGAGCTACACCCTCCTCCGGACAGCGAACGGGAGAACCAGCACCAAACGGTTGGGAATGCGTCTAAGTGAAACAAGATGCCTCTGCAGAGCTGTCATGTGATGCAAGTAGTAACAAAGCTGCAAGATTTTTTTTGAAGATCTCTACCAGCTTCTTATCATTTCCTGTTCTTCTCTGCGTGCTGCTAACTCTGGCCTTCGTATTCGTCGCTTTCGTTCCAGAGAGCGGCCGCCTGTTCCCTCTAATTCCTCTGCATTTATTCCCCCTTTCACGGCGGCTAAATCCGTGTAAGCCCTCGTGTCGGCCCGTTTCTTTCTTGCTCAAACCAAAATACGGCCAGTGCCAAGACAAACGCACTGTTAAATCGTTGAAGAGCATCTGCTGTTTTTCATGTTATGACACAAACGGCAGGGCAACCTGGGAGAAAGCAAACGTCATCAGAGCGCTCCGACAGGATGCCATCACGAGCCGGAACGTACTGTAAACTTAACTGTAAACAGCTGAAGGACGAGGAAAGAAATGGAACAGACACTCCACATCATGCTGGGCCATCTGCCACAGAGGTCCAGATGACACACGCTCACTGACTGGAATAAAAAAATATTCATGCTGGGTTTTTTTGAAACATACAAACCCAAAAAAAAAAGAGTGCAGTTGCTTCTTTACTTTTTTTCTTTCTTTTTTTTTACAGCGTGTTGGTTCTGTTTAGAAACAGGATTGCCACAGTGGCTTACCTGATACCACTGCTTTGACAAGCCAGTATAACATAGGTGCCAGTCCCAAACGTGGATACAGAGCTGTGAAAAAGTATTTGCCCCCGTCCTTCTTCTTCTACCTTAAACTAAGCAGCGTCCCATCTTTAGACAAAATGGCAAAACCTCAGTAGACACAAAATACAGGTATTAAAAGTCCTTGGTGTTAACGCCATTACTCAGAAACTATTTCATGTATCATTTTCAAATTTAATACCGTCATAGACGCTAAGCGAGGAAGAACTGGATTGATTTTATGAAAGGTCAGTTTGATACTTCCTACACTTTTCTCCAAAGGTTTTCGGGTCATAATTTCTCAGCCCTTGGTCCCATTTAGTCCGTATATATTGACTCAAGGAGATCTATCTTGTAAATATCATATTTTACTCTAATGGTTCATATTTAAATACTAGGTAGATATGGAGACTTTTCTGAAATGAAAAACACATTTATTTTGAGGAGTTCAATCATGGGGATTGTTTGTACAACGCAGGTGATTGGGAGCTTTTCGTGGGTTTATAACCTTGCTGTCAGGGATGACATCATAGGTCTAGTTTTATTTATAGAAGCAAAGGCCTGGTTGATTCAAATCAACACTAAAATAAACAATTTTTCCAAACAGGAAGTTCGCTCGTAGGTTTCACCAGTAGCACACTATGTCAAAAAAAGAGAACTTCCACGAGGGCTGAGGAGAGAAGATGACAAATTTGGATGGATTACAAAGCCATTTCTAAGGCCATATTTGCACGAGACATTTTAGCTGAAAACAGAAACATGTTTTATTACATTTAGGAAAAGTTGTTTGTCACAGTATAACGTTGTAAAAATGCTGCTCGTACACTTTGATCAGTGAAAATGGCTGAAAAGCCCATAATATGTGTGACCAGAGGGACTAGTGACGCCTTAGCAGTCACCAGTAGGTGTAAGTAGGTGGCATTTACTAAAAGTTTATTGCATTAAAAACCAAACCACAATTAAAATGATCCAAAAGACGGTCTGAACAGAACATAAGAGTTTCACTCTTGTCCAAAATCATAAAACCAAAACCAAAATAACCAAAATCATAAAATCTACACTTAACATTTACACCTACATAACCTAAAAACACAACTGACCAACAGGACAACCGTCCTACTGGCTAAATAAAACCTTCACACGTCTTTCCCAAAGACAGAAAAAAGCCCATAAACACTCACACAGAAGGAAAAAATTCATAATAAACAACCGGCGTCAGCATTTAGCGGTGAAGTCTGATTGAATAAAATCTAATAAATAATAAATCACATTCCTCCAGACTGAGGAAGCGCTTCCTGAGAATACTTCAGGTTATTGTCAAAAAAAAAGTTAAAATACTTAAAACCAAAAGCTAAGAGAGGTTTTAAGAAAAGAGTTGGTGGCAGATTCTTTTTAAACTTATATTCAAAGAGCCAGTCATTAAAACAAGCTTGTCGCTTAATTCTAAACTGCTGGATTTCCCGTTCCACTTCCGCACCTCTGGCCCCTTCCTTATATGGTGGTTAGACACCAGACATGTCAAAATGATCCCACACTACAGGCTAAAAAGAGGGGATGTCACAGTCCTGCTGTCCTGGGATGGTGGCCTGCAGGGACTCTTGTGCTCCTCCTTGGGGCTCTTGGGTTCCCATCGGGCCCGGCAACGAAGTACCTTCAGGAATCTGAACAGAACAGGAGGTACGACCTCCTCACTGGCAGATATGATGTCAGGTGATTCCTCCCCACTGAAATATACACCCTCATCAGGCTGTTCCGACGGGGTCAAAGGTTACTGTCAAACACTCTAGGGGATTGTCCAGAGGTGATACGGACTACACAGAACCACCAGTACTCGGGGCCAGTAGATGGTTGCATTACTTCTCAAAGTCGAGCCCTCATACCAGGACCAACCAGGAAGTTTAAACGATCTCTGTTTACCACATTGAAGATTTAGCTACTCTCCAGTTTGTGGTAGGAAAGTTAATAAATTCCACAGAGTGTGGGGAACAAACAAAATGAAGCACTCCGAAATTGCTTTTATAGTTGCTCTGTCCGCCCACGACTGTTAGGCTGAAATCATAACAGCCAATAGCGAAGTGAAGCTGTGACATCACTGTTTTCAAAGGGGTTGGGTCTTGCTGGACTTTGTGGAAAGGTAAATGGTGGCATTTATAGGAAATTCCACTCTGGAATCGTTTTCAAGCCCAGAAAACGCTGTTACCATGTCAATGAAGGGCCAAAACACGTCAAAAGTTGACAGTATTGTATTGAAAACGTTGTGAAGTAAACGGGCCAGAAGACTTCATGACTCTTTCTTATGAGACACTTTATTATATCCCTGTAAAGTCAACGATACTATGGACTCATCATCGCCGAGTCCCCCACAGATGTTTTATGTTAACATAACCCAAAAACGGTTCAATGGATTTTCAATTGTTGTACCCCCACAGACCTTAGTGCGAGGAAGAACTGGATTGATTTTGGGAAAGGTCACTGGTATATTTCCGACTCTAGGGGGAGCTTTATCTCTAAAAGTCGTCTGCCCATAGATACTTAACCGTTGTTTCAATTTAGTTCAGATTTGGTGCATATAAATCAACTTGAGGAGATTTAGCTTCTCCCTGTTTTTATATATGTATATATTTCTTTCCTGTATATTACCCTAATGGCTCATATTTCTTATGAACAACACTGTTTTTAGGACATTTGTTGCCAACCGTTTGTCCAATTTAGTCCAAATTTGAGTCGTACATGAATGGACTGGAGGATCTCTATCTTATCCATATCACAATATACTCTAACACTTTGTATTTTACACACTTATTCATACTTTTTATGAAAAACGCTTCACATAACTTAACATTTAATTTAAGTAGTTCAAACAGGAGGCTAGCCGTTACAAGGCAGGGGATTGGGGTCTTTTCGGGGTATACGCTCGCTGTCAGGGTTGACGGTAAGGCCTTAGTCTATAAACGAAGAAGACTTGGACCTTAAAAAAAGTTTTCTTCCATTCAGGAGGTCACAAAAGATTTGAAGAGAATGTTCAAGGAACAAAACGTGGAATCCTGTTGAGAACACCAGCCAATCACACGCCTGCTTTACTGACCTATGAGGTGTGTACAGCCATATCGGCGTCTCAGCCTCATCTACTCGTTGATTGCTTCCTGAAAACGTGGGACGCCAGATCGATGCAGCCATGAATTCACGTCATCTCCATCAGGTTGAGCATAAAAAATCTGCATTTTCCATCATGAGAGACTTACAGCAGGAGATGTGGAGCACATGTTTTGATGATCAAACACTCACCACCTTTACGCACACATTAGTTTTCATTAAGTATAGCTACAATAGATTTTATGGCGATACACTCCGGTGACCTAGTTTCACCGCAAAAACATTCAAAGCGCTCCAGCAGAGAATGAAAAACAGCCGCTCTGGCCATCAGTTCAAACTCTGACTATAACCCATAATTAACCTGACAGTGACCTTCTGGGCTGATATGATTTTACTTTATTGTATCTCTAAGTGGCAAAAAGAGTGAGGCTTTGTCGCAGCAGAGTAAATATTTCCCCGAGGTTTATCTGGTAGTCTGGGTTAAATAAATCCAGGCTTACATTAAGGGCCCAGAAATCAGGATTCAGAGACATAAAAGGAATATAATAGTCTTAATTGGTCATAAAAATGGGAAAAAGTCTTAATCTTAAGCCCCACTCTTAATCAGTTTCTCACCGCATTAGAGGAAGCGTGTGTGGAGTGGGGTACCCAACCCACTGGTGGTTCCATGATTCTGTTAGTTCTTGATTTATGTTACATTGGTTCTCCCGTTTAGTTTGAAGGGTTTATTGACAATGTTTTGACTTTTCTCTTTTAATGTTTCCTGCTTCGTTTTTTGAAGTGCGTCTCAGTGGCTTTCCACTTCCTGTTGGCTCTTTGCGATCAGTTTGACTGCAGTAGTTCTTCTGTTTTGTCCTGTTTTGTTCTCAGTTCCTGGATCCCCGGTAGGTCTACATGTTGAAAGGTCCTTGAGCAAGACCCACAACCCCAATCTTTTTTTTTTACAGTGCTTGGTTCATCTGGATTTTGACCTGCTCCTCATTTTTGGGGGGTTTGTTGCATAGTTGGACTGCTTCTGGTTATTTACCTTTTCCATTTAAGCCGCTCAGCTGTATTCCGTCTCTGTGTTGTCTGCACGCGGGTCCAATTGTTGAGAGGAAGATTGAATCTCAAATATTTTGGTATTGACAGTTGAAAAAAGGACGTCATGCGGAATGAAGGTTGATCCACAGGCACAAACATGAAGCCGAGCTCAATAAACAGAAGATGATTGATATTCAACTCGTAAAAATACATGAACTCATGTCTCCAAGTATTTCCATCCTTCTAATGACAAACATGCACACATCACACGACTTCAAATAACGCCTCAGAGGGAGCGACGTGATACTTCACCAAATGGAGATATGGCGCAACAACTTCCTGTAGCAGAATGATTTACAGAAGGCGAAACAAATCACAATGAGACAAAAGGTTACGGAGACAATGTCGATATGAGTTGTCTAATCTCCATTTATAACTGGATATGACATTTTAACTTCCTTTTCTGAGCATCGGTAGTTATAGCTGGACAACTGTTGTGATGTTAGCTTCAGGGGCTAGCTAAGACGATAGCCGTTGTTTATTGGCTGGTGGGGTGCCGCTCTGATATAATCATCCAGATTTTACATCCTGGTTCTCTAACGTATTTCTTATTATTGTTTAATTTTAGATCTGTAAACCTCGCAGACAACCAGATAATGGGCGCTGACCCCTGGCGTAGACCAAGGTCAAAAGAGCCAAATGTGTCTTCTGGTTTTTAAGACACAGAATTAAATCAGCTTGAAACTCTTTAGCCATAAACCCACAAAATCCTCAATAACAGCTCATCTCTAAAAATCTTTATAACCAGGATTCAAGTTGCAGCAGAAAGAGGTTCTGATGAAACGGCCGTCCACACCTGCTCAGTGTCAAACAGCAGATGCGGCCGGTGTCTGACTAGTGAGAGGTTTCATTTAGCAGCTTGAGCGGCCGATATTTCCCTCGGGAAACGTTAAAGCAAAAAGAGAAGGAAACGAAAAGTCTATGTCAGACTTACACGTTACAAGATTCCAGGAATCAAAACGTCTGATGTTGATTAGGGTCTGCTTCAAGTCTCAAGTGGATTTGCATTTCATGTAAAGGTTGGAGAAGTTCTAGCCGAGAGGGATTCAATAGTTATCTTAATCATGTGAGTTGAGTTATGGCTGCAAGGCCCCCCCGGTAATTTCCAGTGCTGCTCTTCCGTTTTATCCGTTTAGAGATCCAGAATCTCTCTAAGACAGGACAGACAGGTCCAAAACTAAATCTAGTCCTTTTGACCCTGTTTGAATAAATTTATTCAGTCGCAACATCGAGCAGCGACGAGGAAGAGGACAATTTGCAATTTTTAGATATTGACTTAAATATCAGAATCTTGTATTTACATTTAGATTCTGATACTGATTTTCTTGGTATTCCAAACTCAACAAACTTTGTTTTTTTTTTGAGTTTGTGTCTCTGGAGTCATTTTTACACAAAAAGCTCCTTTCCTGGTCAAAATTCCTGAACAGCAATAACCAGGTTAAGGGGATTCTTATCAAAAATGTTGTTGATGTGCTTTATGTCTACACAAAAACAGTGTTTTTTTATTCAAACACTCCATTGTTGAGTTATATATGATATACACAGGATATTTCAACTTGAGTTCATTCATAAGCGCCAAATTTGGAGTAAATTGGTCCAAGGGCTGAGAGATTATTGCCTGAAACTTTCCCCCTAATGATGGAAATATACAACCGACCTATCCCAAAATCTATCCAGTTCTTCCTCGCACTAAGGTCTATGGAGGTGTAACATTTTAAAATGATCAAAAACATAGTTTTTCAGTTAACGGGTTAACACGAAGGACAGACTTGTGGCGTCGGCGATGACGATTCCATGATATCCCAGACTTTTAGGGTTAACAATGAACGCGGAACCCGGGAGGAGCCTTCGGTCCATTTGTGTATCCTCTCACAGCTTTAACAACGAGAATGAACTGGCCTCAAGTCTTAAAGTAGTTAGGGGTCAAATGCTTTATCTTTTTAGAACCGGTTCAAATCCGATGTTCAAATTTGAGGGGAACATGTCAGGAGAGCAACCATCATCCAATAACGCCTGAGGTCAACGCTATCCCTTTGGAGAATGTTGGTGCGATAAAAGACTCTCGCTTCTCTTCATGTGGACCGGTGCTCATCCTACTGCTTCGAACAGTTGGGGTCAAGAGGACACCGTCTGCACATTAGACCAGGGGGTCAAACGGACACCTGCGGCCAGGACGAGCCGTGGTATAACTGACAGGCGTTAACACTCCCGTAACTACGCTGCTACGCTGTGTTAAATACGCTGCACTGCTTTAGGGTGCATCGCTGCCCACATCCCACACATCACAACCCATCTGCAGGCCTTGATTAGCGCAGCGCTCGCATCTTCTCCCCCGTCCAACCCCTCCATGGACCCCTCCTCCTCGTCTCATTTCATACTAAACAAAGTCACGGCGGGGTCCGACGGCTTGAGCCCCCTCTCCCTTATCACCTCACAGTCGGAGCCGCTGGCTGGGTTGATGAACCTGACTTGAAGGAATCCGCAGGCTGCTCCACTTGACTGAGCAAGAGCTAATGAGTCAGAAAATCCCCCAGCCAGGGCTTCAGGGTTCACCGTGGGCGTCGGGAGAAGCAGGTAATTCAGACAAAGAGGTTGAGGTTGGTTTCACAGGCAGCAATTTGAAGATTGATAAAAAAAAAACAAGCTTCTGAGGAAGTTTTGTGCGATGCACTTTAAGAACTCCCAGGAGGAGAAGGCGAACGAGATGTTTGTGACTGGAGGAAGCCGGGATTACCTTGCTTTTATTTTAACCGTGACCGGGTCCTTCAACTCTCAGGCAGGTGGGTTCTGCTCATCAAGCCGCTGCCAACCCCCCCACCGAGCTGCCCCCTAGGTGTGAAATGTGCCCCAAATCCTTTCCCTGCACGGCCCATCGCACAACGGACCCACAGCAGCAGAAGAGCCGGCAGAGGAACAGACAGTGTGGAGAGGAGGCCAACCTTTCAGATGTCCTGGTACTGCACATATCCTGAGATTGTATAAGAACCATTAGAGTGGTGGCTAGCGCCGTTAGCTCACCTCACCTCACCTCACCTCACCTCACCTCACCTCGGGAGGATTCTGTGCGGAGTTGGTCCCATGTCTGCGTGGGTTCCCTCCAGGTGCTCGGGTTTAAGTTGGATTAATGGATGGAATCATTCAATGCTACGTGGAATGAAGCGCTATCAAACGTTCAGTCAGAAGGATTATCTCCTTAAACACTCGGGCCACATTCATTTCTCATCCCAGCCTGTCACTCCCACCTCACTGTCTGGAAGGTCGATTGATATCACCTGTTCTCATCGGCCGGCCAAATCTTTCACAGCGACACACTTTCATCGTTAGCCTTAGCCTTAGCATCTAGCTGCTGTCGTTTTAAATATGACCCGCTCCTTTCATTTAGTTCCTCCATGCTGCTGTGAGGTTGTCCTCCACCTTCCCACCTCATCTGACTTTTCGCAGATCCAAGCTTTAATAGTCATCAGTCTCAACAGTCATCAGCCACCACCACCAGTATCCAGGCTCCAAGCGAGGAAAAAATAGAAACTTTAAGCGCCGAAGACTTTCTGAAAGACTAATTATCATTGATCTAGTGTAATAAAAACTCATCTTTACTTCATTCTCTGTCTCACCGGATTGAAATAAGGCTTTAATGAAGTGTGTTCACAGAATCCTAGTTACTTGTGATTGGTTGAAAACATCAAATTATATGTTTTACTTATGTGTTCACGCAATGTACTAGACACATTCAAATTTCAACCGGCTGGCTGTTAAATTATGTTGATAGAAATCAAAAGGATACCAAAAGTGAGCAACATACAACATACATAACATTATCGTACATAGATATCAGGTCCATGGCATTCAGTCTGTGGTGGACTGACAGTCGGACTTTCTCGTGTGAGAGCTGTGCTGCTGGCCAGGTTGAAGGAAATGCCTTAAAGCAAGAATCTTTCCTACTTTTTACTTCCACTCAGTCCTGTTTTAGATTCTCGTTGGTTTTAAAATCTATAAAAAGAAGTTTATTTGTTGTTGGAATTGTCATGCGTACCTAAAAGTTCCTTTCTTGTTATTCAAGGACATGGAAGTACATCTTTTTGATATTAGCTAGAAAAAAAAAGCGTTCCTGTTCTCTGATATATTTGTGCTGAGAGAAAGTTTCCTTTTTAGGTTAATCGGCCAAAATGGTGGCCAAGACCACGAGGACAGGACTTGCATCGAGTCACTCCGGGGGTGGGGGGAGGTGGCATCTAGCAACGTTTACTCACTATCTGAACATCGGTCCTTGTATACCTGTCCTCTCCTGTTTGTGGAGATGATTGGCGGACAGAAGATGTTGCTGGCAGCCACTCAAAGCATTCTTTCTGTGAGGCGTAGAACATACAGTCAGACAGAGAGGCTTTTCTATGCAATCTGTTTTGCAGACATATGCCGGATCATCGTATCACTCTTTACCTGTCACTATTTGTCTCTGAGCCCCTCTGGTGCAGACGTCTCACCCTCTCGACTGTCTTCAGTACAAACAAGAGCAGAAAACTCAACAGTCGCCGAAGCTGTCGAGAAAAGATATCATCATTTGGAAAAGAAAAAATAAATTTCGGGCTTTTAGATACGTTTTCACAAGACCACGTAATTACATAAGCATTTAGAACTTTACAAAGAGAAAGCAAAGTCTCAGATCGTATCACAACACGGATTATACGTCGGGGATTTTGGAATCCTCATCGCCGCCGCAGATCCTTCGCGTTAATGTGATAATTCAAAAAATATCTGAGGAATAATTTCAGATTCAAATTCAGATTCTATACCCTTAGTGTGAGGAAGAACTGAATTGATTCTGGGAAGGGTGGGCTTTATATTTCCGACGCTAACGGGGAGCTCAATTTCCAAATGTTTTTTGGCCATAATTTTTAAGCCCTTGGTTGAATTTGGGGAAAATTTGGTTTTTATAAATTGACTCTAAGGGATCTATCTTATATTTATTGATTTTACTCTAATAGTTTGTATTTTACTCACTAGGGGGTGCTATTTTTTAATTTTATTTTAGGATCAACACTTTGCGACTTAACTTCTCAACCATTCGTCCGATTTGGTCCAAATTTGGTGAATATGAATCAAATGTAGGGGATCTATCTTGTACATATCATATTCTACTCTAAAAGTTAATATTCTACTCACTAGGGGGAGCTTTTATATGAAACACTCTGTTGTCCGGACATTATTTCCTAACCGTTGGTCTCATTTAATCCAAAATTGGTGCCAAAGCATTGACTCGAGAAGATCTATCTTGAATAAATCATTGTTTTACTCTAATAGTTCACATTTTACTGACTAGGGCGGAACTTTTTTTAAAATAAAAAACACCGTTTGTCAGACATAACTTCACATTTAATTTGAGGACTTCAATCAAGGGGATTGCTTGTATAATGCAGGGGATTGGGTGCTCTTCGGGGATATACCCTTGCTGTTGGGGACGACAGCGTGGGCCCAGTTTAAATTTAGAGCCAATGGCACCAAAATCGTATAAAAACACTTAAAAACTGTTTTCCGGATTCCATGCGCACCTCTTTGGTGTTAACAAGCTGCAGATGATTGTTGAACACGAGAACATCGATCACCCACATTAAAAAAAAAAACTGAGGGCGTGGCTGAATTCAAAAAGGAGCCGTTTGTCATTCTGACATAAAAAGCAGTGACCCGCCACGACAAACTCCCACGTCTATCCCTCCCAAACTTGCATCTTTGTGTGAACGAGCTGCTGGTAGGGTTGAAAACTAATGGGGTGTGTGTGTGCGAGTGCGCGCATGTGTGTTGGTGGTGTCTGTACGGGCATGTTTTCCGAGGTTGCGGGGTTGCATAGGAGGGAGAGCGGCGAAAAATCAAAGCGTCAGGAAGGGCAAGGGGTTGAGAGTGGTGAGTGTGCTTAGCACACAGCCATCCACGCTGCAGGACGCTGTGGAACATGTGATAGGGATGATCACCCCCATCGCCCACAACACATCCCACCCCACTCGCCCACTAACTGTCCTTTTGACCCAGATCTCCCAACTCTTCTCTCTTCTTTCTCTCTCTCTCTTTTTCCCCTCTCTCCCTCTCTCTCTCTCTCTCTCTCTCTCTCTGTCTCTCTCTTCCTGCCACATCATTTGAATCCAGCCTCCAGCCACGAGCCCCGACAGGCTGCAAACAGAGCCTCCAGTCAATGCAGCGAGCCAAAGAATGCCACCTCTCAGCTCTGAAGCAGCGCCGAGTATTCGGTGACCAGAGAAAACATGGTGGTGGAAGGAATACTTGGATGTGTTTTAGTTACAGAGGTGCCGGAATATATCGTATAACAATGATTTATGGTTTAGCACCTAGAAGCTGGCCGAGTCTCTCTTTTGATTCCCAGTCATGAAGGCTGGTAGGAAAAAACCCAAAAACCAGTCCTGACAACACATTTTAATTCCATCTCAGCCATTTCCCAGTAAGTGGGATCACTGATTGATTGGAATGGAAAAAAAAGAAAAAAGATAATAGCTAGGATGATAGATATATATCACGCAATACTGGAAAAGAAGGTGAGCTTGATTCCTGCAGGTGTTGCTTTGGCAACTGCGGCTCACTCCTCAATTATGTTTTATTTCTTCAGTAGCCGAGCGCGGCAGAACGGCAATAAAAGAAAAATGAGTGGAAAGAGTTTAACAGCGTCGTTCTGTGCCAGTTGGACCTTTTTCTGCATGAAGCGTCATTTCCTCTTCTACACTATGTAGGCATCAGCGTGTCACTTTTCCGTGTTCTACCTTCTGCATCTTCCCACTACGTTAACAAAGCTTAAGGTCAAAGGTCACCTCGGTGGCGTCAGCCAGATGTCGCAGCTTCTTTCTTTGCTAGTATGTTTGAACTCCTCTACTTTTTATTAGGTCAAATTCATCAAAGGCAGAGATGAATTATAACACTAAAATGTTTCTATAACATGAGTGGTTTTCCATTTCTATACAACGAGAGGATGTCGGGTGAAAAGAAAAGAGAGGAAGCTTACAAGTTAGCTAAACATCGCTAGTTTTTACTTTTCAGGTGTTGTTTGGCTTGTCGTGCTTCAACTATCGGAGAAACCTCCATTCATCCAGTTTCTTCTGCTTATCCGGGGTTGGGTCGCGTTGGCAGCCAGCCATGAGGGGATTTACAGACATTCATCTCCCCAGCAACACTCTCCAGCTCATTCTGAACGTGCCTGAATCACTTCCAGAGGGAGGCATACTAACCACATGCCTTCAAGTCACATGCTCAATAACTCGCCACCTTGACGTGGGGAGGGTTTGTGTGCCTCTATCATCCTGTGAGCTTTGTTGCCTTGTTTTTTTTAAATATATTCTACAATTAAGATTGAAAGAATGCTAATGAACAGATGTTATATGTTTCTCTGAGAGGGAGCAGACAGATGTTATAGTAAAATCGACACAGAGAGATCTCCAAAACTGCAAATCATCTTGAGTATTCCTAATCTACAGTGATTAAAACCTGCCAAAAGCGGTCCAAAAAGTAGAACTAGCAACAATGTCATGGATACCAAACGCTCATTGATGCACAGCAGGAGTGAGAGCGGGTTCGGTGTGGTTGTTAAAAGTGGTTCTGATAGAAAGTTTTCAGAATATGCAATGCCTTGCAAAGCTGCTTTGGTGGCATCAGATGGACCTTGGGCAGGTGGTTTTAATATTATGGCTGACAGATGATTAGAAAGATAGATATATATTGTACTTGCGTGACTATGCGATCAATAAAGTAAACTTTATTATTAATATAACATTATTTATTATTAGTAGTAGTAATAGTCATGTAATAACCATGTTATTACTATCTATTAACATCTGCTGCTACGCTTCTCTCAGCTAATTTTCTGTCATTTAAGGAGCAGGATTTATCCCCGTTAAATGTGCATCTTTCTTTTTTGTATGAAATTAAAAGAAGAAACGGAAAAGAGAGGGAACAAAAGATAAAAACATCTGCCCTCGGCTGTATTCGCTAACACTGAGCAAACCACTCACTGTTGCTCGGCTGTCAAAGATGTGTCCGGACCTGAGCTAAGCCTATGAATAAGATAAAGACATTCGAGATATTATGAATGGCTACATTAAACAGAGACGCGGAGAGGAGTGGCCTTTCACCTCCCTGGGGAATTTCTCACATCATGGTCAGGCTCTGTGGAGAATGGAGAAAACAGCATGAGCCAGAGGAATGGCCGACTTTACCGGTATCCTCCCAAATCTGTTCAAAAGACAAGTGTATGATTAAAAACACATCTATTCATCAGAACACAGATCTGATGAATAGATAGATGTTCAAGCCAGTGCCGGCCCGGGTCTGTGTGGCAATGCAAAGAGGACAGACACTGGCGAGCGGCCATGCTGCAGTTTATAAATGCTGAAACATGCTTAAAAGTGCTTAATAAAACAATTAGATTATTAAGTTTCCTTTTCTTTATAGCCTTGAAACAATCGGACACGAATGACCTTGAGGATAATCCAACGACATATATGCTTTTAACACATATAAACACTTTACTAGCTGAGAAAAAAACGTTTTTATTATTATTATTATATTCTTAATTGTACTGCAGTTGAATGGTGAGGATCAAAAAAAAAAAAAAAACGACATTGTGTTGTAAGAATTGGCAGCTTGTTAAAACGGTTAGGGATTTTTCTAAAAGGACTCGCATGAGACGATGATTGCCTCCTCCAGACGTTCACTCTGGCGGAGAAAGAAACAGTCAGGATCGTTTAGAATCCGGGCTAAAAATATAACCGTTTAACTTTAGAGAGGATAATATTACAGTCGATAAGTTCGGCATCCGAAGCCAAAAGGACCCGGAGACGTCCGAGTGAGTCAGGAGGAGAGTATTTGTGTGAATCACCCACCTGCAGGTTCGGTCCGATTGTACAACTTGACTTTGTCTCATCAAAACGCAGCAAACGATCACGGTGAAAACTCCAGAGGGCTGTAATCACAGGAAATACGTCCTGACAGTTATACACGACCCTCTTGAGAAAAAAATGGACAAAGGAGGAATTTTGAGGCTCCAAAAGGTGATCGCACTACAAAAATATAAAATCTTACTGGGTGGTTTTGTCTGAATTCTAGTAAAAAAGTCTCATAGCTCTTTTTTTTTTTAGCTTTAAATGCTTGAATATCAATTTCTAATGGTATTTCAAAAACATTACAGTCTTAAATCTATAAAATCGTCACTACTAGCTTGATAGAAACTGTGCTAATCCCTACAGGGGGAGATTCATGAGGTGGTTAAGGAGATAGGATGGAGAAAAAAACTAAAGGAAAAAACATGCGATACTAAAAAAAATTACTGCGAAAAAAAAAAAAGGCGGCGCTGCGTCCTCTTGCAAAAAAAAGGGGGAAAAAATTTGTTTAAGTATTACTGGCTTGTTCTCAGACACAAAGCGTCCTAATATCAATAAATATAGTTAAAAATTAGATTGACTAATTTACGCTAATTCCAAAATTCTCGTTATTTTAAATGTCACGTCTTACTTCAAAAAAAATGTTCAGTTGTTCTATTGGCAGAGTTTTTTAATTTTTTATTACAAGCTAAAAAAACATTTTTCTAACTTATATATTCCAGTGCAAATAAAGCGTTTTATTTTATAGTCTACTTATTCTCCTGCGGCAGCAAGGTGTGAAACTGTCATTTGTCGCTTCTTGTGCAACAATCATTCACTCTAGAGTTTGTGACTTCTGGTTATTAATACTTCTACTGCAGCATGAAGTGCTTAAGACAAATCTGATCCAAAAGAACTTCCAAAAAATCAACCTGGATGATGTTTCCTGAATCTAATTGCTAAAAATGGAAAAAAAATCGTCCTGTGTTTGAACCTTTACCTCCAGGATCTGTTGGGACTGGACTTACAGTAAATCTCTTTGCAGATCTGACGTCCAGCTCACATAAAAATTCAAAACATCCCAAAAGAAGCATCTGTCTTGTTATAATGGAGGCTGGATGGAGGTACAGGAAGAGAAGATGCAAGGGAGAGAGATATTCTGATCAATATATTTATGTTTCCCCATCTGGCCTGTACAAACCTGAGCAGGGGATAAACCCCCCCCCCCCCCCCCCCCCATCTGTCCTGTTAGCACAGGAAAACATCTGACTACAGCTCAGGGTCTCCGACCTGCTCTTAATAATCAGTGGAAGGGATGTGACTTGGAGGACGATCAGGAGCCTCGAGTGCTTGGAAGTGGAAGGAGATATTTGTTCTGGTAGTTATCCAGAATCGAATTCAAAATCCTTCTGCTCACGTACAAAGCCCTTAACGGTCAGAACCAACGTATCTGAAGGAGCTCATAGTTCCATATTGTCCAATCAGAACTCTGCGCTCCCAGCATGCAGGGTTACTGGTAGTCCCTATAGTCTCCAGAAGTAGAATGGGAGCCAGAGCTTTCAGCTATCAGGCTCCTCTCCTGTGGTACCATCTCCCAATCTGGGTTCGGGGGGCAGAGACCCTCTCTACATTTAAAAGTAGGCTTAAAACTTTCCTTTATGATAAAGTTTATAATTAAGGCTTGCATAAGCTAGCTCTTAGCTAAGCTGCTATAGGTTTCGACTGATAGGGGATCTCCCATGATGCACTGAGCTTTTCTCTCTTCCTCTCTCACCGTCCCTCTTTATACATCCCACTCACTTTAATGCATGTTAGTGGATTAATAAATGTTAAATGGATTAATGCATGCTAAATGGATTAATGCATGCTAAATGGATTAATGCATGTTAAATGGATTAATGCATGCTAAATGGATTAATGCATGCTAAATGGATTAATGCATGCTAAATGGATTAATGCATTTTAAATGGTTTAATGCATGTTAAATGGATTAAATGCATGTTACTAACTTGACTTCTTCCCTGGCCTCTTTGTGTTTTCTCGCCCTGTAAGGTCACATGGTTGGTGATTGCATCTGCTGCTGTGGACCTGTCCAATGATCACAAGATGCTCATGATGATGATTATTGTTATTATTATTATTATTGTATAGTATTCCCCCATAAGATATCACTATATGTTACATTAATATTAATGTTATTATCGACCATGGAGCGGTTTGAGAAAGTGGATAATAGCTGATATCTTTGCTGCTTTCCCCCCGTCTGTATCTCTCCTCACCTGTGTCTCTCTCTTTCTCGCTCTCACTCTCTTTTTTTTCAAACCCGACCGGTCATGGCAGTAGGCCGTCCACCCTGAGTCTTTGTTGGGTTTTGTTGGGTCCTGTAGATAATTATATAAAGAGTCTGGTCCAGACCTGCTCTTTCTGGAAAGCACCTTGAGACAACTGTTGTTATGAATTGGCGCTATATTAATAAAGATTGATTGATTGATTGATTGATTGATTGATTGATTGATTGATTGATTGATTGATTGATTGATTGATTGATTGATTGTTATGGAGGCTGCTGTGTCTTCATAGATTCCGTGGAAACAAACAATCTTCGCCGTCTGAACATGTTTAAGTATTAAAGTAAATATAAATCATACTGCACATACACTTTATATTAATATAAAAGTGGACAGGCCAGTGCAGAGATGGAACAACTCATGAAACTTCACTCATCAGGTCCTCCATCCTGTTTGTCTCACTGATGTGGTTATACCGCCCCCTCGTGCTGAAATGACGTCATCGACTTTAATCGTCCAGATCCATTCAAACACTTGCCGCTGTGTCTCACGGGGCAGAAGACAGGGCTGATGACGCTGCTGCCCAACAAATGTGGCCTGATTTTAAGTTTGCATAGTTTTAGCACTATTTATATATATAAATAAATAAATTAAAGATATATATATATATATATATATATATATATATATATATATATATATATATATATATATATATATATATATATATATATATGTATATAAGTTGACTTTTTCCCAGGAGTCTTTGTCCTTTTCATCCTGCAGGGTCACATGATCATGGCTGGATCTGCTGCTCAGGACCTTTTGAGGCCCACTGATGGCATTATAATAATAATTATCATCATCATCATCATCATCATTATTATTATTATTATTATTATTATTATTATTATTAAAATATCATCAATATCACAATTAGTTCTTGTAACAATTTCAGCAGTGTTTTCCCAGAAGTCATTATTATTATTGTCATTACTATTATTATTATTGTTAGTATTATAATATCATTAGTGTTTTCCCAGATCTTATAATTATTATAATTTTTATTATTAAAGGTAATCATATTATAACTATTATTGTTATTAATACATATAATCACCTTATTATTGTTTAATAAATATTTAATATAATAATATAATATTGATATGTTGTTGTCTCACGGAGAGTTTGCATGTATGATTGTTCATATAATGACAATAATCTTCCTTTCCTGCTGCGGTACGGCCCCAGGTAAGTGGCAGGAAGTGGAAGAACGGATGGATAAATCTTATTATGATAGCTGCCATCATTAATGTTGCGTGTTTGTTCATCATAAATCAGGATCTGCTCGAGGTTTCTGCCTTTAAAAGTTTATTCTTTCATGCCACTGTGCCTCTGTCCTTTAGAATAAAGGTCAGAGAGTACGGTAAAAAAAATGTTTTTTGCAGAAAGTGCATTCACAAAACATTTTTTGTGAATTGTGTCTATATAAATAACATTTATTTGACATGATCTGACATTTAATTTACATTTTGATTTGTATTTGACTGCCTGTTTTTGACGGTGCTGTATAAATAAAATTCTTATAATTCTAATAATTCTTATAATTTTAATAATTCTATATCTCCTAAGTCTGCTGAGACTCTTTATTTCTGTACAGTCTCAGACAAACTTTTAACCTGACTTTTATCAATTGCTTTTATGTAATGACTGTGAGGTTGTGTGGGATGATGAAGGGGAGGAAGATCAGTATAAACCTCATTTGATCATTAACGTTCACTACTGATCCTTTTTATCCCTGATAGGACACTCTGTGATGGAATGAAAGGCCCATTTCTAAATAAAACAAACCAAAATTTCAAATTTAGATGACTGTGTTTCTTCGATATACAGCAGGTTGTTACTTATTTTCTGTATGATGTCACAGATCGGTCATTTGTTGGAATTTTATTCAAGACATCAAAGCAGACCTTTAGAATTTATTGTCCCTAGGGAGAAATAGCACTGTACATTTTGTCGACCACACAAAAACAGGAACGCACACGGAGACAAATACAGATGCAGTAATTGTGTACATGTGGAAAAGTCAAAAATAGTGACACACCTAAACAAACATGAAACATGTCATTGAATATTTGTGGACTGATTGTTTTCTTCGGCCTGCGTCATTGAAGGCCACACCTGGGAAGACAAAAACTTCATCATCCCTAATATGGATGACAGATTAAATGTCATAGATTAACACGTCAAATTATCCTAAGAAAGTGTGAAAACATTATTGTGATTGAAGTTTTAATCGAAACAACGGCAGTGAGTTCATCTCCTCTGCAGGGTGTTATGGTTAAAAGAGTCTTCAGTCCTGGGAGGACGCTCCTAAAGGTTCTGGGCTTTCAGAAGCCTCCTATTTTTTATTTTTAAATGTATTTATTCATTTCTTGTTGACGGATGTAACGAGAATAAACATAAAGATGAACAGCACCAGCTCTAACTCTGCAGTTTTTGTGCAGTCTGTTGCTGACAGATACTGAGTGATAGCATTCAAATACAAAATCCTGTTAAAGAACAGTTATTGGTGTTTACTATTATTCCACTGTCACAGTTAGTTTACTCATGAAGAATCCGTGATGGCTTTTGATAAAACCAAAGCATTAAAAGTAAAATACAACATGGATGGAATCTGTTTCTTGGACCTATTTATAATTTTATTTTTTTTTTTAAAACGTGCAAGCAAACTTTTATCTTCAGAATCCGTCAGGACTTTTCTTTTTTTTACAGTAAAAACACATCCCAAGCTAAAATATATACTTTACATACACTAAGTTATTTAATTTTTTACAAAAAAAAAATATATATAATATGAATGACTGCAGGATATTTGATGAAAGCTACACTGTTAAATAATTCAATAGCATGTTTAAGTATTATCTAGCGCACGGACATATAAAGCATGATAGGCTTTAAATAAAGGCAATGAACATAAAGTTAAAAACAGGATCTGTTAGGATAATAATAAACGTATGTGCAGATTTGAAATATGTCAAGCTGAAAAACTGATATAAACCTACATATTACATGTTAATATATGCGGAAAAACTATCAGATATAAATCGTTTAAGAACATTCGCCAAAGGTGGAGATAAATTGAAAAGTGGAATTTCGATTAAAACACAAAATACGTGTTTACAACATCAAGAGTGGCCGTACAAAATGTTCCGGCATGCTCCTTTAATGAAAAGCTTTGCGACAGTCGTCACGACACTATCGCGCTTTACGGCTGTTTTGGAGGCTGATTCAAAATGGAGTAGTTAGAGCGGAAAAGGAAACACGACCGAATCAGTCTCTGTAAGTTTTTCTACTCTGCTCTACTTAACAGATTAGAAAGATTGGGATATTATTAACTCCTGCAAAATGACGGAAGAAAAGAAGCCAGGCTCCTTAGGTTTCTTCTCCAGTTACGATGATTTGAGTGACAGCAGCGACTCGGACGATGATAGAGAGAATGGGAAGAAGAGAGCGGGCACGGATGCTTCTGGGAGCGGAGCTAAGTCCACCGAACCCGGGTCCAAACGAACCGCCAGTGGAGCTGCGTTACCCAAACCCGACGAGCTGTTCCGCTCCGTGTCCAAACCTACCTTCCTCTATAATCCCCTGAACAAGGAGATCGACTGGGACACACTCACCGTCAAACCCCCTGAAGAGGTAAAAACACAAGGTAGACAGAAACGGACCGATAAATATCGGTTAACCGATTCATGTGTGATCGGTACTCTGATGGCGGTAGACATACTTTACAGTCAAGTGTTGGATCCCCTCCTGGTTTCTTATATTTTTCTTTACATATCATATTATATTGATTCAGATCTTCACACAGAAAACAACAACTTTTAAAGGACAGTTAGTTTTAAATAATAGTGATGTTTGGACCTGAGATCTTCTCTAAACCACCTCAGCCTGTTTGGAAAAAAGCATTTTTGCCACCTTTGAATCTAGATCCAACAAACTACCAACCTGCATTAATAACTCGATGTAAGAAGATTATACTCACTCAGACCTGTTCAGTGACATCATCACTTTATTAGAATATTTTCAGAACCAGGAACCTAGAGGGTCTCATCAATAGCACACTATACCAAAATTAAAAGAAGAAGAAGGTTCTGGAATGCCAACAACCCGCCGTGAGCTACATTATTTACAAATGGGGAAAATAGGGAACTCTCCCAAACACGACTGACCTTCCAAAATTCTTCTGAGAACGCGGCGAAGGCTCATTTAGGTAGTCAGAGAATCATCAAATAAATTTTCCGAGGAAATAAACCGATGGATCAATCCATACGTGAAGCAGTATTTGGAGAAAGTCCACACCTTGTTGCCATCTTGTAGGCAGACTTCATCTGTGAGTAGCATGTGGTGATTAATAGAAGCTGTGTGCTATCGTTTATGTATTACTTGTCTTTGTGGACCCTGCAACGCTCAATGTTTCCAGGAGCGTTTTCCGTTCTGCCTGTGACCACAGGGTGGAACATCTCGTCCGTACGAGAGGCTTTTAGATGTCTCGTTAAGTAACTTTCCTTGGTTGCTCTTTGATTTGGTTCCTCCATGTCAGATTCCCACATCTGTTTCTCCTCTCTTACACGACGAAGCCCGCCAGGGAGTTCAAGCCGTGGAAGACGAACGCCGTACCCCCTCCGGAGAGCTACACCGCAGAGCCCGAGAAGAAGAAGGGACCTCCTCCGGGCATGGACTTGGCGATCAAGTGGTCCAATGTGTACGAGGACAACGGGGAGGATGCACCAAAGCCCTTCACCGGAAAAGCCCAGTTCTTACCGGCGGAGGAGCAGCTCTCTGACTCAGGTTAGTCCTGCGACGCGATGCCAGCGGGGTCTTCTTCTGCATGAATATGATGAGAGGATAAATATCAGGAGCTTCATTCTCCACTGCATTTGCTGAGTTATTCAACCATCGTATCCTAAAAGCTCTGTTTACGGCGTCGCTGAGCATGTTTAGAGACTTTGTCTGATGGTTTCCTCTGATACACATGTCCCGCTCGCGTCCTAAATGTTGATGAGCATTTAACCATCTACCCAATATCTACACCGTATATGCAGTGAGAGCAAAAATGTATACGATTGAGATTTGTGTGTCAATAAAGCTTGAAGAAATGACCTCTGCACTGGGAATAAGGGATCGCTGCTCTGTATCAGCGACATCTAGGGATTCAAAACTCGGCTGCATCACTTCAACCATTTTATTAGAAAAACAGCCTTGAGCTACCGGATAATGACAAGTGGTCGTTCTTTTTTTCCAAACATGTTATTAACCGTCTTTTTTTCCAATCGATGAAAAGGAAGAAAAAAAAGATGCCTGAAGTGAACAAAGCATAAAAAAAAGAAGCGAGATAGATTTCGTTTGCTCTGCCTTCTACTTTGCATTTTTAAATGGCGCCTATTGCTCTCGTTTGATAACACGCTCTTCCTCGTTCTCCACCCTCTGGCGATCAGACGAGGAATCAAACGCGACAGACGAGAACGGCAAGAAGCGTCGAGTGGAGACGTTCCAGCAGAAGGAGAAGAGGAAGCGGGACCTTGGACAAGCTACCTCCGACAAGAACTTCGTCGAGGAGGAGAAGAGGATCCTCAGGCAAAATATTGAGTGAGGCCTGAACTCTCTGCAGTAAGGCGCCTGTGTCCAATTATTTTACGTTAGCTGGGATAAACATCACAGATATGACCGCGGTGGTCCGGTAGGTGGTACGCTGCAATCATAGGCAGTCATTTTACCTGTGTGCTGTCATGACTTGGAATATCACAGAATGGCAGATAGTTTTTTTGTCAGGTCCATCGCCGTACTCAAAACTATAGTGTGTGTATCGTATATAATAGGGCATACTATGCAGGATACGTCCGATGTTTGTAAACGCGTCATCGAAAGTTTGCCCCTCAACCCCAAAACACCTTTTTACTTCAAGATCATGCAATACCCTCTGAGTGAAGGTCCTCCTTTTGATCATCCAGACAACGGTGGCATGGATCCCGTCCTGCCAGGTCACTCTTCTTAACACAGATGGTGGTCTCTAAGAACAATCTCCCCCCCCTTACTCTGTGTTTTTATGTTTAATACAGAACAGCAGAGTGGAATACTGTGGAGCAGTCAGGCCAGCATAAGTACCAATTACCGGTTCTAATGTTATGGCTCATCAGCATCATCTAAAAAGTATTGGTGTTTTTTCTGTGGAACTGATATAAATGACAAATATACAGGCAAAGAAATAACACATCACCATAAATGATGTAAGATATAATGTACACCAATCTGCCAAAACATTATAACCGCTAACTGGTATGCAGTGTTTCCGCGAACAGGCTGTGAAAAGAGACTAAAGAGAGGGTGAAGGAAGAAAGGGGGTGCATTAGCGAGGACAAAACAATAATTCAGATGAACAAAAAGTCAGTTTTCAGATCATGACGTTAACGTCCGAAAGCACACCAAACACATACACAACTTTGCACAACCCTCTGGATCTTGAATGAGTTCGGCCCAGGTCCACAAACCTTCCTGTACCTGACCGACCCGCAACCCACCGGACATCAGAGGACAGAGACGAAGACGAAGATGTAACTTACTGGTGCCCAGAAATGTCCTGATCAAAAACAAAATAAAGGATGCACACACAGACGGCGCCACACGCTTCCTGTAGGTCATAACTCTTCAGTGATGATCAAGTGGCGCTACTGATTACTGTTCCTCGAGGAAAACCCTGCATAGTATACCGTTAATGAGTTTCTGGTCAATTCCTGCGCCGCACATTTTCAGTCTTGTAGGATATTTTTGTAGAAGTTGTTTTACTGTGTCGATCATTTTCTGTTTAGAGTTTTGTCCTTTCATCCTCGCAGCTCTCTTTCAAGGAGACAGGAAGGAGGGCTATGAGCGCTTTAGAAAAAACGCTCATTTATTTAGCAGTGATTTGACGGGTTGGAATCCCCTTCCTTTATAACTCTTGTTCAAAATATCAGTCCCGCTCGTGAATACAATGCCCATGATAACCTAGAGGGGTTACACCAAACGATAAATAAGAGTCCAGCCTGACATCGAGAGTGTAGCTTTTTTTTCTCTTTATTTTTTTTTTTTCTGGTTGTGCTTCCTGTTAGTTTTAAATTATTCCGTTAAAATAACTGTGACGTTTGGATATGGTAGTTTGCTTGATCTGTGTTTGTCTTGTATTATACAAATCATCTAATCACCACCGATATCGGATATGTTTGGTTGTGCTAATGCGGTGACTTTGTCCTGAATGTGGCTTTAAATCTGCTGAAATTTCAATTCACAAATGAAGGCCGTCCTTCCAGTTTATGGCCACTAGATGTCACCCTTGAGCCAGACTGTAAAAGTTCTTTCACATTTGCTATGAAATCTGCAGCACTTTTTTTTAAAAAAGTTGCTGATTAAAACTACAAATATAGTTTATGTACATACTATTTGTCAGGAAGGGGAGTTCTAAATCTCCTTCATCTTGAGATACTTGATATAAACATGTTGTATATTCAGTCTCTTGTGTTACGCAATACTCTTAACATCTGTGTGAAATAGAATGTCTTGACCTCATAGCATAACATCAGATGTTCGGATCAATCTTTAGTGGAACTTTTTTGTCTCTGCCTGTAAATCTTTCCAAGTGTTTAAGTTCAAATGCTGTTAATCATAAACCACTTAGGCAATAAAAAGTATTTTACTGGAGAAAGCTGCTGTTTGTTTGGCTTTAATGATGAAACCCGCCCAAAGAAGAAGTAAAATCCATCAAAAAAAACCAGGTAATAGATAGACTCTGCATTCTTAAATTCATTCTTTACGTTTCTGGAACCGTGAGAGTAAAATATAATGGTTTTTCAAAGCATTGAAAAAAGGGGGGAAAAAAATCCATTTTGCAACAGCTTGGTGATCAGAGGAATTCCTGGCCTATCTGTCATTGCGGGTTGACGTGAATTAGTGGTAAATATGCCGCTGATAAAATTCCAGCCTGCAGGTATGTGCCTGGCCTTGTCTGAAAAATGCCTACCTGGTCCTGCAGAACAGCAGACTGATTTTATCAAACATCTTTACGAGCAAATAACTCCTTTCGCCAGAAAAGCCAGTGTGAGCAATGATCGGCGAGGTCCCGTCCGTCAGCGCTGAATCATCACTCACCTCGCTGTCAATGCATTCGCTGGAAATTTCCCGGAAAGTACGTGTTGTTTTGTTTTTCTCCGAGAAAAGCGTTTGGGACACTATTACCAAATCCAGCTTGTGTTTTTTCATTTCCTGTCGCCACTATTGTTGATCCAGCATTCCTGGATTCTTTTGTCTCCCTGAGATAGTTCTACATGAACACTGTAAAAAAAAAAGAAGAAGAATTACTTCAATCGCTAACTTTCTATGAAGCATTTACAACTTAAGTGAATAAGTTTAATTTGTCAATACTTATGGAAAAGTATTTGTCCCATTTAGAAGATGAATCTAATGAATTAAATTAAATTTGGACATATAATTTGATTAATTAATTATGACCTCTGTAATAAAAACAAGTAATTGCAACTTAAATTAATATTTTATTTACTTGTGGTAAATTAGTAAAATTCATCAACAATTTTCTTTTTACAGTGTATTATTGAACCCCAGCAGCGTAAAAAGGGCAGTTTAGAAATTATTTTCTTTCTTTTTTTTTCACAATTTTACCTTGAAAACCTCAATCCCGTCAAAAAAAAAAGAAAATCCCGTCATCTTGAAATGAGGAATGCGGCACTTCAAACAAGTAAAGGTCCAAGAACCACTCCGAGGATTTGAGAATTATTCCCTCACGATGTAGGGAGAGAGGAAATGGAAGGGATGCTAGACAAATAAAGCAGTTTTATTCTTGTCATTGTTGCCTAAACCGCCTTATAAGGATGTTAATCCTAGTTTCAAGCATTAACCGACTCAGAACCGGTAGAAGAATCTCAGAGTTAAAGTTAAAATCCATTAAAAAAAAAAATAAGGACCAAAACGCTTGATAAATCGAAAAGAAAAATCCTATTTGAAAATAATTCAGCATGTACTTCCTTGATTTAAATGATATCATCTCACTTAAATTTCATTATTTGAGCTATTGAGGGTCTTCATTTTCCACGAGAAAGCTTTTGAATGCTGCTTCCTGGTTCTGTTCCGGTCCTGAAAAGTGTCAGTCACACTAACCGTTTATCACGTTGACACGTTTACTGGAGGGTCAGGACCTCATGATGACCACTGAGAATTCAGGGGTCTTCACTCAGCTCGCGGCCGACAGCTGCTTCTGTCTGACTGGAGCGTCACGCAGTTCGATTCTGATGGTTGGTTCTGGACACCCGGAGCCAAAACAATTAATATTTTCTCCAATAGTCTCCGGATCTGAACTCTGAGGGACTACATGCTCCCGAGACAACGCAGTGCTTTGAGCTACATGCTAACATTAGCATACACGGCGTTGCCAGGCAACACCAGTAAACAACAAAGTTTATATTTAGTGTTGAGTCATGATTCTATTAGAACTCAAAGAGCCGGTGTGAAACAGTATTTGCCTTCTTTAGAGGCTAAATCCAAATCACTGTAAAAAATCATCCGTGGATTTTACGGTAAAGATAGTGTGACCGTTAATTATACAGGTTATGCTAAAGTTGCGTGGTGTCCCGAATTTTGCTGTAAAAAATGTGATGACCGGCAGGTACAAGATATTTCTGATAATACCTATTAAAAAGATCCAGTTTATGGTTTATAAGGAGAGTCCAAAAAATAACAGTACATTACAATCAACTCAGACATTTTCTTTTACCTTGAGACCAACATTTCTCAAATGTGTGTCACTCACAGTATCACTCTTAACAGCCCATTCTCAGAGACACGGATGCAGCTTAAAGGTGTCACCATTAGCACAATATGCCAAAAATCAAAAGAAATCTTAGAGTATCTGAAGGAGAAGAAGTTCAAATCTGATCAGTCTGTCAAAACTCCTCCTTCACGGTGAAGGCTCCTTCTCAAATCACCAAATGATCGTAGAAAACGGTGTGAGTGGATGTCTCCTGGAGGCGCTCTCTCACTGCTCAGTACAGGTCAGAGGTCACGGCTCCACTATTCCAAAGGCACTGGTTTCCTGTCTCAGGAGCAGGAAGACTCCGTAATTGAGACAAAGATGAATTCTGAGGGAGAATGTCAGATCATCAGTCTGTGAGAGGAAGACCACCTGTGAATGGCTTAAAGATCATTTTTAAGAAAAAGCTCTTTATTTAGGCTGATCTCTTCCCCTTATTCAATAAATCTTATCTTTTCAAACTTTGATTTTTGTGTGTACCACTCTGGTTTTAGATCTAGCATCTTCTTTTAACCAATAAAAGAAGAAGAGGAAGAAGAATTCTTGAGGAAGCAGCAGTCAGACATATGAGGTTAGCCTGTTAGCGCTCAATCATTTACCAATTAGCTGCAAGCACTCCACCCTTGTTCGCATTTTGTCATAAACCACATTATTAGACAAATTGCTGTTTGTTGTAATAACAGTGTCATACATGTTTTAACACTATTTCATGGCAGTGCATCCGGCTGTTTCAGTCTGGGGGTGATGAGGCGAGCGTCGGCCCTTACTTTCCATGATGTCATGGAGCCAATGTGGCTGAAATCAGAATCGATGAGTGTGGACTAGTTTAGGGGGGTGTTTCCATGTCAACGCACCCGCCCACTTGTTGATTTCTCTTTCCCCTCACCCTCGGATGTTTTCTCGAGGTAAACAGTTGCTTTTCACACCAGCAGTCAGGCCAAACACGCGATACAGATGTTCAGCGGAGAAGGAGCCTCTGCAGGAGTTGGAGACAGACGGCTACCAAAACTCCTCACTTCAGCTCTCACTTCAGAATCTTTGAGAGAATAACTATGTGCGCATGAATCGATGTTGAAATCTACTTCCCTGCCTGTCCGTCCGCCCGTCCGTAAACCACAGGTAGCGTTCTTCTTGGGTCTTCTCATATTGAGCGTGGAGTCAGACTTTCCAAAACCAAGCAGAGACGGAAACGGGATCTTGTAATTTACAGTAGGATTGTGGTGGGGAGCACCGATTGCAGCGGAATATTCCTTATTTGAAGGGGACCGACAGTTGGATCCATCGGCACCGACCCAGAACATCTGTAAGGTTTCAAAGGGGGGAAAAAACCGGCGCCATGTTATCATTACAGTGAAGGGATCATAGCAGCACACACCATTAGTCCAACTCATACTGGCTATACCTGCTTGAAAATAACCAAAAGGGTCCATAAAAGGGGGCTTTCATATCATCTGTGTCGACAGTTGGAGTTTCTGTATTTAGTTGTGTCTCCTCTTGAGTCTTTATAATATTATTTTTGTCCATTTGTAGACTTTTTTTTACCGCAATACACATAATAAACTATATTTCTGAATGTGCTTCAGCTGGTGCAATGTTTGAATAAAGTAGTTTCAAAACTGCACCTTTGCATTAAAGATTAAAGGTCCATCCATCCTTTTTCTGTAACCGCTCGTCCTGTTCAGGTTAGCGGGGAGGTTGGAGATAATAATGGAGATAACTACTTATAAATCCACGACAGCGCCATTTTGTGCCGACACAGGTGTGGTTTCTGTATTTTTTTTTTTTGTCTCCTCTTCTGTATCGGTATTATTTCCTGTTTTTTTTTTTCATTTTATGGAATCTGTTTAAGTAGTTTTTTGCAACATAGTGATACAATTACACAAAAAAAAAAAACCTGGCTCTGCTCATGTATTTATCAGGATCTGAAAAAGAACTCTTTCGGGTCCGTATCCTATCGTGTCACCGTGTATCATGAAAACCTGTCTAACATTTGTCATGTAACGCTGCCCACAACAAACAAAGCATCTGATGAATACGGGTGTTGATATAACCTCCGTGGCAGACCTAAATATTATTACTCTCACTTATTACTTACGTTTGAGGAGATAAAGATGGTGGTCTCGTGACTTTTACCTGAAAAACCTCACAGGTTACGTGACGGGGAATTTTTTTTAGATTTCATCGGATACAGAACGCTTCTCATAAACAACTGTGTTTTAAAGACTGTTAAAGAGTTTTGACAGCTGCCCGTTTAAAACGCTGATCAGAGACTAAACGGGCGACTGATGATGACTCAGCGTTTATTGGAAGGGCGACGCCACTCAGTCGACTCCAGGAGGTTAAAATGTACCTCTGACATGAAATGAAAAGCATTAAACGGAAACTAAAATAGTCTTTCATTCATTGCATTCCAGAGGATGTCTGGACAAAATATTGTGAAATTCAAAGGAGGCTATCGGGCTGAACCTCATGGAGACTTTGGATCTTTTATTAAGTCTCGGCGCTCCTCCAGCTGCTGGACAGATTGTGGTTTCCAGGCCGCCGAACGCGGCCTCGTGTACCGGGCCTGTTAAATCCTAGAGGTGGGGTTAGTATGAGATTTATGTAGAATTAAGATTTAATCCGAATCAGTGATTCTATATTCAACATTTACAAACAGTAAAAACACATAAAGATTATTAAGCTGCAAAAGATTATGTCAGATTCTTTAGTTATGTCATTGTTTTGTTCAAACCTGGTTATGGAATTCTCTATTCTTCGTTTCTCCAAATACAAAATACCCCAATATCTGTTTATTTTTTTACTTTTATAAGAGGGTTGTGTTTTCAGTATTTCTCTATTTTATTTGTTTGCTTATAAAATACCTCTGATAGGAAGGTAGATACTCTAAGGCTCCCAAAGGAGAGAACATTATCATCATCATCATCATCATCATCATCATCATCATCCGCTGTGTTATACAAGAAATCACCCTGATCAAACTCCTCAAATTAAATATGAAGTTATGTTCATAAAAGAGCTCCCCCTAGTGAGTAAAATGTGAACAGTGAGGGTGAAATATCATACGAGATAGATCTCCTTCAGTCGATTCATGTGCACCAGATTTGGACTTAATCGGACCAGCAGTTGAGAAATTATGACCCGAAAACTTTTAGAAATAAACACCTTCTAAGAGTTTGAAAAACAGGAAGAATTTGTTTAGGGTGTCTGGTGATACAAGGCGGAATAACCATATGAAGATTTGGTACGCAACTAATGATGAGTCATAGTGGCGCCATCTAGTGGCCGTCTCTTGTGAACAAGCCCCGTATTTGGTGGGACGTATTTGGTGTAATAACAGTGTTATAACTGTTTCAACAAAATCTCATGGCATCGCATCCAACTGTCGTTTAGATGTTTCAATCTGGAGGTGATCAGGTGACCTTCGGGTCTTACATTCAATGAAGACACAGTGGTGCCATCTAGTGGTCGTCGCTCGTGAACAAGCCCCTTGAGACGGTTACCGTTTTTTAAGTGAGATAGTGGCTGCAGTTTCCACAGAGACGTTACGAACGTGAATATAGAGGTTTTCCTGTTTTTGAAAAGAAACCTCTAGATCTTGATCACATGATGGACGAGCTCAGAGACTGACGCCCGAAGACATGATAGAGAACAGAGAGAACAGTAGCTGGAGACGAGCTCCCTGACCTCCCGCCACGATAAACGTGTCAGAGGTTGTCTGCTGATAATGATACGGAGCAGACTTGAAGACTCTTTGTGTGTGTGTGTGTGTGTGTGTGTGTGTGTGTGTGTGTGTGTGTGTGTGTGTGTGTGTGTCTCAGACGATGAATAAACAGTCAGAGACAGCAGGTTAACCTTGGTGCTGTTCAATAATGGAGGAGATTCTAGCTGATTCAATTCTGTTATTCCAACTTTTGCTCACGTGTGTGTCCGATACACAACCAACGGTTATCAGTTCCTTCCTGATGGATCAGAACCTTTTAAATAATGTCAGGACATTTAATCGATACAAATCAACTTGCATGAATTCTTTGATGGCTGACTCAGTTATTATATCCGCCGAAGGTCGGCGGCGTTATGGGATCGTCAACGCTGATGCTGCGTCCGCCGCCACACATCTTTCGCGTTAATGCGATAACTCAAAAACTGTTCTATGGACGTTAGTGTATTTTATGAATTAGGGGCAGCTTTCTTTAGAAAAACACTGTTTTGGGGGGAAATCTCTCTGTTTGATATGACAGTAAAACAAATATCTCACCTTTGTTGACTGCTTCCGGTTTTCAAAGAACTAGTTGAGGATTAATGTTGAGTATTGTTTTTAACCAGGAAGAAGTCTCCCCTCAATTAACGATCTTATTTATAAGCGTGAAGCATGTATACATACGTTTATACACTTGAAGAGAACTGAAAATGAAGTTAGCTGACTGTAACGTCAACCTCGGTTCAATGAGGCCCGCTAACGGTAAGCTAGCTGACGGTAAGCTAGCTGACGTTAAGCTAGCTGACGTTAAGCTAGCTGACGTTATGCTAGCTGACGTCAAGTAGTCTAACTTTAAGCTAGCTTACATTTACATTGACATTGATGCTAAATATAGCGAGGAAGTAATAGTGTGCCAACTTTATTCTATTATATAGAGATAATTAATTGGCCAAGTAACACACCCACTAAGTTCTGCCCACTTTACAGCGTAGCTAGCTAGCTGGTTATTTGTCAAATGTTGACATAAATATTTGTGAAATAAAAAAGGGTAATTGAACCAATTGCCATATAATTCTAGTAATTCAAGGTTTGCGTCGTATTCCGCCCACTTCTGGAGTGTTTTAACTCAAAAACTCATTTTGGGTGTCGTATAAATGTTGAGTCATGAAGTGGAATTAATCAAGTAAAATACAAGAACATCCTACGAGCTAAAAAAATAATTACGTATTAGGAACAACAAACTCTCATTGATCCTATAATTTATGACACTTTGGTAATTGAGTTGTTAATCAAATATAGATAAAAGGGTGTATTTGTTCATTTCTACTCACTTTTCTTTCACTTTGTGATCCAGGTTTGTTTCTGTCATGATTTTTTTAGAGCATAAGGGATCTTGATGAAACAAGTCAGCCACATTTAGTGGAACTATCGGGACTTGCCAGAGGTTTCCACGCCCCTGATTCGCTAATCCTGCTCCAAAAGCGCTACATCCAATAAGATTAAAGTTGGGAACTTATTTTTTCCCATGCGTCATTTAACAATTCTCTTTAGCCCACAGGAGTAAACGCAGAGTGTTTATGTTCACATCCCTTCCAGCTCCATCAGTTTTATGTCTTATGAGATAATAGCTTATCTGGTTTCCATATGAAGAGGACATGAGGTTTGCTTGGACCAACACAAGAACCCACCGCCTGTGTTTACACCAGTTTATTACAGATTGGACCTTATGTGGAGGTTTCATTTCTCCCAACCTGATCAGATCCAGCAAAGAACCGCAATAAATTGTGTTTGGCTTCATTGCAGTAATTTAATTAGGCAGACTTTAGTGCAAAGAAGGATTAAATTAACCTTTTATTGAAGCTTTTAGATTTATGTAAAGTTTGTAGCCCTGCACACACATTTAAACCCAACGTTTTCCAGATGAATCCATCACTGATCAGGAATTATAATTAAAAAAAAAGACTCTGCTGTGAGTTTGAATGTAGTAAAGCACAACAAGAGCTCCTTTTAGATTTATTCTCCATCTCTGGTAAAATATGAGTGACCGGCAGTGAAATAATGTGGCTCTCTGGAATGCAAGCACTTGGCTTCAGCGCCCTGACAGCAATCATTCAGCCTAATTTATACCCTAAGAAAAGCTCGTGTCCAAGAACATAAATTCTGTTGAGGCGCACACTGAGGGAAGGGGGCGGCCCATAAACCGTCTGGACCAGAGGAGGGAGAGAGAGAGAGAGAGAGAGAGAGAGAGAGTGAGGAGGAACAATGGGCAGCCATCAGGAGGAGAGCCCCAACAGCTGCAAAGAGCCCAGTACCCTAAAAACACACAAACACACACTCTCTCTCTCTCTCTCTCTCTCTCTCTCTCTCTCTCTCTCTCTCTCTCTCTCCCCGCCACACACACTCTGCGGTCAGGGCCGTCTGAAAGAGTTCCAGTCAAGCAGATGTTCTGCCGCTGGCCTCACAAAGGCCACACGTGACCAGCGGAGGGACAAAAAAAGACAAGAGAGAAACTCTTCCTCGTTTTCTCCTGATCTCTTGACCATTGCTTCATTCGTTTCCATTTAAAACTGTTATTGTGTCACTCATCGCCCATTTTGCTCGGCGGCGATCTGAGACTGATGCAAGACGTGGATCAAAGAGATCTTATCATGTGAGATAAAAGATTATTACTGAAGGCAGCTGTGGACGCCGTGTTTGATTCTCCAGCACATTATCAAAATGTACAATCAGTGGAGAGATTTCATTTCGACACAAACTGTTCCGGATAACGCTGGAGTTGTTTAGATTTTTTTTTGTTCATGTCGTAAAATCTAATGATAGGAATACAACAAACAACTTTTCACGTATATGTTTCAGACGGTCTCCTGCTCAGAGATCCTACTGAGGACGTGAATTCTTCTCACAGCCACGAAAACACCGACACAGATCCTTCATGTTAGGGCTATAACTCAAAAACAATATCAGTGAGAGGAAGGACTGGAGTGTTTGGGGGGGAAAGTTTGGTTGTATGTTTCTGACTGTAGGGGCAGCTTTATCTTCAAAACAGTTTTTCAGACAGAACACAAAAAATATTTCATGGACCGTTTTCAAATGTTATACGTAAATAGACTTCGGTGCAAAGAAGAACCTGGTTGATTTTTTTGGAAAGGTCGGTTTCATAGTTTTGGCACTAAGGGGAGCTTTATCACCAAATTTTTTTTGACCATAACTTCTCAAGCATTGGTCCAACTTTGTCCAAATTCGGTCCAAATGAATCGACTTCAGGAGATCAATCATGTACATGTCATATTTTACTCTAAAAGTTCACATTTTACACACTAGGGGGAGCGTCGTCTCTTTTTTTCCCTTTTTTTTACGATCAACACTGTTTTCCAGACATACCTCAATAACTTTCATGGATCACTTTCATACTTTATACCCAGGTTTTCAGGTAGCCTCATCCATCCAATCAATAGGTGGGTTTACACGGATAGCCTAATTCCTAATAGATCTGGAAAATACGCCTAATCTGAAAAAAAATCGCAATTTGGAGAGGTTTAATTTGGATAGGAGAAAAGTGTCACATGTAAACCCACCTACTGTCACACCTTAATTGGTTTTAGCCCCATCACCATCGGCTGCTGTGTTATTTTAAAACGATTGTCTCCATTGATCTAGTTCTTTCATACTGCATCAGACTCAACAGAGTCATCAGCCGCCACCACCAGGGTCCAGACTCCTAAGACTCCAGACTTTTTGAAGAAGTAATTGTCACACATCCTCTGCTGTTATTAATCACTCATCTTTGCTTTGCTCTCCGTCCCTCCTGATGAAAACAGCTTTTTTGCTTTTGCCAGTTCTCACACAGTGTGGAGTAACTTGAGTCTTTTCCTCAGCTCCAACTAGGTGGTGCTGTGGGTCGCCCAGTAACCCTGTATGATTAAGGTCTAATCCTAACAGGTGGGTCTTGGCAGATCCTCGCGTGAGACAGAAGAATGCGCCAGGCTAAACGTTACATGTTGTTCTGAGAAAGTTTTTGTTACAGTTTCTAATAAATGGATCAGCAGATCCAAACTTGGAAGCTCTGTCTTTGTGGGGGGTGTCTTTGTGGGGGGTTATCCCCTCTCACTGTTTAAAGGGCCGAGTTAAGCAAGGGCGCCACGACGGAGCCTCGCCTACAAAATTGGACAAAGCAAACGGAACGTTAATGCAAATTTAAAGCTTTTACTCGTGGTGATGAAGCGACTTTCCACCCCATGACAGGTTTTTAATTAGTTTAAGGAGCTCCACGTGGAATATCTGGAAATTTTCATGATTATGGGATGTGTTTGTTGGATTTGGCCTTGTTATGCCAAATTTGATGGATTAATCGTATTTCAACATGAAACTGGGTTTTTCCTGAATTCACCAAATAACTATAGCTGAAAAGAAATTAGGAGAAAACTAATAAGAGACTCCATTTATAAATAATTAATCACTGTAGTGGATTTGTGAGCCAAGGTTCCACAGGAGGACTGGTTCATGCATCTAAAATATGAATGTCAGCTGTGTTATAATATTTTTCTCTGAAAAACATAGGGTACATTGAAGATTTTTGACCTTTGACCTTATCTTTACATAAATCCGGCGCTTGCGGATAACAGTTCTGTTTTCGGCACAGCCTCCTTTGACCCAGTTTTCCTCGGCGTGTCTGTAACGGGCCGCGAACGCACGTTTTGCTGTAAAACGTCAGGTACAACTATCCCATTTTTAGGAATGCAGGACGTCTGCAGCACCAACACTGCACTAATAGACGCTGTTTGTCAAAAAGCCGCTGCTGGAGCCCCGCAGCCAATGATCAACAGCAACGCTCCTGTCAGGTCCGGAGATTTGTGTCCTCCTCGGTGCATCTAACCTCTATCCCCTCACAGCACCCACTCTCCCCTTTTTGCTCTTTCACGCACACAAAAGACACCCTATGCAGCCTGCAGGTTTTGACCTGTAAATAACTGCCCAGACAGGGTCTAGTCAGCTGGGGAGGCAGGCCGAGCGAGGCGTCAGAGCCTGTGTAGCTCCTGCAGAGCAATAACAGATGCTTATCATGTTTTACTGAGGGTAGCGGCGGTGGCGAAGGGAGAAAGGGGGCGGGACTTTGGGGCCCTGTCGATGAATGGCACTGACAATAAATGGCCTCAATCATGGGTGGACATTGAACCTTAGAGTCACTGTTATGCGAGGAAAGTGAGTTTCAATCAGAGAGAGAGAGAGAGAGAGAGAGAGAGAGAGAGAGAGAAAGAGAGAGAGAGAGAGAGAGACCCTTAAAGCGAGGCATGAGAGCACATGTGCACCCAAACACCCGGTGCAGCTTTTCAGCTGCTCATCCTCCTGCACATTCCAAGCGGAGGCAACAGCAAACAAACGGCTTAAGGTTGGAGGGAAACATGTTTCATTCCATTCCCCGCCGTCCCGGCCGCTCTCAGAGTCCGGGGCTGTGCTGCGAGCGAGGGACAGAGGTCAGATCCAAGGTCAGAGAAGAGAGGATTACTCAAGATACACTTCAGATAAAAGTGTCAGCGTGATAATCAGCCGCGATCCATCACGCGGCCGGCTGGGCTTTTAGGTTAACCCGTCCGTGGAAGGATAAGAACTAGCCTTCACGTGTGCGTTATAATGAAGATGAAACTATTACGGGACAAATCCTCGTGACTCCCTCCATCCTCTCGTTTGCAAAGGCTAAGAGATGATTCACAGCTCGCGGGTTATCGCCATCCTCCTGACTGAGAGCTGCATTCTTCCCCCTCTTCCTCTGCAGAGGCCCACCAGCATTCTTCCCCCTGACATGATGGGAGCTGTTTCCCCTGCTGTTTGCAGAAATGCCTTCACAGCTACCGGTGAAGAGGCTGATTTGAAAATCCTGGCTGGCTGCTACCCAGCTAATTTCATCAAATTCACATTTCAGGCACAAACATGTGTTGAATTTCAATAAAGAGGCCCGAAGCGCCGGCCTACAGCCTCAGGTGTCTTCAGACCTTTAACCGGGTTTAGTAATTGCATCATATTTGTGATCAGGAAATGAAAAATGGATTAAAATGGAGAAAAATGGATGATTGCGTTAACGTCACATGAGCTATTTCATGTTGAAAGAACTCAATTGTTGCCTTTCATACAAAGTTTTGGGTTTACATAATTTCAAGATAACTTTGTTTGGTACATGTAAGATAATTATATCCTGGCAAAAGTCGGAGATATTATGAAACAACCACCACATCTTTGGCCGCGTTCATTAGCACAGATCCTTCTTGTTAACGCGATAAGTCGGAAACTCTTTCACAGATCGTTTTAAGATATTATACCCCCATAAAACTTAGTGCGAGGAAGAACTGGGTTGATTTTGAGAGATATAGGTATTATATTTCCGACAGTAGGGGGGCGCTGGTGTCCGCTCGTCCGATTTGGTCCATGAAATACGTAGCTTCACATTTGATGTTCAATCGGGAGGATATGCTTGTACAACGCAGGGGATTGGGGACTTTTTGGCGTTAAACCCTTGCTGTCGGGGACGAAAGCGTAGGCCCGGTTGCGTTCACTAAAGGAAACTAACTTTTGTTCTTAAATGTATCGTACCTGTATGATGTAACAATGAAGGAAGGAACAATATTCTATTAATTACAAACATCTTGTCATAATTACTTTTAGAATAATCCCCATTTATTCCTCCTACTTTTCTGGAACCAATTAACACACAACTAAGTGAAGTAAATGTGATATTTTTGTTGTATTTTAGTGGAGTGTCGGGTTATTTATTGGGAAGATTATTTTTACTTAATTATTAATTCATCGTAAAAATCGTTTTCTAGATGAATTACTGCTTCTTCTTTTTTTTTAAATCCCCATGGGGATCTATTTTCACCGTCCGTCAGAGAGTGTTTAGTGTTTTTTCAAGTTTGAAAAGAATGAAAAGGTCAGCACCTTGTCAGGAGGCCTCCTGGTCGCCTCCCCTCGGAGGTTCTGCCATCAGGTCCATCTGGGGAGGAGACCGGCTTTGAACTCAGAACCTGTCTTTTAGGGATAATGTATCTCTTCAGGCCTCCTGACCCCTCAGGAGGAGCTGGGAAGTGTTGGTGGGGAGAGGGATGTCTGGAATAGCCCGCTTAGCCTGTTGCCGCCTTGACCCGACCCCCGGATAAGTAGAATGGATGGATGACTAATCGATCATCAAAAAGACCTGCTGCCCTGTTTTCAGCCGCTACTTTGATGGATTCTTGTGGCGTTTGAAAACCTTGGTCCAATCCCTGCATGAATTATTCAGAAATGTTTTTATTCACATTTCATAGAATGAACATACTTTATTAAATGAGATTTTTAACTGTAGGAATTCAATTTAATCAGTTAAAACAAGTCAGTTAAAAGAGTTTTAGTAAAATTAATACATAAGTCTCATATTTACTTGATTTATTCATGTTTAAATGACAAATATGCATCAAATCAAGTTTATTGGTTTATGATAAAATTATGTAAAATTACATTTTACATGTAGACTAATCAAAATTCATACATATAGGAACATATTGAATATTAGGCTTATTATTCTTTGTGTATTGTGAGTATTTTGGCATCTCATTGATATCAAAACAAATAAGTAAAGAAATAAATCATGTCTATATAAGCAGATCAAATGAAAGTTTTGCTTGTCTTTTAAATCATTTCTTGTTGAAACAATCACTAATTATATCATTGGAGTTAATAAAGGTTAATAATTTATCTGAATAAGTCATGCAGGGATTGGATGAAGTATTCAAACACCACAAGAATACTTGACTAAGTGTAAAATCACTACATTCAACACCTTATATTAATAAAATAATGTAAGTTCTATCAGCAAAATGTACCCAAAGTACCGAATTAAAATTATTTATTGGGCAGCAAAAACGCATCTTCTCAGTATTTCACTCTGATATTAGTATTAACAATCCTGCTACATTACTGAGTAGGTCTGTGTTACTCCCGCAGATGTTGACATATTGAGCAATCTAGTAGTTTGATGATCTGATGATCAGTTTAACCCTTTCATGCCCTGCACAACTGTTTGGTTGAGAACATTTTGAGTCACTATACCTTTATCGAAAAATGTGACTGGACCTGTTTATAACAGGACTCCGATGTAGCATGTATAAAGAGTAAGGGGCCGATGATGGAGCCCTGAGGGACACCGCAGGTCAAAGGGGCCACCGAGGAGGAGGCATCAACCATGATGAAAGAGAAAGTCTTTTTTTTTGGGGGGGGGGGGGGGGGGGGGGGGGGGCATTTTATAGCATGTGAGGTCTTACTAGACCGAATTATAATAATGTCACTTCATTCAACCAATAAAAGTCTAAGAAGGGTCCAAAGGTTTTTTCTAAAAACATGCTTTACTAAGACAGTGACAACATTTCACTTCTTAATGGAGGTAGTGACCTTGAGCTAATCTAATTAAAATGGATTATTATTTTCTTTTACTTTAAAACATGCTTGACCAAAGAATTTCTCATTCTACGGTAAATTCAGCGCGTCTAAGATTTTAGATTGATAGATAAAATAAAATATGCCAAATAAGTCACTTTTCTCCAGAGGACATCAAAGAGTAATCCAAATATTTAACAGAGTCAAGCGTGTTTTCAGACAGAAAATAAAATCCTCCTGAAAGTTTGTATTTAATGGAAAATAGTCCATTTTAATAAGATTAATTCAACCTTTAGGTGATATATGTTTTTAAAGAACTGAAAGTAGAAGTCTACTACTAGTTTACTATCAGGTCACATATTTCTGGTTTACTTATTCCTCACGTGTTTTAATATGTCCCAAGAAAAATCATGTTTCTCAAAAGCCATGTTCAATGCCTCCTCCTCCTCCTCCTCCTCCTCCTCCTCCTCCTCCTCCTCCTCCTCCAAGGGGCCTTTGACCTGTGGTGTCCCCCAGGGGTCCATCCTCTGCCCCTTAATCTTTAGCATATAAATGCTGCCACTGGCTCGTATTATCAGCAGGTTTTTATCAAAAACAGTTGAGCAGGGCATTAAAGGGTCGACTTCTTACTGAATGTACTTAGTTACTAATATCCACCACTGAACTTTTGTCTCCTGAATTTTAATCCGGAAAAAAAATATTCAAAACATCTGAGCTGCAAACATCTCTCTCTCTCTAGGTGAGGCGCTAGAGCGAGAGAGAGAGAGAGAGAGAGAGAGAGAGAGAGAGAGAGAGAGCGAGAGAGAGAGAGAGAGCGAGCGCGAGGGGAGGAGAGAAAAGTGTGTGTGTGTATGTGTGTGTGTGTGGGGGGGGGGTCAGAGGGAGGGAGGGAGAGAGGGAGAGCTGCTGCAGCAGCGCAGACAGATCCAGGAGTGAGTGGGGCGACAGAGCGGAGGTGACAGCGGAGAATGGAGAGGAGCCCGTCCGCCCGGCGAAGCTTTGACCGCGGCGAGCGAGGAGATCCCAGTCGGTCGTTCCCTTCTGGAGCCAGCTTGCTGACCGAAACCGGCAGGATTTAACGGGGGATAACGGAAAGGAATGGCTGATCCTCTGCGGAGGACTTTACTAGCGAAACTCCGGGGGAAGAAGTCCAAGAAAGGAGCGACGGTCGGCGGGGGATTCGATTCTGAGGCGGATGGGAGCCGAGAAGGTAAAGAAAAAGTTTTGCAGCGAGACTGCGACGAGGCTCGTCCGGTAGTCGCGGGTCCGGACTGCTCGGTAGAGAGAATGAGCACGTACGAGAACTGTGTTGACGGCGCGATGGTGCGAACCGGGGGGGTCGCAGTGGTTCGGGAGAGGGAGATCCAGGAGCGGATCGGCGGGGGTAGGATTCTGGTTAATGAGGACCAACTGAGGGTCTCGCTTCATAGAGGGGGGCAGGCAGCGAGGGAGGGAGATCGGAGCCACCGGGGACTCAGATCCGCTGGGGAGAGCCCGCTTGCAGGACCGCATGTCCAGAGAAAACACTTCGTGTCGGTGCCGCGGCGCTGCCGCGTCGGAGATTCGATCGGGTTTGGGGACCCGTCTAATCACGTTTTATATCGATCAGGGGTAGACCCTCACAGTGGGGACGGTAAACCACCGGGGGACCGGGTCCTTGCTGCCGATAGCGATGAGACGGAGCCCAGAGATAGAGTCTACCTCCCGCACATGGCAGGGACCGCCACGGTCCAGCATCACAAAACAGACTGGACTTTTGACAGCAACCAAACTTTAGAGATGGGTTTCGCCCCAAACCGTTCAGAGGAGAACCTTCTTATCAGGGATGTTGAGAGTTACGAGCCCGAGTCTGCTGGAGGCCCCGGTGGCTCCCTGCAGAGCCCGACGTTTTTCCCCACGGAGTTAGAAATATGTGACATCCACATGCCGCCCCTTTGCCCCACAGAGGGGACCCTTCGGTACCCCATAGACAGCGAGGATGAGGATTATTACGATAATGAGATCTTGCCCTTCTATGAAACCATCAGGGCTAAAAGTGATGAAGAGAGAGAGGTGGTGGGTCGGGGTCCCAGGCAGCTGGACGGCATCAGCAGCAGCGCCCAGGAGACAGACAGGCTTAGGAACCAGCTGAAAGAAGCTTATTACCTTCTTATAAACGCTATGAACGATATCAACCTGGACGTACAACAGATTAGCGGCGGTTTGACCGAGCAGCAGGCCGCCTCCTCCTGTAGTAGCCACTCCAGGGATAGCCTTTGCTCCAGGTTGTCTACCAAAAACATGGACAGTGACTCCTGGTCCTCAGGAGGAGATCACAGCCCCCAGCAGGTGTCTGACACCGACTCACTCCTGCTCTGCCTCAGCGGGACCCCGGAGTCAGGCCTCAAATTTGGCAGGTTGAATAGTAAGAGTATGGAGAACGTGTCTTTGACTAAGATCAGACCCAGGTTATTGCGATCCTGTAGTGACGGAGCAACGAGGCATCAAGGTGGACCCCCACTCTGTGTTCAGGCTGCCGAAGCGAGGGGTCCGGGAATCAGAGGGTACATAAGAGAGGCAGAAGTCGCCGCTCAGCTGTCAGAACCTCAGCTGCTCTATGACGCCATCAGCAGCGATGAGCTGCTACAAGAGGTTGAAGAGCGTGGCGGGCAGCTCAACGAGAGCAGCGGCTCCGCCAACAGCCTCACTGGTTCCTCGGACAGCAGCGCTGATGCGCCGACGCATCGGGGTCCCGACGACAAGCAGGAGGCGACTGGAGTCAGGACGCAACGGGCCGACTCTGTCAACAAGGGCCACGGCGTCACCGTCAACAAGATGCAGGAGTGGATGCACAAGGGCCGCCTGCTGTCCTCGGAGATGAAGCAGCGCATCGAGGGCTCATCTCTGGCGCGGGGAGGAGGCCTGAGCCAGGACCGGTCCTGTCCTCAGGCTAACCTTAATGCATGCGGGGCAGGGGTCCAGACCTCCAGCCGAGGGGTTAAGTCTGTCAAGGCCAAGTCACCTACAATCAAGTCGGCGTGGCAGCAGCAGCAGCCAGGTAGGAGTGGCCTCAACTCCCGTGGGAGAGCTCTCACCCTCCTTTACTCCAGTCTGATTGTTGCCATCCTCCTCCGCCTCCGCTCGTAGTAAACTCCGTCTGGTGGTGGTCCACCCTGCACTCCCGCTCCTCCGGCTGCAAAGCAAAGGGGACGAGACCCCTCAGACCTCTTTGCTTTCCCTTAGAGATTCTCTAACCGGTGGCGGGTTCTGTCCTTCACACTAATTTAGGTGCATTTTAACACTGAATTAATAGAACATCGGGTTGTAGGTCGGGTCACTCAAAGCCCAGTCCAGTAACAACTAACTCTCTCTCCTGTTCTAGCTGCTGTGGTGTTTTTTTTCGTGGTGTCGGTGGTGTGGATGAATGAAAGACTTGTTGATCGGGTTCAAAATGAGTTTTTCTAAATGTGCTTCAATGTTCCGCTTGTGATTTGCAAAAGCAGGAAAATGTCCGTATCATGAAACCACTGACAGTCAGAAAGGTTTATGTGTTCTCAGATACACGGGGGTCATGTACTGGTCCAAACTTTACCCAGCTGGCAGAACCATCTCACTGTGGGGCCCGTTTTAGCAACTCTTCAGGATCCTTCAGTCACATGACCCGATCTTCTTGCTCACAGTGAAAACATGTGGGCATGGATGAACGGTTCTACAATCGTACACATTAACGGGGGACGTCGTGCCGGGTACACATTTTGTTCATTAGGGGCACGGTTCCACTTTTTGTTCCGGCTGACCTGAGTTGATTACATATGAGGCCGTTATTCAGCCGCTTCATTCAGAGGATTCAGACCCTCTGCATAGAAACTAGACATTTTCTGCAGAAGGTGTTGAATTTGAATCCCTTTCTTTCTCTGTTGGTAGAGTTTGGGTGCGTTTGTGGGAACCGGTTTGTTGTTCTGACGATGTTCTCCGGAGTAAATAGAGGATCTGCCATGTGTGCAGGCCCGTGTTGACACTCAGTGTGCTGTGCTGCCTAGAAATAGCGTGATCTCTGCGGCCGCTGGGCGGAAGGCCTCCCAGTTTGACTCCCAGCCAACATATCTCCCAACTTCAACCTCCATCTCCATCTCTTCTCTTTCCCTCAGGATTCTCATTTTTTCCACATTTTTCCTCACGTTCCCCCTCTTTCTGTCCTCACCGAACTTTTCCATACTTGTAGCCCAATGAATACACTACAGCACCTCTATGTGTGTGTGTGTGTGTGTGTGAGAGTATTTGTGTTTGTGTTTGAGTATATGGGACTGTGTGTGTGTGTGAGAGTATTTGTGTTTGTGGGTGAGTATAGGTGAGTGTGTGTGTGGGTTTATGTACGTGTGTGAGTGTGTGTGAGTATTTGTGACTGTGTGTGTGTGTGTGTGTGTGTGTGTGTGTGTGTGCATGTCCATGTTAGTGAGTGTGTATTTATGTGAGTATTTGTGTTTGTGTGTGAGTACTTGTGAGTGTGTGTGAGTATAGTTAAGTGTGTGTGTGTTTATGTACGGTGTGTGTCTGTGAGCGGCTGTATGTATCAATGAGTATGAGTGTTTGTGTGCGTGAGTGTGTGTGAGCGTGTGTGCGTGTGTTTATGAGTATTTTTGTTTGTGTATGAATATATGGGTGTGTGTGTATGTATTTGTGTGTGTCTGTGAGTGTGTTTGTGGAGTGTATGTGTGCGTGTCAGTGTGTATGAGTATGAGTGAGTACGAGTGAGTGTGTTTGTATGTGTGTATTTGAGTGTATGTGTGTGTGTATTTGAGTGTATATATGTGTGTATTTGAGTGTATGCGTGAGTGTATATATGTGTGTATGTGTGAGTGAATGTGTGAGTGTATATATGTGTGTATTTGAGTGTATGCGTGAGTGTATATATGTGTGTATGTGTGAGTGAATGTGTGAGTGTATATATGTGTGTATTTGAGTGTATGTGTGTGTGTATTTGAGTGTATGTGTGTGTATTTGAGTGTATGTGTGTGTATTTGAGTGTATATATGTGTGTATTTGAGTGTATTTGTGAGTGTATGTGTGTGTGTATTTGAGTGTATGTGTGAGTGTATGTGTGAGTGTATGTGTGAGGGGGCGGGGTCAGGCTGTCATGTTGCCTCCCTCCCCGTCGTTTGCTCTGGACGGCTCCATGGTAACTTTTATTTTACAGACCCTTTGGATTGAATATCTAAGATGCCATTGCTGTTGTTTAACCTGTTTGCGTTCTGTCACTTAACTCCACTCCATGAATGAACAAGATGAAGGGCCATTAAGTATTTATTAAGGTCAGCGCCGGGCTTATCGTGCCCCTGTGGGCCTCCCAGCGCCTCACAAAGAACCATTTCAAAAAAAAGAAGAAGAAGAAATGCCAAAGCTCCCAGAAGCTCCGGTGAACTGCTTGTCTTGGCTTGAAACTCTTCATTGAGTTTTCGGCTGTTACTCTCGCTGCGTTCAAATATTTAATATATTCTGACTTTTCTAAAAATAGTCCCCCCCCACCCCCACCTACGTTTGTGATCCACCTGGAAATTAAAGATCTCTTTGAAGGTGAAGGACTTAATGAAACTGCAGCTAATTCCTTTCTGTCCTGACTCGTCTCTTACCAGTTCAAAAAAAAAAAATCACGTCAGTCATCACATGTGAGTTTGTCACTCCTTCATCCGTGTGGGTGAGGAAGACTGCGCACGGGAGCGTGCGCGCGCACACCTCCGGTGTGAACGCGCACCTTCGCGTTTGCGGTTGGAGGATTTATGGCGTTGTTTTGGTGTGGAGGAGGACGTCTTCGCTGGCAGACGTGCCGTGTTCAAGAATCATGTTATGGCCAGAACTGACTCCAGGAGCGGAATGTGAGTCAAAGCTCGTGCTGAGTCGGAGTCATGGACAACTACAACAGAGGAACATGAGATTCAGTTGTTTATTCCCAACCCAGAGGAAATCAAACCTTGATGCGTGTGTGGAAAGATGAGTCTCTCTGCAGCATTCGGCAACGAGAATAAAAAATAAAAAGAAGCTTTGTGTATTTCCTCCGAACAGGTTTTATAATGGTGGTTCATCGGATCGTGTGGTCCGGTTAGGTGAGAAGATGGATGTTAAAAATATAAAGCTGCGGTAGATTATTAAATAAAGCAATAAAGGTGAGGAGCAAGGGGGCTGGAGCTTATCCCAGGTGACAGTCGGTAAGAGGCGGGGCTAAACTCTGGGACAAGTGTCCAGTTCATGAGGATCAAAAAAACAAACTAGTGAAAACCAACGTACAATTATAACGGTGAGAGTTTGAAGGTGCTCTTATCCCTGAAGGTCCGAGCCAAGGTCGGAACCAAGATCCTGTTTTTTGTTACATTGTGTCTCTCTGATCCGGTTGGTTCTTGTTTAAAATCGCAATTTTGTAAGTGTGCTAAAGTCAACTTTTCTTGACCTACCTACATCCTGTCCTCGTCAACTATGCGGGCTGTGCCTCCCTACGGATGATAGTGGCTTTAAGGCGGCGTGCGTCTCACGTCACTCCTCTTCTGAGTCTTCATGTTTACATTTCATATTTTGTTTTCCGTTTGGATTTCATTTGTTAAATCACTATTTAATCCTCGGGTGCGATCATGGCCCGTTCTTAACTTCCTTTTCCTGTTTGTCTTTCTTCTTTATTAGTTTATCAGCGGCGGTATCCTGCTGTAACTTCCTGTTTCGACTAAAAAAGTTCTTTCAGACTATAAACGAAAGGAAACCAAAGTTCGGTTTGATCAGGACAAATCAATGACCCACATATGGAGTCGACAGGTTGGTGGGGGTCTCTGAGGTCGTTAAATACATAGTCAACAGCGTGTTTTGTTACTTTTTCACTCAACTCTTTGCTTTGTCGTTGTTAGTGTTTGTGAGACATTCATCTTCTCTTCCTTGAATTGTAGCGACGCTGCCCCCTTATGATTTCTGATGGTACTGCTCCGTTTCATCCATCGCCTTTGCATCCCTAAGTTCTTAGAAAAACGTGGATGAATGTTGACAGAATGAATGCAGAACACAAATAAAAGGCTCCGCCTGTATCCGTATTCGTTTTACACCTTGAGTGAAAACGGGCTCCTAGAGGTTAGCCGTTAAGCTAGCTTTTGTTGCTAAAGGATTTCCTGCGTACAGAATAACTGGGGCAGTTTTAGCTCAGAGGGTAGCGTGGTTGTCCTCCCAACACCAAAGTCAGCACTTCGATCCCAGCCATTACAGTCAGCATGTTGTAGGGACCGTCAGCAAGACCCTGAACTCCAATCTGCCCCCAGGCGCCAAAGATGGCCGCCCACTTCTCCTTAAATGCAGAAAAACAATTTCACTACGTTTTACTACCTGTAGTAAGTATTCTTTGGTCTTAGGTGCCTTTTGATACCTTCTGAATGAACCATATTCCCTTCCTGTGTCCGGTCTTTGTGCTAAGCTAAGCTAACCGCTTCTCGCTTTGAGAATGACTGGAAGCAGAACAGATGAGGTTCCCAAACATTTGAACTTTCATGTGAAACCTACCACATCAAACGTAGGCGCGTCACACTGTGCAGTGTTGCTACACATTTTGTGGGCATCAATTCCCGCTCGCTGTGTGTACTGAAAGTGGATACGGACAGTGGTGAGCGTGCAGGTGTAACATAACCCCCCGCGAACGCCGTCAACTCATGTCTGAACGATTCTGCATCTGGTTGTGCCAAACGACTTGTTCCTGAGCTGCAGAGGGTTTTTCTTTTTTTACACCTTCCAATCATTTGTCCTGTCAGATGCGTCAGTACAGGGACAGATTTATTATAAATGGTAACTCTAAAGACGGATCAGGTGTTTGAGGAGAAACTTGATGCGTCAGCGCTCATACCTGGATGGCTTAATAGATTTACGGCGTCTGGTAATGGCGTCGGGGTAAACATATCAAGCTGCATTAAATGACTTATTATCGGTGAAGCTCTCTGGGTTGTATTTTCGGGAACTGCTGCTCCTACTGCTGTCACCATCTTTTTTTTTAACCTGTGTTTCGGCGCTAATTGGACCACACTGAGAGTCCATGTGGTCGCCTTTTTTTAAAAGCTGACTAAAATGAGACAGGGCAGAAGATGCGCTGAAAGGGCTGCGGCGTTGAAAAGAATCTGGGTTTGAAGCCAACATACTGAGAAGGAAGTGGCATCAGCCATGGCAGGCCGCGATGCCAGGACGCCTCCGCGGAATGCAAGTGTTGACATGTGATGCAACCCTGTAAGATCCCAGCTTCGCATTGGTTTACCAAGAAAGATCCACACGGAGAGAGTCTTCATTATCATATGAATGAGCGTCGACAGGAATGTATGGCACACAGCGAAAGCTTCCCTCTGGAGCAGGCCGGGAGGATTTTGTACACACAACAACAAAGTGTTGTCTGTGCGGCGCAGAGAAGAGTAGCTGGGGTGTGTTTTGCACTTTGTCAAAAGAGGAGCCTCCCTGGACGAAAAAGGTATTCAGGAAGATAAAAGGGAATCTTATGGGAACGTGGATTGAGGATTTTTGTCTGAGGGGAGAAAAAGAATCAGTCAATCGGAGGTTTTTCGACATAAATGTAATTGGGTTTTCGGTTGCGAGGTCACGCCAACGCATCCAGGAAATAAGATTCCTTCTGGAGACGTTTGTATTCCTTTCAGCACCTCAGACAAACCCAGATCGCCCCCTCCCAAATCCACCCCTCCCTCTTTATATCCTCACACGGACGTGTAACCTCGTGATAATGTGCTCCGGCCATGTGGCACCTTCAGGTCAGGGGGGCTGGAGGTTTACGTGCCCTGAACGCATCATGCCATCATGGCACAGGGAGCCAGGCTGTTATGGAAATTTCAATCAACGCCTTTTTTTTTTTTATTACACTTGTGTTTATAGAAGATAATATGAACCGGTAATTGACGTGTCACACCAAATAATCAGCGGGGGGTGGAAATAGTTTTTTCTTTCCACCTTTGTTACCTGGAAACCTATCTTGTTTTCATACATGATAATTAAAAAAAAATCGTTACCCTGTCATTCAAAAGCTCTTCCCTATTGATACAAGGTTTTCTTTCCATTCAAACTCGTATATTTCCAGGAATAAATGTGTTTTTTTTACATAATTTGAGCAACATTTTTTCTTTTTTTCTACGTTTGAATTGAATTAAATGATTAAAATAGTTGCCCATTTTCATTTTAAGTTTAATTAATACGTCATTATTCAAGTAATCTTTGCTTGATCTTTATTGTTACTTACCCACAAACGTCTTTTTTTTCTTAAAACTTACTTAAAACTTTCATATTTCCATTGAAAACATTGATTTTCTTTATATTTTTTTATAATTGATTTAATTCAGCAAACACATTTCGACATGGTTTATCGTCTAAAAAATAGTTCCCCTTGCTAACTATATATCATCATTTAAAGATTATTAAAAAAGAATCTGAAGCAGCCTTTCAGCATTAAAAGCAGCCGTTCTGATGTGCTGACGTGAGATTCTGACAGGAACCAGAGGCTGCTGTGGTGGTTGGATGTTCGACACCAGTAAAAGTAGTTAAAATATCACTTATTAACTGGAAACAGCATCCTGCTGCTGCCTCTGCGCTGCTCCGTCTGAAGGAGTGTGACAGACGAAGGAGACGGCGGCAGCGGAGGCCTGGCTGTAAATCTGGAGCTGTGGTCTGGAATGCTGCTCGTGTCAGAACACGCTTCCAGCTATGAAAGACCCCTTAAAGGAGATGGCACGCTGACAACAACGCCACGCTCAGCTATCTCACCTCTCTCTCCTCTCATGTTACCACTTTGTGTGTCGGCGTCGGAGTCTGTAGGTTTTGGATCTGACTTAGTTTTCAAAATGTTTTTGCTGTCTCGCAAAATTGCTGTACCATAACCACCATGCTGTTTATTTATACGCTCCAACGATTCTTTTTCCCACTAAACTATTTAAATCATCCTGAGCCACAGGAATGTGACAGTTAATATATAATAAAGGTGCAAACATTTGTTTTATTTCAATCATAAATGTTAGTCGCTCGCTTAAGTCGTAGTCTTTCCCTCTAATGCTTCTTTTCCAACCAAGTGGACCAGATAGTTAGTCGTGAACTACGGCAGTTACAGCTGACGTTAGAGCCGAGACAGACCTTCCAAGAGCCGCTGGGGAGGCAGAGGCACTAGAGCCATGTCATTACATCACAGAGGCACTAGAGGCATGTCATTTCATCACAAATAATCACTAGAGCCATGTCATTACATCACAGAGACACTAGAGCCATGTCATTACATCACAGAGACACTAGAGCCATGTCATTACGTCACAGAGACACTAGAGCCATGTCATTACATCACAGAGACACTAGAGCCATGTCATTACATCACAGAGACACTAGAGCCATGTCATTACATCACAGAGACACTAGAGCCATGTCATTACGTCACAGAGACACTAGAGCCATGTCATTACATCACAGAGACACTAGAGCCATGTCATTACGTCACAGAGACACTAGAGCCATGTCATTACATCACAGAGACACTAGAGCCATGTCATTACATCACAGAGACACTAGAGCCATGTCATTACATCACAGAGGCACTAGAGGCATGTCATTACTTCACAGAGAATCACTACAGCCATTTCATTACATCACAGAGGCACTAGAGCCCCATCATTACATCACAGAGACACTAGAGCCATGTCATTACATCACAGATGCATAAGAGCCATGTCATTACTTTACAGAGGCGCTAGAACCACATAATTGCAGAGGCACACAGAACTCAAGCCACATCACAGAGGGACCATGGCCATGTTATTAAGTCGCAGAGGCAATAAAGCCGCGTCTTTATGTCACAGAGGCACTACAGCTACATCATTCTGTTACAGGCAATAAAGACATGCCTTTATATTCGAGATGCACTAGAGTCAAGTCGTTACATCACAGAGACACTAGAGCCCCATCATTACATCACAGAGACACTAGAGCCTTGTCGATACAGCACAGACATACGAGAGCCACATGAGCCATATCATTAGATCACAGAGGCACTAGAGTATGATGTTCTGTCACAGAGGCTCAAGGGCCACATCATTGCAGAAGCACAGAGGTCACGCCATTACATCACGAAGGCACTAGAGCCTTGTTATGACATCACAAGAGCCAGGTCTTCAAGTCACTGAGGTGCTGGAGCCACATCTTTACATCACACAGGCACTCGAGCCCAATGATTGCATCACAGAGGTATTGAGCCACACCATTGGATCACAGAGGGCCCAGTATTATGTCACAAAGGCTCTAGAGCCACGTCATTGTGTCCCAGTGGCACTAGTCACATGGTTACATCACAGTGGTACCAGAGCCAAGACGTTAAGTCCCAGAGACACCTGTCATTACACGACTGCCTGGTCCTACTCCTGCCTTAAATCACCTTACAGTATTTGAAACACCATCTAATTTGCTGTACGTGGGAGACGAGGACCGCAGGGCATGAAGGCGGCTTGTCTCCTCAGGGCAGCATTTTTGTTTGCTTGTATCATCCGCAGTTGTAGTTCAGATGTTCTAGCACTTCCCTGCACCGTCTGCTATTAAAGCAGGCAGTCACAGAAAAACAAAACTGAGTCTTCTTTCTAGATTACTACGGTTTGGATTTCACTCTGGCACCAGATGTCCTGACCAAAAGTCTTTTTTGTATGTGGAATCCCAAAAAAAACCCCCAGTTCCAGCCTCGGCAAAGGTTCCAAACCAGCAGCGGGGGGAAAAGGAATACAAGCCCATCAGATCTAGTTCCTCTCTAATGTAGTCCATCTGCTGAAGGTGTTTGCCTTCCAAATATCAATCATAAGATAGATAAGTGGGAGAACCTTTGGATGTTCTGGTGAGCCATGTATGCGCAGAGTTTTGGAAGATTGCTCCTTCCATATGTGCCCACTGGAAAAAGGCCATTACCGGTTTTGCTACATCAAGAATAATCGGTATTCGAGCCGATCCTGATTGAACATGTGGGAACCGATGCACAAACACTCAGTTCCAGCTTTGAAATTCTGCTGGTTGGTATAATTCTAGATTCATAATATTTGTGAATGATGAAGAGGAAGTAGAGATTGGCAACAAGGAGAAGAAACATGGAAACGTTTTTATAGAGGTGATCCCGAGCTAAAAGCCGTCGTTGGCAGAGTTTAAAGGAACGCCGGGCTAAAACAGCAGAAATCTAATCAGAGCAGATTATTAAGGGCTGGCAGATTGGGTCTACACATTAATGAACTCACGGGACTCCCTATGTGTTCATTTAGCAGCCGGCGCATTCTAAAGCCCCTGAGCCCCTGCATCTGTCATAATCCAGACTAATGCAGACCCACTGCTGGCTCAGGTCACACCAACAAATCCCTGGCAGGAAACCTTCTTCAACCTAAACACGGCAGAAAAGGAAAAAGTTAAAGATGAGCTTTTGGTCCCGGCACCACGGTGGCCCGTTTGAAGTCAAACGAAACGGATAACAGCGGGTCGTGTTTTTGTAGTCCATGAAGCCTGTTTTTGAAGATTAAGAATGCCTTTAGTGTGGCCTCTATTCTGGCCACGGAGAGCCGGTTTGTCCGCGGTTCCTTACGTAATCATCTGGATAACAGAGGGATGGCATACCTAAGAAAATCAAATCCATCCCTCCTTCAAGTCATACTTGTCATATTTCTCAAGCAGCATGAAAGTCAAGCAGAGAGGGAAAGAAAGACTTGGGTTTGTTTGGTGGTTCAGAAGGAAACCAAAGAATTTCCGACGCATGAGATAATATCACACAAAACGAGCGATTGCTTTATAGAGTTGCGTCGCAGATCTGAAGAGTTTAGTCAGGAGTGTTAAGGAAGGCTAGTAGACTTTCAGGGAAGTGGAGTCCTCTGCTATCTCCATGCCTCTCTCAGAGCTTTGTCATTAAAAGCAACTATGCAAAAAAAACCCAACAACTTAATCTCAGTTGACTGAGACGATGTCATGTAATTCAAGCCGGTGTTTTTTCCCCCCGTATCTTGGGTTAATCATCATAAACCTTGTACTTTATGTGAGTTATTGCGCAGCGAATGCCGTTTGTCAGCTTCAAATTTTGCGGAGTGAAATATTTTCAGGAGTGTATAATTTGGATGTGAGGCTGGCGTGCATAAAATGCATTTCCTCGAGGAAAGGAGAAGTTGTCATTATAGGATGGGGCTCGTCTGGGTGCTGCCGAGGAGCAAAAACAGCTTTTTACACGAGCCTGCTGTGCATGTTAGAGCAAGATTCCCTCTCTCTCTCTCTCTCTCTCTCTCTCTCTCTCTCTCTCTCTCTCTCTCTCTCTCTCTCTCTCTCTCTCTCTCTCTCTCACACACACTCACATGCTCCGAAGTTGTTTTTCTCTGGCTACATCTCCTCATCAACCCCCGTTAAAATGAGAGCACTTCAAATCATTTGAAAATGCGATAACTGATTTCTGAGGGGGAAAAAAAAAACACACGTTCCTCTGATCTGGTTCGACTTGGACAAGTTTCTCTGCCGATGCATTCCTTTGGGACGTTAACCAATCACATCTCTATTATTTGTCCTATTTCACTGCACACATCGCCACTGGCTGCACTTATCATCACCATCGTACGCACCCTCCCGCCCCACTCTGCTCTATTTTCACAGCTGTATAATGCTGGTGGTTTCTTCTTTTCTTTTTCTTTTTCCCCCCAAGCCTGCTGTGCTGGAAGATGCGTGCGCTATATCCTTCCATCTCACTGTGATCTCTTTTGAGTTCAAAAACCACATATTCCCGAAACCTCACTTAGGAGATGGCTGGGGGGGAGGAGGGGGCGGGTTGGCGCTCCAGGGCAAAAATGAAGGCTTTGTGATTGAAGTTTGGCTCAAGCCATAAACCCCTTTACTGTAGTTCATCCAAAAGATATAAAACATATCAGGGTAAATTGAGATGAAGTAAAGACCTGACTTGTTTTTTGATGACTTAAAGAAGCCGAGACGAGAAGAAGGGAAGGGATGAAAGAAAATGAAACCTAATGATATTATTCAGGATTTTCTCACTTGTGGTTTCTTGATACAGATGTTTTTCTCTTGACACTTGACTTGACAGGACGTGAATTATCTGAGATCAAACATGAGGCTTTCCCTTCAGTTCAATAATTGCCCAAATTATGATCATTAGCTGCTTTTTCTTTATGCCAATCAAATGAGTTTTTTGGCCTTTCCTGATGCTCACTGTCTTCCCGTCACTTCGTCAGCTTTCATTGAGAATGTCCAAACGCCCTGTGCAAATGGTCGAGAAGTGGGCCGAACCAACGAGACTTCATCATGGCGGCCGCCGCCTACCACCATCACTGTCTCCAAGAAGCGCAACTGGCTCCAGCAAAGCTCCCTTGGGAAGATTCATTGCACCAAGGAGGAGCTACAGGGAAACCTGGGAGCTGAGGAAGAGGGCCTCCTGGGCTTCAGTCAAACACCACTTTGTCCCAGTCCCTCTCCAGATCACCTAAGACCCTCAGGGGGGGTACCAACACGGCCGGCCTGCCTGCACCTGCCTCAGGTGAGCCTTTCTGTTGAGCTGTTCAAGAGTTTGCTCTTAATTGCGACTAATTGCAACTCATGTAAGTCTTGGCATGAAAGTCAAAAAGCATATTTCCCGTAATGTCAATGAACCAAAGAGTACAATGGTTGCTTTATGGTTCCGTTTAGTTAGGGTTAGGGGTCACGCTGTCTGAGGGTCAAACAATGAACGATGGTTTCTTCATTCAGGTGATCATTGGTCAAGCCAAGGTGTCTCCTCACCCTCGAAGTGTGGACCCAGCCGAGGAGAACGATGCCGACGATGAAGGAGAGATCTGGTACAACCCGATTCCCGAGGACGAGGAACCAGACACCTCCCTCCGTTCAGCTCTTCGGTTGTTGGTCCCCACTCGAGTGGAGCTACAGAGGAGGCCCAGCAGGGGAGGTGATGTGGGTCATGATGGCAGGAATGTAGGGGGCGGCGGTGGCGCCGGGCCGGAGGCACTCGGGGAAAACCCTTATGGGAGTTCAGGAGATGGGAGTCAGGGGAATGCTGTGCATTCCACAGAGGCACTACATCTGCACAGACAGATGCTCGCGTGCCGACCACAGGAGGAGGGAGGGCTTTCCATCGGCAGAGTCACAGGTAAGACTGAAAAGACACACCTCTTCCTGTTTTTCATCCAGGCCTTCTCTCATAGTTCTCAGGGCAAAAGACAGTTTGTGTTTGCTTTGCTTCTCAGTGGATCTCATAAGAGTTTTTCATTTGTGCAACCCTTGAGAATTAATGACAGCTATTGAAAATGTTCAACACACACGTTTAGTTGCAAGTACTTGCTGGTTTACTTTTGCTTTCTTCAGAAATTTATATAAGTATTTAGAGGGGGGAAGTCTGAGACGATAAAAAAGCGCTCTGGCAGTATGGAATCCTCCTTACAGCCGTGAAAAAGCAAGTGACATCCATGGGATAGCGGATAATCACACCCCCGACACCAGCAAACACTATGATAATAACACGCTTAACTCCACGGGGGAATGTGTGTCTCGCCCCAAGACACCTCATTTGTAATAATAGTCAATATTTAAAAAAATTAAAACAGCCATGTGAGAAGGATTTGTGAGAGGGGATGTTAAACTAAACACACCTCACTTAAACCTGAACGGACAGAGAACGAAGAAAGGATGAATGTTTATTACAACAGATGATGTGTGATAACTAGTCTGTTAGAAAGTCTTTGGCGCCCAGACTCTTCGGGGGAGATTGTGATCAAAGGGTCTCCGCCCTGACCAGCAGCGAGTCTGGATACTGGTGGTGGTGGCTGATGACTCCGCTGAGACTGATTAATGTTGAGGCTGATGGATCTGCGACGACGGGGCTGGGATGGAGCACCCACACCAGCAACATGAAAGAACAAAATGAATGGAGAGAATAATATTTAAAGGCAGCAGCTGATGATGAGGCGAACCATGAAGATGTCTCCCCAGGATTGGATAGATCCTGTTCCAGCGCAGCTGATATCAATTGATGCCCCAGACCGCGAAGCGAGTAATTGAGACTAAGCATGTGTGAAAGTTGAAAAGGATTAAGCGGTATGAGCAGCAACTGCGGCCCGAGTGCACAACAAGTTAGTCTTCCTGACTGAACTTTTCATACAGCCTCGTTGGACAATCGGTTGTTTAAACGTGATAGTTTATGATGCTTTACAGGGGGTTCAGACAGCCATCACTACACTCTCCATGCAGGTATCCTAAATGCTGACAGGATCACCGTGTATTGGAAGATCATGGGTAGTTCTATTGAAAACCTTCTTGAATCTTTTATTGGTGCTAGGCAAATATCTATAGCTATCGTCTACCTCATTGTCTACCCCAGGGCGGCTTTAGCTACGGAGGTAAAGTAGATGTCCCCCAATCGGAGGGTCGGGGGTTCCATACCTTTTCTCCTCTACATGTTGTTGGGTCCTTGAACACGACCCTGAACCTCACAGGGTTTGCCGATTGTTCCACAGGGATGAGCCAAACACAGAGAACTCATTTCAAAATGTTGTATAACTTGTACAACTATAGAATGGAATGAAGTATACGTTCATATGATTAGTGGTGCACCGATCGATGGGTCTAGATTGATGAAATTGGCCGAGCAGCCTCACTTGGGGCCGATTGGCTGGCAGTAACATGCATTGGCCGTAAACGCACACCAAGCATGGGCTACCGCGCTCTCAAACGTCTCGCAAGCAAAGCAGAAAAGACAAAGCTCGCTATTTGTAACGCCAGTAAAGACAAAACTGGCTGTGGAATGAACTTAATCACACACTTCAAATGTAATCACCCCTAGGATGATAGTAATTTTAAATAAGCACGTTAGCAGAGTGGCTAAAAGCTAGCAGAACCACAGAGCCAGCCACAAGCCCTGATCTCCCTGACTAAGCCGACATATAACATATTATGAACAAGGCTCACAAAGTTTTATTTTTAATTTGAAATGTCTTACAACTGGTTTTTGAAACGCACGGTTGGGAAAACGGAGCATAGGTCCATTTCAACAGGTCAGAACACATACACAATGCTGACCAGCCTAACTTCCACTGTAATCCTTTAAAATAAGAGCAGCTAAAAGTACAGTTTTCAGTATGATTTTAAAACTTTAAAGAAACAAAACCCCCGAAAATGGGCCAAAATCTGTATGGGGCAGATCAGACTCAAGTAAAAATCGGTGATCGTTGATCGGCAAAGCAAATTGCAATCGTCGCATATCTAATCACAATACCTCCGATACGGTGGCAGAGGCAAAATCTCTTAGCGTTGTGACGTCATGGCGCTGACATAAAATAAGAAACGTATAATCCCACCAAAGACACACCTGAAGCTTCACCAGTAACCGAAGAAAAACCCACAAAAAAGTGAAGTCATGGCGTCGTGGGCTCAACCCCTTCCAGAGTCATCACATGACATGACAATGGCTGACTTAGCACTAAAAAACAAAGTCTTGACAGGATTAGAATCTGGAATTCCTCCTGAAATCTCCAAGAACTCGGGTTTTTCTTGTTCTCTTTGATAGGAACAGACAGGAGCTTTGGCTGTCTAATCATATCACTCCATATCAGTGTCCCTCATTAGTTAAACTCAGTCAGACATTAGCCAGGAGGAATTCAGATCTGGCAGTCATTAGGGGGAAGAATATCCCGGTGCTTGTGGCTGCAGCTTACACGGAGGGCTGTAAACGTTTGGTTCTTCTCAGTCCTCGGTCGAACAAATATCACCTTCTTCATTAAAACTGCAATAATTATTGGTGCGGACGTAAAGAAAAAGGATAATTCACGACCTTTATAGTCGGAGTAGATTTACACTAAGTAGGCGGGGGCTCCCTTTGGACTATTATTGACTGCGTTGCTTGGAAATTGTTGACATCCCCCGTCTCCAGCGACGGCCTAATGATGACAGCCAGCACATGGCGCCCTGTCTCTTAATAAGCTTCACTTCCCACTTTTTGTTCTCCCTTTATGTGGCAACATGGTAGTTTCAACCAATTGGCACATCTTGCGCTGAGCCTATAATTACAACTTTTGACAACATACTCCTGTTGCACGCAACAGCCATCTTTAGCAGAAGGATAACAAAGGGAAGCTGAGATGTTTGGGCGCAGTGAGCGGCGTGTAATACTCAGGAATTAGTTCGCAGCCGCTGGTTTACACGCTTTACTCCAAGAATGAGGGCTTTGAATAACTTTTTTTTTCTTTTTTTTTCCCAATGGAGAACTGAACAGCCTTAAAACCAGGCTTAGTCAAAAGAACCGGCTGTGAGATGAAGTTATGCAAATAAAAGAATATACTTTAAGTCAGATGTGGATCATAACAGCAGACTAAAGTATATTTCTTGACTTATGTTCTGTGGTCAAGAACTCCAGAAGGCTGTAGACCGGAGTATGTCTGAAGCTTGTCTTCTCCTCCTCTTGAATCCTCTCCATTCATCGATCCATATCGTTATCCCGGTTTGTTGAGCAACGATCCACTCAAATGGACTTTCCATCGATTTGGAAAGGCATTAAGATAAACTTTTATTTTGAAAGTAGTACCGCCGCACGCCTGCAGTGTTTCACATACACAGGCTCCTCCCCTATCAGCACACAGAGACGCGGACCAATGGGAACAGCCAGACGCTCTAGTTTAATTTTGTCCTTTTATTCTGCTCTTCCTGAACATCAGCGTTGACTTTGTCGGATAACCCCTTCTTCAAATGAGAGATAAAGGCTTCCAGGTTCAGCCTGAATGTTTACCGCCTGGAAAAATAATAAGCGCTTGGTTTCTCAGCTTAACGCTAACATATAGTGGGATTTGCCATATGCGTGCTAACAGAGTTAGCATTGACGGCGTGATCATAATCAACAATAAACGACTACATACAAATGAACTATTTCACCGAAAGTTTATTTGTCAGTTAAACTTAGAAACGTGTTTTTTAATGAGACGCTTTGTTGTAACATAACTCAAATTAGTCAATTTAAAAATATATTGTTTTTTTAAATTCTTCATTTTCCTTTTGTTTTTTCTTTGTCTTTAAGCTTTTATCAAATGTCCTCCATGACATCAAAACAAGTCTCCAGCTAAAAAATATCAGTCGTTTCTGAAATCAGGACCTGATTTTGACACAAGCGCAGCATTATGGGTGTTTTTAGTGGGCCCGCTTGTACAGCTGACCCAATCTAAATCACCGGCACCACATTGGTTTCTGTTTTTTCCACGCAGAGACTACAACAATTTAAAAAGTTGTTGAGATGAATTCATGTAGCTGGAGGAATATCCCATAAGTCACGTGTTTATTTATCCTTCTAAACAATGTAGATTCTGAATGTCCGAACAAAGGCCGACCCAAAGTTTTTGTTCTGGTTATTAATTAATTTGTCTGTAGATCTGATTTCACTTTCAATTATTTATTCATTTATTGAACCAAAGTCCGACTGTCTGATCCGGATCAAACGATGAAGGTGTGAATGCCCCCGACCAGAACACAGGTCTAACTGCCGACTGATAAACTTCTTCTTCATGAATCTCCGGGCCGTCTCTGACATCACGTGTGGTTCGGCGAGACTCTCCGTCATGAGAGCTTTTCCTTTTGGGATTAGGATTAAACCGGTTCAGAATGAGTCTCGGTGTCCCGGCCAAAGAGAGGCGCTAATCAAAGCGCACAGGGCTAATTAAATAGAAGCTATTTCTGCCCGCTGATCCAGAAACATGTTGGTTTCAGGCCCACGTCGCAGTGCAGCTGTAATAGTCTGGTGTCATGCCGGCTAAGCAGATGAGCCGACATGTTTGGAGTCTGGAATCTCTTATTCAGGAGTTTTAATGGAGGGCAAATCTTATTTTGTGCCCCTGTAAGCTGAATTATCCCTGAGCCGCTGTTTTTTTAATGAACGTAATTCATTTACGCCCCTCGTTGCACTTTTCATGCTTTTAAAAGATCCTTTACAATGGGAATACTGAACAGCAGGTTTGGGATAGTTTGCTGCTGCTCCGAAAAGATAAATGGGAGCAGAAGTTCTCTTCTCGCTGCCGCCGGTCGTCGCAGCAGCAGATTGATTGCTGTGGGTTTGGCAGCGCCGCCTCACTTTGACTACAACAGAAAAGAGCAACGAGGCAGATTACGACTTAACGTTTATGTATCTACTCAAACTTCGCCTGTGTCTTCATTGAGGGTCTTCTTGTGGTCATGTACATGTGTGTGTGTGTGTGTGTGTGTCTGTGTTTATGTGTTTGATTGTGAGAGTGTGTATGTTTCTGTTAGTGTGTGTTTGTGTATGTATGTGTGTGTTTGTGTGAGTAGTTTTTTGGGTGTATGTGTGTTGGTGTGTGTAAGTGTGTTTATGTGTTTGATTGTGAGAGTGTGTGTGTGTGTCTATGTGTGTTTATGTGTTTGATTGTGAAAGTGTATGTTTTTGTTGGTGTGTGAGAGTGTCTGTGTATGTGTGTGTATCTATGTGTTTGTGTGCGTGTATGTGTGTGTAAGTGTGTGTGTGTGTATGTGTGTTTATGTTTTTTATTGTGAGTGTGTGTGTGTATCTGTGTGTGTGTATCTGTGTGTGTGTATCTGTGTGTGTGTATCTGTGTGTGCGTGTGTCTGTGTGTGTGTTTGTGTGCGTGTGTGTGTGTGTATCTGTGTGTTTGTGTGTGTGTCTGTGTGTGTGCGTGTTTGTGAGAGTGTGTGTGTGTGTGTATGTGTGTGTGTGTGTTTGTGAGATTGTGTGTGTGTGTGTATCTGAGTATGTGTGTGTGTGTGTTTTGAGTGTGTGTGTGTGTATCTGTATGTGTGTGTGTGTGGGTCTATGTGTGTGTGTGTGTGTGCGTGTGTATCTGTATGTGTGTGAGTATCTGTATGTGTGTGTGTGTGTGTGTATCTTTATGTATGTGTGTGTGTGTGTGTGTGTGTGTGTGTGTGTGTGTGTGCGTGTGTATCTGTATGTGTGTGTATGTGTGTCTGTGTGTGTGTGTGTGTTTGTGAGAGTGTGTCTGTGTGTTTGTGAGAGTGTGTGTGTGTTTGTGAGAGTGTGAGTGTGTGTATGTATGTGTGTGTGTGTGTATCTGTATGTGTGTGTGTGTATCTGTATGTGAGTGTGTGCATCTGTGTGTGTGTGTGCGTGTGTATCTGTATGTGTGTGTGTGTATCTGTATGTGTGTGTGTTTGTGTGTGTGTGTGTATCTGTATGTGTGTGAGTATCTGTATGTATGTGTGTGTGTGTGTGTGTGTGTGTGTGTGTATCTTTATGTATGTGTGTGTGTGTGTGTGTGTGTGTGTGTGTGTGTGTGTGTGTGTGCGTGTGTATCTGTATGTGTGTGTATGTGTGTCTGTGTGTGTGTGTGTGTTTGTGAGAGTGTGTCTGTGTGTTTGTGAGAGTGTGTGTGTGTGTTTGTGAGAGTGTGAGTGTGTGTATGTATGTGTGTGTGTGTGTGTGTGTATCTGTATGTGTGTGTGTGTATCTGTATGTGAGTGTGTGCATCTGTGTGTGTGTGTGCGTGTGTATCTGTATGTGTGTGTGTGTATCTGTATGTGTGTGTGTGTGTGTGTGTGTGAGTATCTGTATGTGTGTGTGTGTGTGTGTGTGTGTGTGTGTGTGTGTGTGTGTGTGTGTGTGTGTGTGTGTGTTTGCTGTTGACTCAGTTTATTTTGGCTGCAGTACGACGCCACACTCCTCCATTAGCACTGGTTTGAAGGTTTGCTGCATGGTTGGCAGCCTGCTGTGGGTTCTGACTCCACCCTGCATTCAGTGTCACATCTCTGCACTACAGTCCAGCCTGTTTCAGGACGTCCATACGTCACAAAATAATGTTTCAATCAGACGATTCGGAGAACGAAGAAAGGCTGACTGACGAATCACAACAGACGGTGTGTGATAATTAGCTTATTAGAACGTCTGTGGGGCTCAGACTCTTTGGGGGGATTGTAACCGAAGGGTCTCGGCTTTGAGCGGCAGCATGGAATATCCCTTCAGTGTTTACGGCTGTCAGCCACAACATTATAACCACTGACAGGTGCTTTCAGAGTAACATTGATTATCTTGCTCTAATGGCACCTGTCAGTATTTGAATATATTAGGAAGCAATTTTTTTCCCAAAGTTGACCTGAAAGAAGAAGGAAAATGAACAAAGGAATGGAAATGAGTGACTTTGAAAAGGACCAGGTTGTGATGGCTAGTTGGATGGATCAGAGAGTCTCTAAAAGAGAACTTGTTTGGTGTTCTTCATGTTTCAGGAACCCGGCAAACGACAGGAAACTGTGCAATACAAGTGGATTCTGAGCATAGACTGAATGATTTTGAAGCTCATCTGTAGTCTTAACCACGACAGCTCAGCTTCCATTCCAGCTCCTCACAGTCCTCTTTTTTCTCCTTCCTTTCTCTTCCAGCCAAATCAGAATGGAAACCAAAAATAAACTGTATGACGGATTTATGTTTCGTTGAATGTGAAATATAAGTGTGTTTCCACAAATATCTGCAGAGGTTGGAAAGCTTTTGATAAAAAAATGTTTTGAAGACTGGTTCTGGTTTTGGATCATGGTGACATAAGAGAAGCAAAATTTTACCTTTAGGCCAAAGACTTTCAAAATAAAGCAGCGTTGCTGCACCTTTACCTCCGCCGAGGAGGTTCTGTTGTCAGCCATGGTCGCTGGTCGGGTTGTTTGTCCGCAGGACCGGGTGATTTCCACAGAACTCAGAGGGATGCCGCTTAGGCCAGGAAGGAACCCATTATACCAGAACACTGGAAAAGGGACAATTTGTTTCCATTGACAGATCAAATGCTAATTATACAAATCTAATGAACAGATTTCCATTCAGCTGGCTGGACTTTGGCTCCGGCAAGAAAGACAGGCTTGTTCAGCCTTGGCTTTGGTCTGCGCTGTTCCGGGTCACAGTGTACTGACGTTCTTATAAAACAGAAAAAAACAATAGTCTAAAAATCAAATCATATTTACAAACAAAGCAGTTTAAGAGCGTTTTGAAAAACCAGGCAGTTGGTCGCACTTTTCAGGCCTCTATAGACTTCACTTTTATTACACTTAGATGTGAAGAACAAACTCTTTTCACCCTCAAACTGATTTGTTGATAATATATATTTAATGTTGACCCAACGTAATGTTCTCTCACGACTGGTGTTCCCTTTGGGAGAAAACGCGGCTGAGAGATGAGAGAGCTAGAAAAAAATACATCATCAGCCAATCAGATCATGTTGTTTCGGCCGAATTCTCTCTGCTGTCCGACATCCCTGTCGTTCTTCCCTGCTACTATTAATACAAACATCATTTTAGATGACGCGGACCCTTCCTCGATAACTCCAAAACTATCAGACCATAGTGTGAGGAAGAACTGGATTGACGTTGGGAAAGGTTGGTTGCATTTCTCAGACTAACTTTATCTTTTAATCCTTTCTCAACCGTGGGTCCGATTAAATCCAGATTTTGTGCAAATGAATCGACTCAAGGAGATCTGTCTTGTATATATAATACTTTTGCAGTAAAAGTTTATATTTTACTCTCTTGGGGAGCTTTTTCTTTTAATGAAAACACTGCTTTTCAAAAACAAGTTCCACATTCAGTTTCAGTAGTTCAGTCGGGTCGATGGCCAAAGGCTGTTACGATAATGAAATATCAGCTGATGAATTTAATAATTCAATTACCTTAAATCTATTTCGCTGCACCACAGTATTATTTTATAACATTGTTTGAATCATGACTCAGTGATTTACAACTATACAACTTTCTACGGATTGCAACAGTAGTATCATGAATGAATGTTATATATTAACATTCATTTAAGGTTACTTTGCTGAAACCTATTGAAATACTTCTGCCGCACTACATTTTTTTGAGAACATGTGTTTATGTACATGTGTGTTCTGTGAATACATTTATTCACTTTCCAAATATCTGAGAGTCTGATTTTTTCCCTTCATTTCCAGCATACTTTTCCTGAGTATGGGGGTGAAATACGCCTTAAATTGCAGTTAGATGGTCTTAAAAAGGTATCAAAAATGTAGTTTAACGTTTTAAATCGGCAGAAAACCATTGGTTTAGACTTTAATTAAATAGCACAATATTCAGCATAAATTCATAGGTTTAAAATGACGTCACCACCACAGAGATCATATCTTCACCGCGTATTTTATACGTATGCTAAACCCCACATGGCGGGTCACCTCGCCCCCTTTTCTGGCACACTCATCCACGCCGCTGAGGAAATAAGGGTCTGTTGTAGGTCTTTTATAAAGAATCAACGCGGAGAGCAGCCACACCGATGAGCGCCCTTTTGTACCATTTTCTCTGTCTTCTATTTCGGACTCTTCATAATTACGTTCCACATGAAGTGCAAAAGGCTGAAAATGTGAGAGGCTATTCATTGATTGAGCGTGAATGAGAGCGCCGGCTGAATTAATGAAGTCATGCAGATGTTGATGACTCTCAGCGTCTATAGTTTTCCACTCTTCGGCTGGCTGGTTCTTTTTCCTTCGCCGGAAACGGCCCAGACTCCTCGTGTGCTGCCTATTGAAAAACTTTTTGTCCGTCTGAATGCTCTATTTGTAAGGAGAATAATGATTGATGGACTTTGTGGGGGGTGGGACACTGTTGTTCCCAATCTCTTGTTCCCTTTAGTGCCTGTTTGGGGAATCTGACTTGGCCCGTTTTCAGAATGGGATCAGAGCTATTCCGGGCTTGTTTTGGTCAGGCTGGCTACTGTGTTGGAGAATTGGCCGCTGCTGCTGAAGTTACATGAGAGTTCAATCCCCTGAGCTGAAGGCTGGGATCTAATCTCGGATGACAGTTGCGTGGCCAGGTCTAGAGGAAGTCAACAGTCCAGGAGAGCAGTACTTTAGGAAAGGTGCCGATTCTTTAGCTTGGCTACGCATGGGAAGGTTTCCTCCACCTCCAAAACTTTTATCGTGACTTGTTTCTGGTCGGCTCTTGGTTTCATTCGCAGAGAAGCTGCGTGAAAATCAGCTTCATGATTCGGACCATGTGTTTGAAATACTGATAGATTGGCCTTTCTTAAAGTTTACTTGCCATAACCACCATAAAGCAGGACGTTTGACCTGGATGGATGAAGGTTGTGAAGATAAATGTTTTTTTTAATGATAGAAATAATCACTTTTATGCCACAATCCAACTTTATGTCTTGTGTAGGTTCTTATGTTGAAGCAAAAGTCTAAAGTGAAATAGTATTTAGGTATAAAAGTTGCTTTTATTCCATTTCTTATGATATTCGTGGAGCTGAAACCATTTAAGACATTGTTTCATAACCTTTCCTCATATGTCCTGCTTGATGCATCGCATCTAATTTAAAGAGTTCCATAATTGCATTTACTGCCTTCGTTCCTGACACTACTGCTCTTTTCCACTCAAGCCCACAAATGTAGCTTGAGTTCTATAAGTATTTTGCCTGAAGCAGGTCTTCTGTATTTTATGTAACCCCCCCCCCCCCCCTCTATTAATGCAGAAGAGTCCCGTGAATGTTTTCAACAGCTGATCAGATGATTACCTCTACTATATATGTATATAAAAGTGTTATCAGTGTAATTCCAACTTCCTGGGGTTGGATGTCCTGGTCAAGGAGTCATGCTATCCAGGTCAAACTAACATGGGACTGTTGCTTTAGGTAAAATGATCCAACAGTGGAACTGAGCCGCCTCGGTGCCGGTCTGGGCTCTCAGCGCATTCATTTTTAACCAGAAAAATCGCTCAAAGTGACAAACCTCCACCGAGGCACAAGAGTACCAACGGGAGACATTATTGTGAGCAGATTCCATACGATGGCTTTATTCAGGAAAGTTACACCATTAACTCCAAATCAACCAAAGCTCCAAAAAACTCTCTCAGTATCTCTCAAATACTCCGTTCGTCTCAGCTCAATCTCTTGCATTTTCCACTTCGGCGTCTCTGCTCAGCGCACTCAGGCCTCAGCTCCACGATCCACCGCCCTGACCACGTTTTTCTATTTCTTCTTCATATGATGAAACATGACAGAGATATAATAATCCCAGCTGTCACTGTAAATTTATTACGCTATATCTCCGGAATTAAGTTCATCTATCGAGACCAAAACAAAACTGGAACGTTTTTCCAGACAGCTCTTTCAACACTAGGGGGCACCGCTACCGCTGGCTTTGTATTGTTACGTCTGCCAAGAAGGGAGGTTATGTTTTCACTACTATGCGTTTGGCCGTTTGTTTGTGAACAAGATTAGGGAAAAGCTACTTGTTGGATGCATATACTAGAGGCGATGAACTAAATAAATGATTTGCCATTTTGAATGGTGACGTCATCAATGTTGTTATTTTGGGGGTGGAGCTGGGGGCTCAGTGGGATAAACAGGGATGCTGAAGTGGAAGGCGCAGGAGATGAGCGGACGCAGAGTATTTGAGAGATACTCAGAGGGTTTGTTGGAGTTGTCGGTAGATTTAGAGGCTGGCAATAACTCAGACATTAACGGAGATTACATTTTTCCCAAACCTTTGGTACTGTTGTGCCTTGACGGATATTTGCGCTCTAATCATCTCTGGGATGATGCTTAAACCTACCTCTGGGTAAAGTTTCATCCAAATCTTTAGTTTTCATACCCTCGCTAAATAAACAAACACACCGAGCTAAAAAAACAAAAACCAGACATTTATTTTTACCAGATAAAAATAAATCATCCATCTTCAGTCATGATGTGGCGGTTGGGATCGTGTTGTTTGCATGGCCTCAGTGCAGAGTCGTGACTTGTGTTCCAGCAGAGCAGGAATGCCAGCAGTGGTAGGCGAGCGAGGCTACATGAGGGCCGCTCTGGCAGAGCGCCATACTGTGCTAGTGAGAAGGCCCGCATGCTCGGATGTATTAGCAGGGGTTTCGTAACCACTGTAATGAAACGGCTGGGCTCCTGCGGCCGTTCAAAGGCCCTCCGACACAGAATGATCTGGAGCCAAGAGGAGAGGGAGCAGCTTAGAGGCTGGCCTGTGTCACCGAGGGAAAACACTACAGGACAAGTACGCCATTCACCCGTTTATTTACCCACCCCCTGTTTGTCAGCACACCCTGCTCCTTTATGTTTTTACTTAGAAAGACACATTTAGCTGACCTGCTTCTAGGCACACGCACACACACACACACAAACACACACAAACACACACACAAACCCACACACTCACACATACAGACACACAAACACACACACGCACACACAAACCCGCACACTCACAAACACACACAAACCCACACCAACACACTCACACACATGCACACACACTCACACACACACACACGCACACACACTCACAAACATACACACAAACCCACACACTCACACACACTCACAAACACACACAAACCCACACCAACACACTCACTCACTCACGCACACACACAAAAACACAAACCCACACACTCACACATTCACACACACACACTCTACACACACATACACACACACACACACAAACCCACACCCTCACACACACACAAACCCCCCCATACACACACACACACACACACATACACACACACACGCACACACACACACACACACACAGACACACACACAGACACACACACACACACACACACACAGACACACACACACTTGAATACAAGTAGTTAACAGAGGTAATCAGGGACAGCAGATAATTCTAGGCTTATCTGAGTATGCTCAGTGTCTGGTTGTCTCTTTCTCTCTCTCTCTCACACACACACACACACACACACACACACACACACACACACACACACACACACACACACACACACACACACACACACACACACACACACACGCACACACACACACACACATCACACACACACATACACACACAAATCACATATATATACACACACAAACTCACACATATACAGACTACTAACACATACACACCTCACATAAACACTTACACATACACACACACACACATCACACACACACACACACACATCACACACATCACACACACACATACACACACAAACTCACACATATACAGACTACTAACACATACACACCTCACATAAACACTTACACATACACACACACACACATCACACAGACACACACACACATCACACACATCACACACACACATACACACACAAACTCACACATATACAGACTACTAACACATACACACCTCACATAAACACTTACACATACACACACAAACGCACACACACTCATGCACACACACACACACACGCACAAATGAACACACACACAAACTCACCTCACACTAAGACATACACCCACACACCCACCCCACACACACATTCATATATTCTGTCCCAGGCGCCTAATATGGATTCATTGGAGGACCCAGAGATGTTTGATAACGATGAAGTCGTCCCTCTAACACACCCTCCTCCTGCACCTGTCTGCTGCCAGCGCCTTGAAAAGCCTTTGTCGTAAATTCCCGGGCTTTGTTAAGAGGTGTCAGTGGTCGGGTGCCTGAGGAGGGCTGCGGGGGTCGGGGAGGGCATCTGTGCGCATGTGTGTTTACGCAGGCATATTTACACGCACTCTCTCTTTGTGTCACGGCAATATGGCGAGGGCATGTGCGTGTCAAAATGTTGGGGGTGGACATAGTTACGTGGCTCAGGTGTCGCTCGGAGAAATGCAGACCTTTTGTCCTTTGACCCAGGGACGTGGCCCTGGAGGGTTGGGTGTCAAACCATCGCCCCTGAACCTCACCTAGTGAGGTGTCACGTTACGCCACAAGTCCAAAGCCTGCATAGGACACAGTTGTGTTTGTGCGTGTGTGTGCATGTGTGTTTGTGTGCATATGTGTTTGTGTGTGTGTGTGTGTGTGTGCGTGTGTCAGTGAAGTTCGGGGCCTTTTCTGTGTCCGTCATCTGCATCCTTTGCAGAGTCGCATATAGTAGATTTTATGAAAGTCCAGCTTTGGTTGTCTTTATTAATTTGATATTTTTATTGGCATCACTTCAAACTATATCCAGTCCTAGACACAAAAGACGGCTAGAGGGGTCTTTGGATAGTCCGTTCTTTCCTTTTCACTTATTCCCCATTCCAAGAGCCACCTGTGTAGAAACATTTCTTTCTTACATTATTCTAATATAACTGTTGACCCGTTAATCCCTGTATTGTGACTGGGGTTGCGTAATAAAACTGGTATACAGGTATCTACTGGTAGGATGTACGTTCTGTAGGATGTACCAGAACGTACATCCTACATACTGGTAGGATGTACGTTCTAGTAAATATATACTAGCATTACGTTTCTCAACAACTCTTATTTTTGGACACTGGGTAACTTTTATCTGCGAAGTCCAGCCTCCGTGACTCTGGTCTGCAACAGATGTCATACTTTCCTGCACTGAAACTAGGCCTGTCGTCCCCTACAGCAAGGGTCCAAAAAGACCCCCAATCCCCTGCATTGTACAGGAAATCCCCCTGATTGAAGTCTTCAAATTAAATGTGTTAATTTAAAAACTAAAAGAATCTCCCCCTAGGGAGTAAAATATGAACTATTACATTAACGTATGATACATACTGGATAGGTATCCCCATGTTGGTTCATATGCGCCAAATGTAGATTAAATCGGACCAACGGTTGAGACATAATGGCCGAAAAGCTTTGGAGACATATACAAATATACAAATGACCTTCAGATCACTCCAGTTCTTCCTTGCACTAAGGTCTATGTGGGTATACAATCCACGCGATAGATTTTGAGTTAATATATTATCTCCACTGATCTGTGGCGGCGCTGGTGGACACAGATGACGTCACCGACCGAATTCCATAGGACCCCCGACTTTTACGGAATATGAAATGACCCTTGATTATTTTTTTTACCGAACTTTCCTGACTGTTTGGTTATTTATCAAAATGTGTTAACTGAAGATGGTGAAGTTTATAAAAGCATGGCAAAATCATTTAATGAAGGTTTAAAGAAGACATTTAGTGATAACAATAATAAAAGTGATAACATTTAGGTTTCACAATCCAATCCAATTCATTCCCTCTGTTCTTGTCCAAACTCTTCAAATATTTTAACCCTAAGACTTCCAAATTATTCCATTGCTGATCATAATGAGAGATTTGTCCTTACGTTACATTTGTAATTACCGTCATCCACGAGTTACATCAGAATAATACGTAGAGAAAACAGGATTGAAGGAGAACTCGTGCATGGTTTTCGTGTTTGAGGAACTTTACGCCCGTAAAACTGGTTCCTGACCTCACCGGGGCCGACTGAGCACCAGACCCCTCCCTACGTGTTGTTTGGTGTGTTTGCACCTCCAACGCCCTCCGCCCATGTTCTCCCTCCTCAGAGCGCCTCTCTGTCTGTTATTGGCAGGAAGCCTTGACAAGGAAGGCTACTCAGCCAGCGGGAATAGGAGGCTAAACATGGTTTGATGAGGAATGCGAGAGAACAGCCACGTCCATTTGTACATTCACCAGCCATCTTGCCAACCTCCTAGTCCACCATCCAGACCTCTAAGTGCCTGGACAAGGGATGCCTTTGTCCCCCATCTGCCGGCTGCACTCTGCCCTGCTCCTGCCCCCCATTTTACCCTGCTCTCCATCCTGTTGCACCTCCTCTGCCTCCCTCCTTTCAATAGCAGGCCCTTGCCCCAGAATAGCACAGCAGGTCCCCTCTGAAAATAGAGCTGCTGATGTTGGCAGGGTCAAGCTCTCAATCTCTTCTGTCTTCTTTGTATCTCCCTCCGTCTCTGTCTTTCTCCCGGACAAGATCTCTCTTGTTCCAGACTTTGATTAAGAGGAAGCAATTGCCGTAAAAAAAAAAAAACGTATTAAATTTTTTTATCTTAACTTTTGCTGCCAAAATCAATAAAAGTTAATCTCCCATAATGAATGCAACGAGGCATTCCCTCTGAATGTAAAAATAGGCAGGTATTCCACTTAGGAAATCGTATTAAAAGAGCAGTGAATATAGAAAATTGCTGTTTTTATGTGTAATGCCGGCTTAAGCTTCCCGTTGGGCAAATACCAGAATGCCCCTAATTTAACAAATTCCACTTTAATCGCATGAATTTGGGCTGGCGGTGGACCAGCTCTCTCTCTCTCTCTGTTCTGCTGCCAGGTAGATTATTTTGAGCTGGAAAAAAAGGCTGTAACACTTGAATTTACACCTGTGATGGAGCTTTAGGCGAAAAACATGAAGAGTCGCTGCCTCAAGAGTTTGAATATCTTGCGGTCTTGTTTTGTTTGATGGTATAATGGACCATGGGATGGCTAGATGGTAATAAGGTCATTGTATCGGTCGGTCTGTTTTGGTTAAGAAAGAGCTGAGCGATGAGGCAAAGTTCTTGATCTACCTGTCAATCTAAGTTCCAGCCTCACCTGTGGCCAAGAGCTCTGGGTACTGACTGAAGGAATAAGACCAGGGGTACCAGAGACTGAAATGAGCTCATCTGGTTTGGTGCTGGCCTCAGACTAAAAGATAAGTTGAGGGACTCAGACATCCAGAATGTTGAGCTCCTTCTAGTTTAGCTATTATTAATTAATTTATTCATTAATTTTTATATATTTTTAAGCTTGTTGGAAATTTTTTCTAATCTTTCTTAATGTTCTTTTGTACTTTATCACAACGTTCTTGTCTGCGTAAAACGCTTTGAATTGCCCTGTTGCTGAAATCTGCTGTGTAAATGAAGTTGCCTTGCCCTGTTGCTGAAATCTGCTGTGTAAATGAAGTTGCCCTGCCCTGTTGCTGAAATCTGCTGTGTAAATGAAGTTGCCCTGCACTGCGTTGCCTGGGAAGCGGGATGTCAGGAATTCCCTGATTGGGCTGCTGTCACTGCAAGCCCAACCAGGACAAGCTGAAGAAATCTATTAACCTCAAAGCAATATTATAGAAGTTGGAGGGATGAAATATTGACACTGATATTGTCTTGTAGACATGCTGTATCCTTGAAACGCTTCATGACAAGTTGAGCCATTTTCCGCCCCAAGAATGCCCACATACCTAAACATTCTGATATAGCAACATCAATATGTGTTTCACCACCACCACCACCACCGCCACCACCACACTGCAGCCTTATAATTTAGTTTAGAGCTGAAAAACATATTTAAACGCGCAGTACCTCTTAAATAGAAAAATATTGACTATTGCAGATTGAAATCTAGTATATCATTGGAGGTTTTTTGTCGGCTAAGGGACCATTTGGCAAAACGGCCACTGCTCCGTCCTCTAGACTAAACAAAGGCCGTCACTCCTGCGCAGAAGTCTAGACCTTGAAGTTTCGTGTTGGAGACATCTTGTTAGGCGAGAGCTGCCCACAAGGTCCAATGCAAGTGGATGTTTTTCAGCTTGGATAATGAGTGAGTAACCCTAGCTCAGGCCTGAAGCGTTCATTTCCCTGCTTTTAAGACTACTGGTTTTCCTGGACCTGCCGCTGAAGGCATTCCACCTCAATTTGCCAGGTGGTTGATGGATCGAAACCCCGCTTTAATAAGCAAAAGTCAAGAGGGGAAACTCCTTGTAAACAATCCGATTTCAGCAACCTACGTCTTTCAAGCTGTTAATTATCTTAATCGCTGTCTAGGTTTACATGTATAGCCTCAAACTATATTTTGTAGCGCTTTATGTTTACGACACATCGCCTGCTGAACGTACCTCTGTCAGTGGATTGCTGGGTTGCGAGGTTAATGGACACATTGACTCGTCTTCTTTTTCCTGTCTGTCTTCACTGGACATCTGTAGAGTTACTTATAATCATGGGAGTGAGCTGGGTTGTCCCGGGAAACCAGTGATTACAGTAGGAACGTTTGTCTGTTGCTGAGAGTGATTTGAATTTGGCTTTCATAATTCTTTTTCCTACTGAACAATTAGGCAGCAAAAGTTTTTGCAATGTGCAAAAGGAAATAAAAAAAAGAAGTGCATGAAGCTCTTCTTTTAACCAGTTCTTTCTTTTGCTCCATTTTTTTCCCTCCTAGATGTTCCTGACCTTCCCAATGCCGTCAGTTCGCCTCCGTCAAGCCCAAACCCAGCCAAAAAGAGCAGCACCATCAACTGGTCCTTCCCAGACAGAATTAAGTCCCCGCACACCGTCAGGAAACTCTCCATGAAGATGAAGAAGCTTCCAGAACTCAGCCGGAAACTCAGTGTCAAGGGGACCCCGAGCAGCAGCAATAGCAACAATGGCAGCGGCCAGTTAGAACCGAGAGTCAACTCGCCCCGAAACAACATCAGTGGGTCCGAGGTCGTCCCCCATTCCTCGGGCCCTCCCAGATTGACGCCGTCTGGGGGCGGCCAGGCCAGCCGCAACGTGATCTCACGCTACCACCTGGACAGCAGTGTGTCCACGCAGCACAGCTTCAACAAGAAGAAAAACAACGGCAGCTCAAAGTCTGCCAGCAAAGGCGGCTACCTCAGTGACGGCGACTCACCCGAGCTGGTCGCCAAGTCTGGGAAGCACGGCTCTGCGGAGGGGAAGGGCGGGAAGGGCAAAGACACCGAAGGCGGAAGCTCCAAACTCAGTGGTGCTGAACTGGACATTGACGCTTTCCGCCATTACAGCCTCACAGAACAACCCAAGTGCAGCCAGTACATCTCCGGACTGATGAGTCTGCACTTCTACGGCGCCGAGGACCTGAAACCTCCACGCATTGACTCTCGAGATGTCTACTGCGCCATCCAGGTGGACTCGGTTAATAAAGCGCGAACTGCCCTCCTCACGTGTCGAACTACCTTCCTGGATATGGACCATACCTTCAACATCGAGCTAGAAAACGCCCAGCACCTGAAGCTAGTGGTGTTCAGCTGGGAGCCCACGCCGAGACGCAACCGCGTCTGCTGCCACGGTACGGTAGTTCTGCCGGCGCTCTTCCGGGTCACACGCAGCCACCAGCTGGCAGTGAAGCTGGAGCCCCGAGGGCTGATCTACGTGAAGCTGAGCCTGATGGAGCAGTGGCAGAACTCGCTGGACGGCGGGCCAGACGGAGACAGGGAGCCCCAGGTGTTTGGCGTGGAGGCGTGGCGGGTCGTGGAGAAGGAGAACTCGGGGCTGCTGGTGCCGCTGATCATAAACAACTGCATCAATGAGATTGAGAAGAGAGGCTGCCAGGTGAGTCTGTTCTTCTTTCCCTCAGGTTTTCATTTTCCTCTTGTGTTCATGATGATTCGGTTAATTATTTGGAAACAAGATGATGACAAATATCCTTCAAAGGCAGAAAAAAAATACAATATTTATTTGTTGATAATCAGGTTTTTTCGCGTCTATATTTTTAAGCCACAATAAATTTACCGATTCATTTGCACTTTGGAATTTTCAAAATGATTTAAATGAGCAGATTGTTTTATTGGTCAATGACTTTATTTGTGAAATGAAAGAGGAGAAAATTCCTATGTTAAAACTTCCGATAATTGTTTTTCAGTACGAGCAGTTGAAATCCCAAAGACAGTACAAACATGAGTTACATTAGATTACGCTCTGATTCTGGACTCTTGGACTCAGACTCTCATTATTCTGCTGCAACGTCATTGGTTGCATTGGAGTCATAGTCGGTCTATGCGAAATATACTGTATTATTATAATACAGTATATTTGGCGGCAGGGTGAACATTTTGTCCTCATCGCCGATGTATCGGTACCAGGAAGAATGGCCCACCAAAAGAATCTTAGTGACTTTTGCATGGGACAAATAGTGATGGTGAAATGATTGGGTCAGAGCATCTCCAGAACTGCAGGTGGTGTTGGGTGTTCCTGGTCTGGCGAGGGTGGTACCTTCCAAATGTGGTGTCATTGTTGCTGGTGGGGAGCAAAGGCTGCACCATGTTGTCCAATCCCCCAACAGAACTTGCTGTACATGCAGAGCAATGGAAGAAGGTGGTGTGCTCTGCTGGGAAACTTGAGGTCCTGACATTAATGCGATTACTCTGAAATGTACCGCCTACCTAAACAGTGAGAGCTCGGCCTCTAAAGTCCCAAGATCTCAATCCTATCCAGCTTCCGTGGGATGTCCTGGACAAAAACGAGTCAGATCCATGGAGTCTCGACCTCACAACTTAGAGGACATGGAGGATGTGCTGCTAATGTATGGGAGACACCACAGCACATCCTCAGAGGTCTTGTGGAGTCCACCTCTCAAAAGGTCAGAGCTATTAGCGGGCGGCTATAATGCTAAGGCTTGCTATATAAATATATTTGAGAATGTATACAAACACACACACACGCAGAAAGAGAGCTATTCAAAGTCTGTGATGGCATAAATACATTGTACAAGAAGAGTGAGGGACTATGGAGCCAAAGCAATCCAACCTCCACAACATCCCATTGGAATGAAGACTCGCCCCGCGGCCGAATGAGTGGGGTGAGTGGAAGGCAAAGAAGAGATGCACCGCTCTTCACTGGCTCTTTCATTCAGAGAGGAGAAAGAGTTAAGAGGCTGACGTGGTGGAGGCGATGTTGAAGTGGAGTGTTCCCCCTGGATCATGTGATCCTCTCTTGTTTTGTATCCCTTCCACATTTCATGCGCTCTTTGAAGCCCGGGGGGGGGGGGGGGGGGGGGGGGGGGAGAGAGGCGGTGGAGTTTCTCCTAATTAGAGCGGCAGTAAATGTGTCTGGCCACCGGTCCTGACTGATCACTCTAGGGGGGCATGCCTGGGGCAGCCGGTGCCTGGGGCCAGGAGGCAAACATTAGGCCTCTCCGAGGAGTCTGTTAAATCCCCCCAGCCCTTCACAGGGCTCCTAGCAGGAGTGTGTGGAATTTGTTTGGTTCCGATTGAACAAAATGATTCTATGTTATTTATTGTTATGACATTTAGTGATCAACTCATCGAAACAACTCGTCTACAAACTGGGAAAATGACACGTTGCATTTCCCCTCGACCCACAAAGGTCAGCCAAGAGGGGTTCACTCACCGTGGTTTTAGGTTTTTTATTTTATACCCGAAAAAGTCGGGGATCTTATGGAACTGTCATCGTTTTTGCCGCCTCTGTTCCTGATCATTACATTTAACGCAATAACTAAAAACATATTTCATTGATCATTTTGAAAGTTTATACCTTCATAGAGCCCAGTGTGAGGAAGAACTGGACTGATTGTGGGAAAGGTCGGTTGTATATTTCCGACAATAGGGGGGGGGTCTTGTATGCATAATATTTTACTCTAATAGTTCATATTTACTCACTAGGTGGAGCTTTTTTTCCTTTTTTTTAGAAAAAACATTCTTTTATCCAACATAACTTCATGTGTAATGTGATGGTTTCAATCGAGGGAATTGCAATATATCGGTGGTAGTTCCTGGTTTGGTTGTGTGGATTCTCATTCATCCACATCATTTTAATTCTCAAACGTTGAATCAGAAATAAAATGTTTTTTATCTCAGTGGGGAAAAATACAAATAAATAAACAGACAAGAAAAAACAAGTCTAGTTGGTTGTGATACAACTTTCTAGGATTAGTTGCAGGATTCTTCTGCTTATTTCTAAGAGTACAGCAGCTGGTAAAACTCTGCACACACAAGTAGATTCAAACCCCCTAAATATGCCGGATTCTTTTTTAAGATGTTTGTAAATTGAAGAATTTCACGCGGTTAAAAAAACCCCACCTCCCTGGATCTGCAATGAAATGCAGCATCTTCTCTTTCCCAGGACCCATTCTCCTGGAAAGTCTTATGGAAATCCTTTAAAACCAACAACAAACAAACAAACTCACACGTATAAAAACATAACCTCCCTTAATGAGGCCGGTAACTGGAACAGATACCGGCTTGTTTGGGTCCAGTGTGTGGCTGCTGGTCCAAGCCCTCAAGGAGTACAAGGAGCTTTAAGAAAACATTTGTAAGAGTATCCTCAGTCGTTTGAATCAATCAGGAACAAGATACCTAGTTGTGTTTAGATTAAAAGCTCCACGGTGCTGTGTGTGTTCTCTTACTTTCCTATCAGAACCGGACTTAACCTTTGATGCCGTTCATGCTGAACTTACACTCATAAAACACAGAAAAATCCTCTGCTCCCCGCACGCAACAATGGACCCCGTTGTCCTTCTTTAGACCTTCCAGATCGCAAACACCTAATAACACCTGCAGTTCTGGAGATGCTCCGACCCAGTCATCTACGCATAACAATTTGGCCCTTGTTGAAATGCCTTGCCCATTTTTTCTGCTTCCAACACCTCAAGGACAAAATGTTCATTTACTGCCTGATATGTCCCGCCCTCCGACTTCACATGTCAGTGGTTGTAATGTCATGGCTGATCTGTTTCAATAGGTTATTCAGAGGGGAGGCTGGGGGGGACCTGCCACTAATGGCCGATCACTAACGTGTCACGCTGGAGAAACCGTCTAGACTTAACTTCACACGGGCCAGTTACAGGTCTCATGTTTCTGCTACTTTTTAATGTCGCCTCGGATTTCAAGGGTTATGTAATCCACTCCGCTTTGTCTGGACGGGCTGTGATCCCTGTTTCTGTCTTTCCACACCTGCCCAAGTCTCTCCTGAACCTCACGAGGTTTCTTCTAATCACTTTCTCCCCCATGTTTTTAGTCATCTTTCGTTAGACGCATGGAGAGGAGGCTTAAGACGGGGTTAGAGGCTGAGATCAGGTCTAAGGGCTCCCCCAGGTAGCAGACAGTCGGGGGTTGAGGACAGGGTTGGGGGGGACATCAGATCTCATAGGAATTTGCAGCACATGTTACTAAATCACGCAAAGCCTGACGTACAGCAGAACGCCTTTACAAATGATTATCTAGCTGTTTGATGGAGACCTCTTTTCTTTAAAATGAGTGTCCTGGGGGCTTCTTCGAGCTTTTAAGACGCCGGATGATTGTGGGTGCTTTTGAAAAGACTGCAGACAACGTCTGCAGCAGATAGTGGTGTTATGAATGTGAGCCGGGGTTTATCCTGAGTAACTGGGTCATGATTTCTTCAAAACAGATATTTCTGATGAGTTTTATTGTTTCATCGTTCTGGCTCTCGGTGATCACCACAAGCTAATCTTCATCATGTTCAATGATATTCCTGAGAGGGCAGATGAGACCCCCTCCTGTTTCTTCTCCCTGTGTTTGGATGTTTTTAATCCAAAATCTTTGCTAGATCTTCCATCAGAAATTAAACATAAAGTAAAAGCAGTATGAGTAAACTAAACTTAAGTTAATATTATTCATCTAAACATAAAGTTTTATTAAAACAGTATCCTAGGTTCAGAGAGAAATTACGTAGATTTTTCCATTAATGTTATTGCCAGTCTCTAAATCTACTGACAACAAACTCTCTAAGTATATCTCAATCCTCTATAACCGCTCGTCTCCTGCGCCTTCCACTGCAGCGTCCGTGTTCAGCCTGCTGAGCCTCTAGCTCCACATCAAAGGAATCAAAGGAACTCTTGAAACTTAGCCCCAGCTCAATCCCAAAAAAACCTCAAAGGGATCAAAGGAACTCTTGAGACTTAGTCGGCATCTCCATCCCAAAGAAACATCAAAGGAATCAAAGGAACTCTTGAAACTTAGTCCCAGCTCAATCCCCAAAAAACATCAAAGGGATCAAAGGAACTCTTGAGACTTAGTCGTCATCTCCATCCCAAAGAAACATCAAAGGAATCAAAGGAACTTTTGAAACTTAGCCCCAGCTCAATCCCCAAAAAACATCAAAGGGATCAAAGGAACTCTTGAGACTTAGTCGGTATCTCCATCCCAAAGAAACATCAAAGGAATCAAAGGAACTTTTGATACTAAGTCCGCATCTCCATCCCAAAGAAACATCAAAGGAATCAAAGGAACTCTTGAGACTAAGTCCGCATCTCCATCCCAAAGAAACATCAAAGGAATCAAAGGACCTATTGAAACTTAGCCCCAGCTCAATCCCAAATAAACATCAAAGGGATCAAGGGAACTCTTGAGACTTAGTCCGCATCTCCATCCCAAATAAACATCAAAGGGATCAAGGGAACTCTTGAGACTTAGTCCGCATCTCCATCCCAAAGAAACATCAAAGGGATCACAGGAGCAAAGGCAGCAGTAGCCACATCTTGACATCAATACTCCAAATGGCTTATTTTATTTTGATAAAAATGCAACGTTACCAAAATTAAATCACCTTTATGATTTTCAAAACCTACGCCTAGGTAAAATTTCATGCACATCTGTAGATATACCGTAATCACAAACAAACAAACAAACAAATAAATAATGCATACAAACAGAAAGACGGAATAACAAATGCAGGTGAAAATACGATCTTCTTCCTTGGTGGGTAATAAACTACCAGACAGCATTAATGACACACGCAGACATGTTCACTAACAGCCCTGTTCAGTCACATCATCCTTAAATAGACCAGGAAGTAGAAACATATGATTTCTATGATAGCAAAATCATAGGAAATTCCAGGAGTCACGAGGAAGACGCTGACAGAAGTACAATAGTCTGGGAAAGGTTCCAAAGACCGACAATAACACGAAAACCCTAAATCCACAATGAGACACGTTAGCTACAAATGGAGAAGACCTGAGACGATGAAGAACCTTCCCACAAGTGGGCAAATTCCAACATTCCTCTAAGACCAAGGCAGACTCATTCAGGAAGTCATAACACTCTGAAGAAAACACCAAAGAGGCATCCATGAGAGGATGTTGAGTTGCAAAGCACCGCCAACCCAGAAGAACATTTAGTGGATACTGAATGAATGACTTGCCATAATTTAGGGAAACGCAAATTCTACTCTCTACCGAAAAATTCTAAAGGGGAATGTCGGATCATCAGTCTGTGAGGTGAAGCTCAAAGGCAACTGCTTCGTGCAGTGCAGAATGTAAAAATAAAAAGTAAGTTTTGCAGTGGCCTGATCCAAGTCCAGACCTGAACTTCATAAAGATCAATCAGGATGCTGTGATAGGACCTGAAAAACCCAGATCACGCTCACAAACCCTCCGATGTGGCTAGGCTACAAACACATGATGACATTAGGGATTTAAGGTATTGAATAAGTGTGTATCTTATGTTTATGTTGAATTTTGTTTTAAAATCTGACACCGTTTAGGATGAGATACACAAAAATAGAAGGCTCTAAATATATATAATATATATAATATATATATTAGCTGGGTCTAAATATTCCGGGCTGAAGTGACTCAAGTCTGATTTTTTTAAATTATTTTGTGAGGAAACATGCTTGTCCAGGACTGTATCTATCCAAACACCTGACACATAGTAGTAGTAGTGAAGTATAGACTAATCCAGGTCAAATGTGATTCTGGATCAGAAGCAGGCCCGGTCTCCGACCATGGGATGTGAACGCAAACAGCCGGATATGAGATCTTTTTGGATACATGCGTGGCCTCAGCACATCAGTCAGCAGCGGCTGCTGTCTAATGAAAAGACCAGAGAGGAGTCATGGCGACAGCAATGCAGGCTGTCCATTGTTCAAAGCTGGTTGGGTCTGGAGAAAAATGTCATGGCATTCACTACTTGTCCCAGAAATATGGTAAAAGGGTAAATGGACTGTACTTCTGTGACGCTTCTCTAGTCTGCTTCACCCCTCAAAGTGTTTTTACAACACGAGTCAGCTTTCACCCCTTCACACGAACATTCACACAGTGATGATGGAGGCTGCCATGCGAGGCGCCACATGCTCATCAGGAGCGGTAACCATCCGCGCCATCATTCGAACCAATGGAACAGCAATGGCGAGCAACTTGGGGTTCGGTATGTTTCTCATGGACACTTCCACATGTGGACTGCACGGGCCGGTGATCGGACCACTGTCCTTCAGATAAGTGGACAACCGCTCTACTAACTGAGCCACCGTTACCCTATATAATATATGACAGGTCTTTTTTAAATGGTGACCCAACGAGGAGGGCGGATGCGTTCACCTCAGAGATCCGTAGAGTAACTATGAATGTGGGTTGAACGACGAGGCTTGAAACGTGAACATAGTTATTATAATCATGGTGTCTCATTTGGTCGAGCTTTTGCCCACTTATCTGAAGGTCGGTGGTTTGATCACCGGCTCCTGCGGTCCACATGTCCAAGTGTCCTTGAGCAAGATACTGAACCCCGAGTTGGAACCATTGGCTGTTCAATTGGTATGAATGATGGCGTGAATGGTTACTTACCTTACATGGCAGCCTCCATCATCACTGCGTGAATGTTTGAGTGAATGTTTGAGTGAATGTTTGAGTGAATGTTTGAGTGAATGTTTGCGTGAATGTTTGAGTGAATGTTTGAGTGAATGTTTGAGTGAATGTTTGTATGAATGTTTGTGTGAATGTTTGAGTGAATGTTTGTGTGAATGTTTGTGTGAATGTTTGTATGAATGTTTGTATGAATGTTTGAGTGAATGTTTGAGTGAATGTTTGAGTGAATGTTTGAGTGAATGTTTGAGTGAATGTTAGTGTGAATGTTTGAGTGAATGTTTGAGTGAATGTTTGAGTGAATGTTTGAGTGAATATTTGTATGAATGTTTGTATGAATGTTTGTATGAATGTTTGTGTGAATGTTTGTGTGAATGTTTGTGTGAATGTTTGTATGAATGTTTGTGTGAATGTTTGAGTGAATGTTTGAGTGAATGTTTGTGTGAATGTTTGAGTGAATGTTTGTGTGAATGTTTGAGTGAATGTTTGTGTGAATGTTTGAGTGAATGTTTGTGTGAATGTTTGTGTGAATGTTTGAGTGAATGTCTGAGTGAATGTTTGAGTGAATGTTAGTGTGAATGTTTGAGTGAATGTTTGTGTGAATGTTTGTGTGAATGTTTGAGTGAATGTTTGTGTGAATGTTTGAGTGAATGTTTGTGTGAATGTTTGAGTGAATGTTTGTGTGAATGTTTGTGTGAATGTTTGAGTGAATGTCTGAGTGAATGTTTGAGTGAATGTTAGTGTGAATGTTTGAGTGAATGTTTGTGTGAATGTATGAGTGAATGTTTGAGTGAATGTTTGAGTGAATGTTTGCGTGAATGTTTGAGTGAATGTTTGCGTGAATGTTTGTGTGAATGGGTGAATGTTGACTCCTGTTGTAAAGCACTTATATAAGTCCAGTCTATTTAGCATTTAGCGTCTCTATAATAGATCTATTCAAGACTTCGGTCATTTTCATGGTCTGTAAACTGAATCATAATATCCTGCTCCCTTCTTAAGGACACTACAGTGTAACAGTGCTTAAATAGAAACTTCCTAAACACCAAGGTGTGACTCCTCTGAATTCCTTGTGGCTTACAGGTTTGTTTGTATGTAGACTCTTCAGCGGGATCATTCATAATACGAGCTGTTGGCATACGAGTGAATGCTCGACATTTTACTCATGGGGGATAATTACTGTTTTTGGTCTTCACGGTGTTTTTCCTCTTTGCACAACAGCGTGATGGAGGGAAAACAGTGAATGATGTTAGTGTGTTGAGGAAAGTGAGGAAACACTCGTCCTAATATGCCTGTAATGTGCCTTTAAGGGTAATTGACAGTAAATTTCCATCTCAAAATAGGCTTATTTTTATTTCTGCTGGTCCGAGTACTTTCTCATTTGTTGAATTTGCTGTTTTTACTTTGTTTTTGTGGGTAGTAAACTCTATATGTTTGGGTTTTGGACTGCAACTATTTATTTTAGAGTGCCGCTTTGTCCGTTCGTAGACATTTTTCATCAAAATTCAATTTACTAAATCTATACAGACTACAGATTATAACTTTAAAGTTAAATGTGACGTTAGGTCTGAAAAACAGTGTTTTAGTCAAAGAGTTCCACCTTGTTGTAAAATATTAACCCATTCAGTCGTTACCCGCAACCGCTCATCCTGTTGACTGATTCATAGTCACCGCATTTGGACTGAATCTGACCAACTTCTCAGAAGTTATGTCCGAAAATCTTTCTTTTTTTTCGTACAAAAAGCTCCCCTGACTGACAAAAATAAATATGATATATATATAATAAAAGATATAAAATATATATACAAGGCAGGTCGTTTCGAGTCGATTATTATTAACCAAAATTTGGGCTAAATCAGACTTAAAGTAAGTAAATTATGCCTGAAGAACAGCGTTTTTCAACAATCGTTCCAGTTCTTCCTCTCACTAAAGTCTATGTGGATGTAAAAACGATATTTTCACAGACACAAGAACAGATAAGGTCTAGTATATCGATAAGAACAGTCATGTTGGCAGCAAGTAAACAACTCGTTGGAATGACTTCTTTCACTCTCCTTAGATGATTCTAAAAAGTTTGAAATGAATCTAAAGCCCCCGATCGAGTCCCCCGGTCCTTCAGTCGTTGAGAATCCACATTCATGTGAGGTAACTTGTTAGTTTTGGTCATTGTGTCCGTCTCATTCCTCCTGCTGCAGGTTTGGGCTGGCGCTGCCTGTGTTGCCCGGCACCCACAGGGCATGGGTGCAAAGCCCTCTTTTTGCTAACAGCTGTTCTCCTTTTTTTTTTTTTTCTGAATGGACTTGTTGTTCATTGTACCGACTGACTTCTGTTTACTCTCACACAAAGCCAAATCCCTGCCTAATCTGTCCTCCTCTCTGCCTCTCGTGTGAGGTTTATAAACACTGCTCAGCTCCAGGAGAGCCGCCCAATAGACGGTCTGGTGGGGAGACATTCTAGCGCTCCTGCACCCGGGCCCAGAAAGGCCACCAGTGTGTGTGGCTGCGTAGAAATGACCCAACCCGCCATTCACAGCCCGCTGACTTAACACGTTACCAGGGCAACCACGCCAGTTGGTCTTCTATGCCACATACCAGACAGACACATGTAGGAGAAATTATGGTATGTCTGTAGCCGGGGCCTAATCCCAGCATAACCAGGAAGACCATTGGTGCCGAGTTTCAACTATCAAATGTCAAAGTCTTGAAGAACTTCCTTTAGGTCACACACTGAATGCTCAGACGGAGAAGCATTAAAGGTGCATTACGCAGTGTTTCATTTGAAAAACGTCCCACTGAGGGGAGGTTTTTATCGCACATTCAAGTGCAGTTTTCCTTTACTCACTGTTATATAAGCCGACACAAGACGCTCACAGATGTATGTACGATCGTGTTTTAGAATAAGACATATGCGTTTTTTACCAGTGACAGAGGTAGATCTAGAGTCAAGAGTAATATATCCGATAATTATACATTTAGAGATTGCCATGTAATCGATATCACTGATCTAGCTTAATTAGCTCAACCTCTATTAGCTAGCATTGTCATGTAAATGACATTCCTGAGTTAGCCTTCGATTCATGTGGACATTGGTGTCTAACTAACATTACAGTTAGCTTAGCTTGTGTTCGCTACTGTTGCTGTGACTCTGACATTATTCAGTTAGCCTATCCTTTGTTAGCCAACATTTATACATTTAGAGATTTCTGTGTAATTAAAAATAATTAAGCCTTAGCCTTTTGGCTAACATGTATATACATTTACACTTTGGCGTGTAACTGACACTACAGAGATAGCCTAGCTTGTGTTAGCCAGCATTGCTCTGAATCTGACAACACGGAGCTAGGCTATTTTTTCATTGCCAACTTGTAAATACTTTTAGACAGTGTTATGTAACTGACATTATGGAGTTAGACTAGCTTCTGTGAGCTAACATTTAGATGGATTAACACTTGGCTGTTATGGCATTAGACTAGCTTTTGTAAGCAGACGTTTAGGAAGGCTACATTTAGACATTTCTGTAAAACAAGCATTTGTTTGTTTGCTTGATAACTCTTTTTCAGTGCTAGCATTGCTTTTGTCATTTAACATTATCATGACTTGGCTGACGTTCGCAGGTCTCATTGCTACTTTTACCTCATTCATAACACGTTACAAAAATACTGGCATTGCTTTTGGTTGTTTTGTCTGTTTGCAGGCATTATGCTAATTATGCTAACTGCAAACAATGATGAACACCGCACTTAACATGTTAGATTTATACTGCAGAGGATTCAGCAGTCAAGCTCAATAAAAGTTATAAAAGTCACACGTCTCCCATCAAATGTTTAATGTTTCGCTACAACAGTCTTCATTCAGTCAAGATTTATCTGCGTGTGTCAGCGCTTGGAAATCTGAAGGTAATTGATTTTGGGAAAAAATAGAGCAAAAAATATCATGAAAACCCTCGGAGGGAATAAAGTTATAACTTTAAGCAGAATAAAGTTATAGAAAACATAATGAAAGGTGTTGAGTTAAGAAAATAAAATGTATTATAGGAAGAAGCTCCAGAATAATAATAAAAAAATTATGAATAATAGACATATAGAAGAAATAAAATGCCCTTTTGTAAAAAATGTTGACCTGGGATTTTTTTTATCTCCGATATTTTTCAATTAGAGTGTGAAATCCCAGAAAAGATAAATATACAAGACGCTTGAATAAGACTGATTCTTATTCAAGCCCGTCGGCTCTTTAAGCAAACTGCCATTTTACAGAGATAAACCATTTTTTTCTGTGAAAGTAATTCTGGCTTCCGTCCAGCACTTTGTTTGAGTCCAGCCGTAGGATGTGATCGATAGGGCTGTAAAAATGTCTGCCCCTCCGTCAAATGCTTTGTTTACTTGACCCTACCTACTTGTGTGTTTCCAGGTGGTGGGTCTCTATCGTCTGTGTGGGTCTGCAGCGGTGAAGAAGGAGCTGCGCGAGGCCTTTGAGAGGGACGCCAACGCCGCTGTGCTGTGTGAAAACACCTATCCCGATGTTAACGTCATCACAGGTAAACCCATCAACACAAGATGGAAAGGACACATTATCTTACACACACACACACGCACACACACACACACACACTAAGTATGATTAGGAATCTGATGATGCCCACAAAAGAGCCTTTTTACCCAACTTGATTAGAACATTACATAATAGACAGAGCATGGCCAAACTTGCGTACGCTCGGGTTTCACATGAAACAGACGGAAGAAGTGATTCCAGATTAAAAATCTATGAGGCTTGAAGTTCCCCCTCTGGACACATTTTGATCCTCCGGATTCAATTCTTCTGAGGTTTGTGAGGGTTGAGGCACCTCTGCTCTTTATCTGTCTTCACTGTTGGTTGAAATCAAGACGGGCAGAGTCAGTAGAACACATTGGCAGCCGGACGTTAACCTGCTTCCGCTTCAGTCGGATCCGGACTCAGATGAGGATTTTGACATCAAAATAATGGATCTGCCAGAAGAGGATATTTTAGGAGTGGAACTTTATTTATAGAGCACTTTTGAAGCAAAGTAGTTCACACGAGACTAAATAAGTATGAAACATTCCTCCAGCACAGCTTTATTACACAGAAAAAAGAAAATTAAGGCCATTTTTGTTGCATATCTGCCTAACATAAAATCCAAAAACTAAACAAACGTCATAAAATGTCCGTAAAAAGGCACCTTTCAAATATTTCCTTGCATTACCGCTTTAATGTTCTGATAACCACATTTTGATTCTCTATTCTTATTGATAAATGTGATTAAACCTGTTTATAATATGACCCAGTTGCAGCACGTATATGCTAAAGAGTAAGGGGCCAGGGACAGAGCCCTGGGGGACGCCACAGGTCAGAGGGGCCACTGGAGAAAAGGCATTAAACATTTGATAAGTAGGACTTTTTTTTGCCATATTACTAAACAGAATTATGGATGTTTCTAATCTAAAAGAAAATGTACTTATTTCCATGAAAAAACAAAATGTTCATTATGTAATAAGTCTGATTTTGAAAATCACGCTGGACCAAACTATTTTTTAATTTTGTGGTAAATTTAAAGAATCTAAGATATTAAATCAATAAATCTCCTTTAAAAAATATGTATGTATATATAAAGAAATAATAATACCATATATTTTTTTTTCTCTTGGTGAGGATATTGAAGGGTTTTAAGTGAACGTCTCCCGAGTACTGAACAGTTTCTGATTTGCGCCCAGAACCTCTCACCTCACCCTCAGAATGAGAACTTCAACTTGTTACCATGGAAACAGAGAAAATAAAAAAATAAAAAGCCAAAAGGAACCTAAATAGCAGAATGCACCACTGCAGTACTTGCTGGTTTTGTCTGGAAAGTGCCATTGAGAAATACTAAACAGTTATTGGGTCGCGCTGAGTAAAGAAGCGCTGAATGGACCCGGTCCGTTTAATCCTCTCCTCATGGCGGAGATAAGGTACGACGCCTAAAGACACTACCAGTTAATGAATACAGGAAGGTTACGCAGGGAGCGTCATTAATAATAAAGCAAACACGACATAACTCAAAGAGTCTGGATTTAGTATTGATCCGGTTCTCTACACAGTGAACGTGTCTGAACCGGCGGGTCCGCTGCATATAGGTCAGCACATGTGAACGGGTGAGTCTGCTGTTTGTCGTCAAAGCATTCCAGCAGTCAACTAACAGTAAAGACTGATGCCTGAAGGGATGGCCCACACACACACACACACACACACACACACACACACACACACACACACACCATCGTGGTCACATTTAAGTCAGATTGGAGGATTTTCATCAATCAGAGACAGAAAAAGTCAAGAATTAATTTGTTAATGACAGTAAAGAAAGATATAAACCTTTTTATTGTCCCCAAAGCAGTAAAAGCAGCAGCTTTTATCTCCTTTTCTTTAAAGCTAGTCATTTAGAATACCACAGATCGGTGTGAGCCGCAGCTTCCTCCTGCTCTGCTGCTGCCGTGACTTTAAAAGTGGTAAACGGTGAGTCGGAGAAGGTCTCAAAGAATTGGTCGTGTCACCGGATCGAGCAATGCTCCCAGCGGCGGTGCTGCCGATGAGAGGGGGGGGCGGGCGGGGGAAGGCAAAGTTGCAGAAAATGACTCGGTCATGATTTTTGTATTCTCCCACAAAAAGAGGAAGACTCTGGAAACCCCTGGCATTGTAGGAGCTGCTGTTGGTTTTGGGAAGAGGCCCCGTATAGGCGTCGTCCTATCTTGCCTGCTTTGATGCACTTGCATTTGCATGGCAGGGCAAAGAACACAGTTAACAGTTGAGCGGGTTAGAAAAAAAGGGCCTGCACCAGTGTGGATTGTTGGTTTTTGCTCCCTGCCTACATTTGCTCCACCAAGCGAGCTGCCGTTGCAGAGGAGGATGAGTGTGTGGAAGAGGGCAGCGAGGGAAGGGGGTGGAGGGCGGTAGATGAGGTGGATGATGTGTCCACACGGCGCAAAATCATAGGTTTGCTCTCAAAACGTAACATTTCGTAAAACAAAACCGGACCTTATTTGACGTTTTATTCCATCTTTAATCCCTCCACCTATCAAGCAATGCTGTTAATTTTCAACTAGAAAAACAATCCTTGTGTTACGTACCCTGTTAATTTTAAACAGGAAGGCTGATTGCTGGATTAAACCATCCTGTGTGAATAAGTGAACAGCGAATGGATGAGCTAGGAGATCCGGCTAATTTAAAAGAGGAAGAGGAGTTAAAGGGATTATCCGGGGATCAGAGTTCAACCTTTAAGCTTGCAAAACACGCTCGGTTGTACCGTCCTCCGTCGTTTCAAATTACAATCCTGTGTTCTAGAGCATAATTTAGCCAACAAGGTGATCAATGCGAGCGAGAGGCTTTGGATTTCCGTCAGGTTGAGTTCGGCGGCCGCCCTTTCTGGTCCGATAGTCTGTCCTTCATCCTTTGTGTGAAGATGCGTTACAAAGCGTCTCCCGATCATGTCGCAATTTTCTGCAAATGAAGATGTGCATCATGGGAAAAAACCGGAGACAATGCTTCGTAAAGCACAAATAAGTTTTTTTTTACCGTTTCTTTGAACTCAGCATGTCAGAAGTTCATGCAAACTGTTTAGAGGGGGGTCGCAGGATTTCCCCACTGGAGACGAAGTCACAGCCTATATTCTATTTGTGGTTAAAGAAGATTAAAAACCTCTGAGGTCCCGTTGTTGGGGTTGAGCTCATTTTGAGTCACTATTTCCTACTGGAAAATGTGACTGAGCCTGTTTCTAATACGACCCAGTGGCAGCATGTATATGCTAAACAGTTAAGGGGCCGAGGACGGAGCCCTGGGGGACACCACAGTTCTACATTTTATGGTCAATTTAGACTGTCTAAGAAATAAGATTAATAAATATGCCCCGAAGACGTTACTTATGCAACGCAATCATTTTATAGTGTTTTTTTTTTCTTGTTGAGGACATCAAATGGTTAAATGTTGTCTTTCATTAGTTCTCGTTAATGTTGAAACACCGAACGTGCATTCTGGGTAAACCAAACAGAGATCAGACGGCGTGTAATCCATTAAGGCACGTTGTTGTGCCTTCTTGTTGTCGCGGCTCGGTTGAGTAGGCGGTGCTTGGATGTGACCGAGAACACATAGGTGTTCAAACGGCCGAAAGAATGTGGCCCGGACCAGACCGCCACCATTATGGGTCTCAGTGATCGGATCTCAAACGCCACTTGGTTGCGGCCCGTTGACGGGGATGCAGAGCAGTAATTGGATGCTTTGGAGGTTAACCAGAGGGATCTACTGTTTAACCTCCATCCACTCCAAGTAGTAACCGACTCACCACGGTTCATTCACCGGACTGTGTCCAAATACGTGTCGAGATCTCTTATTCCTATTGATCAGTGCTGTTCTATATATAGATGTGAGAAGGTTTGAGACCTTCTTACTCAGGCCGTGTTTGCCTGGTAACAGTTTCATTAAGAACTTGCGTGTGGGGCTTTTAGCTTAGAACCTAGTAGCTATTAGCTAGTAGTACTAGCTAATAGCTAGTACTACAAGCTACTACTAGTATACCACTATTAGCTAGTAGTATGTCGTCACAGTTTTCTCAAGGATCTTGTTTTTCCAGTCCACACAGCGATGGTATCGTAGCGTTTTCAGAAGAAACGCTCTGGAGCCGTTTCTTCTGATGTTGTGTTGTGATTACACAACACCTTATATTCGTTCATGTGAACGAATATAAGGTGTTGTGTAATCAGTCCATCTGTGACTAACCTTTCATTTAAAAAATGAAAGCTAGCAACAGCTCAGAGCGCTGTAGTCCCTGATCAAAGCCAACATGTAACCTACGATGGACTTAGTCTCTGACATCCCTCCAGAACTAGAGGTGCAGCAGGTCCAAACCTCTGGACAGTCTATCTATGAACATCAGAACCTCACAGAACCTTGAAATGTTTAAATCTTTGTTTAAAACGCACATTTTCTCTGGTTTCTACTCGGAGTTAAGCTTTGACTAATCAAACCATCTCATTTTAAATGTTAATTTCCAATGCTTAGTTTTTATTCTTGTAGTTTAACGCTTTTATTTTGTCAGTTGTTCAAAGTACAAATGAACTTTGACGTGACAGAATTTGTGCGCAGCCCTGAGAGAGTTTGGTTTACACATTTGGTGACTTCTACTAATGATTAAACACTCGACTCGACCTGTTTGGGCTTCTGTGTTGAAACCGAGCTTCTCATGTGATCCAATGTTCGGAAAGTGGTTCAGATATTTTCCCTGGGTTTTAGGAACCAGTATGTCCCTGCTGGTTGAAAGCTCAGCACAGTTATTGATCCTCATTTGTGGTCTTGAGGTTGATTTGCCTTATTCACCTTTTCCATAGCCTACTTCCTTACTTTTTCGCCCCCCCACCCAACCCACCCACTCCACCCCCTCCACCCTCAGCAGTACTCCAGTGAAGACATGGAAAGTCATTAACAAGTGCCCCCTTTGTTGCCGAACAAACACAGATGGTATTTGGCTCACGCATGGGGGATTAGCTGAACCCTGGGCCGGCCCGGGGAAGCAGGCGACCGCTTTACAAAGAACTGCGGGTCTGTGTGGGTGTCAGAGTAATTCTTCAAGTTCGGGTCGGGAATCAAAAAAAGGAGCAGGAGAGCGCTCCGATGTTTCCAGAGTTTGGTTATTTGGGATTTTTGGGGGCTGTGGAAAAGTTGATGAAACCAACATGTAAGGCTTGACTGTGCCACCGGGCCCGGCACAAACAGGCACATCCCCTCTACCCCCCCACCCCCACCCACCCACACACCCACCACCCGGGTGACGTGGTTGCACGCGGGACAGCAGAGCGGGGGCTGGACGGAGAACAAACCCCCATTTGTTCCGCGGGTGAGGCGTTGACTGCAGCACTGACAAGAGGAGTGACCTTACGCTTTGTTTGAACAGCGGGTCAAAGGTAGAACCGTGCCCCAGTGCATTGTGTGCCTTGTAGTGTTTGGTGGCACATTTGGAACAACTCTGAATCGTTTAGAGAGAAGAAGAAAAAAATACATAAACATGACTTTACTCGTTTCTGCAAGCTTTTGTTCTCAGCGGGGTTGTTCCAGTGTTTTGACTTTCTGGACTCAGACTTCCTACATGCGAGCAGAGACGCACGCATGCGCCGTCTGTTTGTCCGCTAGTGTAACGCCATGATCCAAACATGAGAGGACAGAAACTCGGCATGTGAGGCAACCACAACTACAGGGGACGCACACCTGCCCACCGCTGAGCCCGTGACCTGACGTGTGTTTGTGTGCGTTCACGTTTCACTGAGCTCGTGTGTTTGTGTGTTTGTGTGTCTGTGTGTCTGTGTGTTTGTGTGTCTGTGTGTTTGTGTGTCTGTGTGTCTGTGTGTCTGTGTGTCTGTGTGTTTGTGTGTTTGTGTGTCTGTGTGTCTGTGTGTTTGTGTGTCTGTGTGTTTGTGTGTCTGTGTGTCTGTGTGTCTGTGTGTTTGTGTGTCTGTGTGTCTGTGTGTTTGTGTGTTTGTGTGTGCGGGTCGGGCACCAACAGGGACACAAGAGTAAACTCAAGCACTGAGTCACAGCGGACTAATGATTCACCTGAATGGCTGTGTTCTCCTCACTCCAGGCACAAACAGGCTCGTGTGCACACACACGTACACAAGCTCCGACTGACTGAGGTGTATTTTTGAAATGAGAAGAAAGTAGGCCAAGCATATGTGACCCATAATATTATGACCACCCTCCCTAATGGACTCTATCAGGCCGCTGAGGGTTTGCTGAGTTTTCTTTTGCTGCCAAAACAGCAAAAGACGGATTCCACCAGACCCAAAAGTGTCTGGCACCAGGAAGTGAGCAGCAGATCCTTTATGTCCAGTAGCCTGTGATGTGGGGCCTCCATGGATCGGACTTGTTTGTCCTGCACACCCCACAGTGGCTTGATTGGTTTCTGTAATCTGGACAGTTTGGAGAAAGAGACCACACCTTGAATTCATTGTTCTCTTCCTCAAACCACTACAGAACCTTTTTTTTAATCGTATGGCAGGACACACTATCCTGCTGAAAGAGGTCCTTGCCATTAGGCAGTCTGTGCCGAAGGGGTGTACTTGGTCTGCAACAGTGTTTAGGCAGGTGGTACGTGTCAAAGTGAAGGGCACACGAGTGTCAGGACCTAATGTTTCCCGGCTGAACATTCACCCAGGCATCACACGTCCTCCCTCAGTATATCGTTTTCACCGTTCTGTATCCTGGATCGGACCCTAATCCAGATAAGACCTGCACACGCACCCGGCAATCCACATGATGTAAAGAAAATGTGATTCATCAGATCAGCCCGTCTTTTCCCATCACTCTGGTCTATTTCTGAGGCTGATGTGTCAAATGTACTTCAGCAGCTGGTATCTGAGGCTCTGTGTGTTCTGACACCTTTCTGTCAGAACCAGTATTAACACGGGCTAGACTTTCATAGCCCACTTTTGACCCACTGCGGACTTGAACACCCAAAAAAGACCTGCGGTTCTGGACATAGTGACCCAGTTATCTAACCATCACTGTGTGGATCCGAGTCTCTCGGATCTTTAAGCCACCTTTCATCTGTTGCCTGATTCATCCCACCTGCTGAGATGCCATTGTAACGAGATCATCAACATTGATCGGACTTCAGCTGCCAGCAGTTATAATGTTACGGCTTGACATTGCATATTCCTAGTCCTACATAGCGTGTGAGGCAAAAAGAGGATGTTTAGTTTCGTGAAGCAGGAAGTGGCGCAGTCCTGCCGTTGTTTTGTCTGGATGATCCGCCTCGCGGCGCAGTGAAGGTCAGAGGCTCTGCCATGCTCCTGTTTGTATTTTGAGAGGAAAAGAAAAAAAGGGGCTTGTTTGCACATTCGCTTAACAGAAAAAGGCCTTGCTATGCGGCGATAAGGATAACAACACAAGGCTTCCAGGCAGCCGTTCTTCCTGCGATGAAACAAGCAGATTATTATTATCTCGCCGACTTCCCTGCGATACTAAGACCGACAACGGGAGCGACGGAGGATGGCCGAAAAGCATTTTTCTCCCCTCTGTTTTGATATCGGCGTGTTTAGAAAAGCATTAAGGAGAATGAATGTGTCTTTCGCTGAAGCCAGATTTCAAAGCAACCCCGAGGAAGATAAATGATCGCAGGGAACCGCGTATAGGAAATGAAAACAAAATGCAGGCTATCCACCGCAGATCGGCCACGCCGGCTCACAGGGCGTCAGGGATGTGTTTTATTCCAGGAGTATTTCATAGAGTTTTAATTGTAGGTTTGCTTTAAGCTGTATAACCCTCCTAACTAATCCTAACCCAGCCTACATCAACCAAAGTAATGTTTGCTAACATTTAGTTTTTTGCCTACTCCTTTTTTTTCTTCTTCTGAATCTCTTATCATACTAAACCCAAGAAATATGCAAGGTCGGCGTTTGAGATCACGTAACCCCAGATTTCAGGAGGTTTAAGTCTGACCCTGCTCTCCTTGAGTCGTCATTCCGCTGCCCCACCTGAGTTGGAGGTAAGCCTAACCCCGAACCCTCTCCAGTGTTCTTGTTTGGGAACGAGATGTTTTTCTACAGAGGTGCCGTTGACCCTCGCAGGAATGCACAGTATCTCTGCGTGTGTGTGCGTGTTGGTGTGTGTGTGTGTGTGTGTGTGTGTGTGTGTGTGTGTGTGTGTGTGTGTGTGTGTGTGTGTGTGTGTGTGTGTGTGTGTGTCAGGACGTTTTGTATCTGAACCTGAGGCAAAATAGTTGTGGGGGGCCTTCAAAAACAGCAAAACAAAAATGAAGATTATTTAAAATTCATAGTTTTTTCAGCTATTAATTATTCTAATATGGGCAAAGTCACAACATAGAGTTATCATCAAAATGTTCGTTTCTGCATATTCAAGATTTGTCATTGTAGCGTGTTTATATGTTTATCTCATCTGTAATCACTCTGTTAGAACAAAACCGCCACAAGAAAATACCTCCTGTCCCCTCATCTTTGATCCATGCCGTACCCTGGATCAACCTAAACATCTAATTAGGTTTTCCCTTCCCTTCGAAACGTAATTCAAATATGCATAAAACGTTTGGAGTTCTTTCGCTCACAAGCAGATGAAGCCAGATGAAGTTTACCGACCACATCACCTCCTCTGAGACTCATTGGCGGAGATGATTATGAAGTAAATACCAGTAACAAGTATCTGCAATCACGCCAGCAGCGTGTTTGTGCTTCCGATGCTACCATGCTAATGTGCAGCAGGTGTATTCACCATGTTCCCCGGCTTAGTTTAGCCGCTTTATCAAGCTAACATGGTGTTGGCGGGAATATCATTGGGTTTGCATTCTATTACATTTGGTATCAGTACATTTACTCTACATCCTGCTGAGTGTTACGTGTTACGTGACCCGGACTAAGAACTTGGACAAGGTTAGCCAAAATTTCTAGCTTGTTAAACTAGAAACTTTAGAGTCGTGGCTGTTTGATTTCAACTCACATTGTACGAATTAAACCTTTTCGAAAGCTTGCGATCGAACGACGTGCACGACAAGAGTGCTCACACTGTACGACCTGTCGCCTCCTGAAAGCCGTTCTCACTACTGGCAATTGCTAATAAAGTTTTGTTTGAAAGTTTTGTTAGCAACATGCTTACAAGACAGAAAAGACTGTCGTGAATATTTTTTTTGCCATCCCGTGTGCTGAAACGTAAAGTTGACTTCATGTGCCGAGAGGGTTAAACCTGCGGCAGGGTCAGACAAGAACCAGTCAAAATCAAGAATTGCAAAAGTCCACACGGCTGTTAACAGAATAATCTGGCAGAGAACGGCGTTCAGGGTCGTAGTGGACGGGCCTCAGCTCTGCAGGAGAGCAGGCAGCTCGATGGGCCTCAGGTGGGCGTGTTTGTTGGCAGCAGGGAAGTGTATTAAACCACGCCCACATAAAGAGAGACAAAGAGAAAGATAGAGAAACACAAAGGAAGAGGAAGCACTGGACACACTAGGAGACTGAGACTTTTTTTCTTACACTCCTGAGATTGTTGGAGAGGATATTCTCCAGAGATAATTAGTGGATGGACCCACAATGCCAAGGGGTAAAGCGATTGGAAAGCGTTGAGGTTCAGGCTCCCTTCAAAAAAAAGCCGAGCGGAGACTAAATAGGATTAAAGAAGTGAGCGCGTTAAGTCGCGCTCTCCGACCCTCCTCTCTGGTTCTGATGGGATGTCGGTGGATTTACAACGAACTGCCCTGTAGGTCACTGTAAATAGAACCACCTCCGTTGAATGTGAGACAATCGGAAAGACGTAGCGGTGATTAATGAGTAGCTGCTGCTGTTTATAACAACGCAATCAGAATCAGATGCAGTCACCGCTTTGGTTAGTTCTGTGACTGGTTCGGGTTACCGGGGCAAAGCTGTCCTCCTTTTAATCATCTACTTATTATGAAAACAATGTGGTCGCCTCTAAACACTTTATGTCCCGTCCAAACCCAGCTATTCACCTTTTTTGACGAGAGGCAGAAAAATATTGTCTTGAAACAAAGAAAGATTTTCATAATCAGCCAGAACGTGTGTATTCACATATCAGCCATAACTTTATAACCACTGACAGCTGATGCCAAAATAACATTAATCCCAGTCTGCAGTGGTCCAATGAAGGATCCGGGGTCGTGGTCGTGGCCGCTGAAGACTCATTGATGATCCTGGGTCGGGAAGACATGCCCATTTTGTTCAACTGCACCACAGAATGCTGAAAAGTCAAGTCAAGTTTATTCATGCAGCACATTTAAAAAACAACCTCAATGGACCAAAGTGCCTTAAAGGGATGAATAAAATCAACAAAGAAAAAAAATATATGATCTAAGATAGGCAATAAAACATCAATGAATATAAAGCAAAGAGAAAAAAGATGAAAGGGAGAGCAATAGCCTGAAAAACAACTAAAAAACAAAGTTGAAATAATAAAAAAAAAAAGTTAGAGATTGATAAAGTTCATGCTTTCACATTGCGGAGCAGTTTTGGCAGCAAAAAGTGGGCCGACACTATTCAAAGCAGGTGGTTTTAATGTATTGGCTGATGGGTTTGAGCTCAGAAGACATAGGTTTCTGTGAAGCATAGAAAGACTGAAGTATGAAGCCAACAATAAAGGCAAAAATATATAAAATACCAACAACAACAATATTTTTAGTATAAAAGACAAAATCTCAGTCGGAGCATTGAATAGGAGGGAGAAACTGAATCGGTGGAGTGAGTCTTCATCCTTCCTGGCTGATTTGATTTATCTGCCCACCCTTTTATCATTATCATAACCCATAAAGCCATTAGAGAACATATTCCTGTTTCCCCTCATAGATCATTCGTCTGGAGTAAATCCAAAGCGACTGTTTACACAGTACAGCAGCTGTGTCTGGAAACTGATCCAGGTCCATGCGGAGGGAAAGGTTTCAGCAGACACTCGCCACAAAGAGCTGTCACACTGACGAGAGCCATTCTTATTCCTGCATTTATTCCTTTATTCCCCATTTACCTTTGATGAAAAGACACGCCAGTGATGTTTCAAGGGCTTAGCGGAAACAGACCGCGTGGGTCTCATGTTCTCCTCAGACCTTTGTCCCAACCGCGGCGGGCTGAAGCCATAGGTGTGAACGCGCCGTCACAGGCAGACACCGGGTCCCCCGACACTCCGGGCCGCGAGAGGCTTTCAGCCGACTCCAATCATGCATCTCTGCAGATGCAATCGGATCAGCCGCGGGAAACAATGGCAGCGAGAACGTGTGCCAGGATTAGTGGTTTGAAAGAAGATTGGAGATGAAAGCGTGGGATGTCTTAATAACACCACTTGATAAAATTGCGTGGATGATTTGTCGGGTATTTAAGCTGCTTGCGCCGAGCGTCTGGATGGCCCTCGGCTATGTGGCGAGGAAACCCGCTGACGGACAGACTTCACTTCCAGTCGATAACTTTCATCTTCTGACTCGCGCTGGCGTCAGGCCATACGGAAGGAACGATCACGAGTGTGGAGCCGGAACTTCATGGCCACCTAGTCTCAAGTCTCAGAAAGTCTAGATGCTGTAGGGGTAATTGAAGAAGACCCTGAAACTAATATGCTCTCCGGGCGCTTCAAAGGAGCGGCCCGCTGCTCCCTCAGGGACGGGTCAACATCCCTCCAATCCTATCTATATATATATATATATATATATATATATATATATATATATATATATATATATATATATATATATTCAATGCCAACAATACTTGAAGTCCTTCCCTTGAGGCAGAACCTAAACCCCATACCTTTTTCTCCCGCTCTACCTTCTCCACCCTTCCAGGAGTGCTGAAGGACTACCTGCGAGAGCTGCCCTACCCGCTCATCTCCAAGCACCTGTATGAGGCGGTGCTGCAGTCCATGGCCACCAGGCCGCTGAGGATAGGAGCGTCGGGCTGCGAGAACGACCCGGCGGACTCGGAGCACACCGTCAGCCTGCTGGAATGCCTGCCGGAGGTGGAGAGGGTGAGGAAGATGACGTCAATCTCCAGAGTCAGCGTAGGGCTAGAATATTGTCAGAGGAGCGGCTGTGGAGGGGATACTGGTGGTGATGGGGGTCAAGGGTCAAGGTGCTAATGGTTCACATCTCTACTGTTTAACTGCTATTTACAAGAGGGGATATTAATGGTGACTCACGGAACCAGTACCGGGTTCTCTGCGCTTTTTCACACATTCAACTTTTTTTTCAAATGAGGATAAATTAGACCTGAATGAAAACTAATGTCTGACGTTCAATATCAAGATCTGACAGATATAAACACTAATAATCCAATAGTAACGTAAACAAACAACACAAAAAGACACACAGGGATTAACAGACAGGAACACAGCTTACACACACACACGCGCACACATATTCACACACACACGCACACACATATTCCCCAACACACACAAAGACATAAATCCACAGACACACAAGTTCACACGCAGACACACACTCACACATATTCACACACACTAATACACACATATTCCCCAACACACACTCATAAATCCACACAGACACATACACACACATATTCACACATACACATACACAGAAACATAAGTTCACACACAAACATCCACAGAAACATAAGTTCACACACAGACACACACACAGAAACATAAGTTTACACACATACACACACACACACACACACACAGAAACATAAGTTCACACTAGGATACACACACACATCCACAGAAACATATGTTTACATACACACACACATATCCACAGAAACATAATTTCACACACAGACACACACACACACAGAAACATAAGTTCACACACATCCACAAAAAATTAAGTCCACAAAATTAATCCAGAGACACACACACATATACACACACAGACACACACACAGACACACACACATACACACACATCCACAGAAACTTAAGTTCACATACAGAAACATAAGTTCACACATACACACACACAGACACACACACATACACACACACAGACACACCACCACAGAAGTAGATCGGACTATCGGCGCTGTAAAGCGATTCGATACGTCCGATGGCCCAGAGGAATCATGTACTGAGCAAAAAGGAACCAGAACCGTGAGGTTCTCCACTCAGCAGGAGAGCAGAGTAGGACACACGATTGCTGATAGAAATATAATGTCTTTCCAAACCATGACCATTTTAGTTTTAATTATCCAACACAAACACTGTGTTTCTATAAATGTTACCATCACACCTGATATTATGATGAACTGACTTTTGCTCCTATAGGTCGTCTGATGAGGT